>CM037793.1:2039955-2089955 GCA_021229015.1 Solen grandis | reverse complement strand
TATCTCTATGACGTCATATGACGTCACACTTGAAATAAGCTACAAAAGTTTGTACGCGGTCCAGAGCCATTATTAATGAACCAATTTTCATCAAATTTTCACAGAATGTGTATATTATGTTCTAGTTGTGCATCCCGGTGTCCGTTTTTCAAAATTCGAAAAGTCCAAGGTTCTATAGCGATTCCAAGATTCGAACCAAGGTCGTTAATTTTCAAATTCTTATAAAATCGGTCCTATTTAAGATAGAAAGATGATATTGGGTCAGTATATAGGTCTCTGAGAGTCTTAAACATTTTGTGAAAATAAATGTCATATGACGTCACGTGACGTCATTATATGATAATGAATTTCTAATTCTAACAAGATTATTTCTATATGTTGAAATTTTCGAAGGGCAATGAAAATTTAACCCGCATGCTTTAGATACTGAAATTTCGATTTCAATTATTTTCAGAAGCCTATGACGTCATATGACGTCACATTTGAAATTGACTATAAAGTTTGTACACGGTCCAGAGCCATTATTAATGGGCCGATTTTCATCATATTTTCACAAAATGTGTATATTAAGTTCTTGTTGTGCATCTCGGGATCCGTTTTTTCAAAATTCGAAAAGTCCATGGTTCTATAGCGAATTCAAGATTCGAACCAAGGTCGTAAATTTTTAAATGCTTATAAAATCAGTCCTATTTGAGATAGAAAAGTGATATTTGGTCAGTATATAGGTCTCTGGGAGTCTTAAACATTTCGTGAAAAAAAACGTCATCTGACGTCATGTGACGTCATTATATGATAATGTATTTCTAATATTAACAAGAGTATTTCTATATGTTGAGATTTTCGAAGGGCAATGAAAATTAATGACAAGGAATCAGACGCTGAAATTTCGATTTCAATGATTTTCATATGTCTCTGACGTCATATGACGTCACATTTGAAATTGACTACGAAAGTTTGTACACGGTCCAGAGCCATTATTAATGGGCCGATTTTCATTAAATTTTCACAGCATGTGTATATTACGTTCTTATTGTGTATACCGGTATCCGTTTTTCAAAATTCGAAAAGTCCAAGCATCTATGGCGGATCCAAGATTCGAACCAAGGACGTCAATTTTTAAATGCTTATAAAATCGGTCCTATTTGAGATAGATAGTTGAAATTTTGTTAGTTAGTAGGTCTCTGGGTGTCTTAAGAATTATGCGAAAATAAACGTCATATGCCGCCCACGTGACGTCATTTTTTATTGTTATTATTCTTTTCTTCTTCCTAACTAAACGCTTATGTTAATATGTTGCAATAGTCCTAGGACGATGAAATTTTTATGGGTTATTAGGCACGTGAGGAAATTTAGATTTCACCCCTACTGCATATATGTAGCCATATCTCAATAAATATCGATTTTTGTAAATATATGTATGAATAAGAATTATAGCTGAATAATTGACGTTTCCAAAGATTTATTTAGTTTATTAAAATTGGTTTACGCAATACAAAGTTATAAGCAAAAAAAATAAATGAAATGAAGCTAATTTTGCTGATAATATGCTGTTTTCTTGAGGTTTAACAGTCAATATCTCAGAAACGACTGAAGATAAGTTTATACATTATGCGTATAAAATGTAGCATGTTTTAAGAGCTTTCTAATGGTACCAAGTTTATTGAAATTGGACTTCAAAATAAGAAAGTTACATGGAAAATAAGATATTTCATAATCATGCATCATAAAAATATGGAAAAGGTCACGCGCAGGGGTCACCAAGCTTAAATACTTGCGCAACGACTTAAAAAAAAAAAAAAAAAATATCAAATTGCAATTGATGGGCTATATCTTGATTTTGTTGTTGTTTTTTTTTGTTGTTGTTTTTTTGTCGAATGTTGACTGTTTCCAAAATAAGCATTGAAGTTAATACATGTACAACGGCACAAGACAAAAATCCGTATTTGCAACACTATGTAGCTAGCGAGCAGTTTGCAAGCCTTGAAAAATTCACACGCAGCCCCACATTTTAGACCATCTAAAAACTGCATTGTTATGCTAACGATATTCATATTGCATCAGTTTGTAGGCTGGGATGTTACCTTTCAAAATATCACCATAGTTCGAAATTCCAGGAATTTATGGCAAAACTACGGAAGCCCAAACACGCCAAAATCGCTAAATACGATTAACTACGTTACAGGTGTCGAAAGGATATAGCACTATACAAATATTCAATACTTCTTCCTAATGAGGCTAAAATTAAACAAGGTTACAACTGAGCTGGAGTGATGAAATTCTATGTGTGATGAAAGTTAGAAACTTACATTTGAACACTGTTTCATTTTTCTTTCATGTCATATGACATAGTAAAAATTTTGTATGTAAACTACATGTGCAAGATATGGGCGGACTTTTATTAAAATTCACAGAATGTGTTCTATTTGTGCTATTTTATATAGAAATAGAGGAGATAGAAAGTTGCAATTTGGACAGATTATCTATTATGTCATCTTCTATATATACTATATAAAGGACTTTCTGCCTAAAGCAGAAAGTCCCTAAAGCAGAAAGTCCTATTGGGTTTGTTCTGTTTATAAGGACTTTCTGCCTAAAGCAGAAAGTCCTATTGGGTTTGTTCTGTTTATTAGGACTTTCTGCCTAAAGCAGAAAGTCCTATTGGGTTTGTTCTGTTTATTATTATTATTAGGACTTTCTGCCTAAAGCAGAAAGTCCTATTGGGTTTGTTCTGTTTATTATTATTATTAGGACTTTCTGCCTAAAGCAGAAAGTCCTATTGGGTTTGTACTGTTTATTCTTCTTCTTCTTATTATTAGGACTTTCTGCCTAAAGCAGAAAGTCCTATTGGGTTTGTTATGTTTATTAGGGCTTTCTGCCTCAAGCAGAAAGACCTTTTGGGTTTGTTATGTTTATTATTAATTATTATTAATTCTTTTCTTCTTCCTAACTAAACGCTTATTTTTATATGTTGCAATAGTCCTAGGACGATGAAATTTTTATGGCTTATTAGTCACGTGAGGAAATTTTGATTTCAATGATTTTCAGCACCCTATGACGTCACATGACGTCACAGCTAAAAATAGTGAAAAATGGTGTTCGCGCTCTACAGCCGTCATTTATGGTCGGATTTTCTTCAAATTTTCACAGATGGTACATATTGAATAAAAAGGTGTGCATATCCTGTCAGCTAACCGAAATTCCGAAAGACCGAAGTTCTGTGGCTGAAATAAGATTCGAACATAGGACCGAAAATTTCATTTAGGATAAAAGAGCTTCAGGATGAGATAGAAAGTTGAAACTTACACAGTTTGCAGTTCTGCAGAATTTCTACAAATATTTGAGTCATGACGTCATATGACGTCATGTGACGTCATAAGCATACTTCTTAATTTTCATTTTAGGGCAATGATTTCAACATGATGCCAGTTGTTCAGAATAATGAAAATTTCAGAGTTATGAAAGGAAAGTATGCGCTTTGAACAAAAGCATCTTCAGCACCCTATGACGTCACATGACGTCACAGCTAAAAATAGTGAAAAATGGTGTTCGCGCTCTACAGCCGTCATTTATGGTCGGATTTTCTTCAAATTTTCACAGATGGTACATCTTGAATAAAAGGTGTGCATATCCTGTCAGCTAACCGAAATTCCGAAAGACCGAAGTTCTGTGGCTGAAATAAGATTCGAACATAGGACCGAAAATTTCATTTTAGAATTAAAGAGCGCAGGATGAGATAGAAAGTTGAAACTTACACAGTTTGCAGTTCTGCAGAATTTCTACAAATATTTTGAGTCGTGACGTCATATGACGTCATGTGACGTCATAAGCATACTTCTTAATATTCATTTTAGGGCAATGATTTCGACATGATGCCAGTTGTTCAAATAATGAAAATTTCAGAGTTATGAAAGCAAGGTATGTGCTTTTGAACAAAAGCATCTTCAGCACCCTATGACGTCACATGACGTCACAGCAAAAAATAATGAAAAATGGTGTTCGCACTCTACAGCCGTCATTTATTGTCAGATTTTCTTCAAATTTTCACAGATGGTACATTTTGAAACTCAGATGTGCATATCCTGTCAGCTAACCAAACTTCCAAAAGACTGAAGTTCTGTGGCTGAAAAAAGATTCGAACATAGGACCAAAAATTTCATTTTAGGATTAAAGAGCTTCAGGATGAGATAGAAGGTTGAAACTTACACAGTTTGCAGTTCTGCAGAATTTCTACATATATCTTGAGTTTTGACGTCATATGACGTCTTGTGACGTCATAAGCATACTTCTTAATTTTCATTTTAGGGCAATGATTTTGACATGATGCCAGTTGTTCAGAATAACGAAAATTTCAGAGTTATGACAGTAAAGTATGCCCTTTTGAACAAAAGCATCTTTAGCACACTATGACGTCATGTGACGTCAGAGCTAAAAATAGTTAAAAATGGTGTTCACGCTCTACAGCCGCCATTTATGGTCGGATTTTCTTCAAATTTTCACAGATGGTACATCTTGAAAGTTAAGTGTGCATATCCTGTCAGCTAACCGAAATTCCGAAAGACCGAAGTTGTTGGCTGAAATAAGATTCGAACATTGGACCGAAAATTTCATTTTAGGATTAGAGAGCTGATGGTGTTTTATTCGGCAAGGTGTATCTCAAAAACGAACAAGATTCTACCTAGACACTGTGGATAAAATCTGTAGTGATTTGAAAGACCTTTCAGGTGATATTTAGTTTTTGAAGATCGGGGTTGAATTGGTTGACTTATGACAGAAAGGCGAAAAGTGTACTTTTAACGAAATTGAAACGCTGTAGTTTCATGAACTTTGAGTCAAAATCATGATTTCTTCAGGATTAACACACTGAAAAGTGAAGTGATGTATACTGCAAGGAATACTTGTTTGGTCACGTGATTATAAACGTCATGCATATTTAAGCAGAAAGTATTATAAAATTCATATAAAATCGGCAAGTTGATGTTTGAAGTTGAAATTTGCACGAATGCCGTAGCCTACAATGTGCAAAATGTCCTGAAAATTTCAAGTGATTCCGTCAACAAACATGGCAGATATTCATGTTTTTCGGAAAGGGCTTGTATATGAAAATCTGGCAATTTGAAGGAAGAGAAGAAGGCGGTTATTGGGTTGGTTACCCTCTATCCGGACGTTCCTACGCAGGAAAGAGTGCCCGTGTTGAAAGGTGAATTGCGATGCGTATTTGAGAGAATGAGGTGCATTTTAGAATGCAATGGTGTACACCAGGACCGATAAGCATATTGCCTTTGTTATAACGGCTTTCTTCAAACTTTTATTAGGGCTTTCTGCCTCAAGCAGAAAGACCTTTTGGGTTTGTTATGTTTATTAGGACTTTCTGCCTACAGGCAGAAAGTCATATTGGGTTTGTACTGTTTTTTTATTATTCTTCTTCTTCTTCTTATTCTTTTTTTCTTCCTCTTATATTTGTGTTAATTTCGAGGTGTTGCCATTGACTCAGAACAATGAAAATTTTATGGCATATATTTCAAACCATGAGCTTTCGGATGCAATGAATTTCATATTCATATGACGTCAAATAACGTCAGATTTGACGTCAGGTGAAAAAGATTGTACGCGGTCTACAGCCATTATTGCTGGACCGATTTTCATCAAAATTTCACAGAATGTGTATGTTAGGCTCTAGTTGTGCATCCCGGTGTCCGTTTTACCAAATTCGAAAAGGCAAAAGTTTTATGGCGAATCCAAGATTCGAACTAATGACGTCAAATTTCAAATGCGTATACAATCGCTTCCAATAGAGCTAGGAAGCTGATATTTGGACTGAATATTAATCTCTAGGTTTTCTTATATTCTAAAAAGATGAACGTCATATGACGTCACATGACGTCATAATGCAAATAAAACTTTCGTATTAAAACTTAACGGTTTTTAAGCCCTGTAGGCTTCATTTTTTGTATGATTTGCTTGAAATTTTGTCTGAAGATGCAGTATTAGATTCTATGGAGCCATGTTACTTTCGTTTCCGGCAAATCCCAAAGGTCAAGGCCCATATATCAATTATCGGCTTTTTCTTCGGCCTTAAATATCTCAAAAACGGTAAATAATTCTATCGAGACACTATGCTATAATTTGTAGTGCTTAGGAAAGACCTTTCAGATGATATTTAGTTTTTGATGATCGGGGTTGAATTGATTGATTATGGCGGAAAAATTTGGTAACCCCCAGTGTGTTAACAGTTTTATATCTCGAAAACCTTTGATTTTTAAAAATATGAATATGAATATTATTTGTAGAGCAATGTTTGGCCGTTCTTTTAAAATGCCTAAACTTTAATGATTGGCCAAAGATTGATGGAGTAATGGGAAAAAAACAAAATTTCGTGTATGTAGCTTTGGTGAATTTTTCATTTTTCAGGTGTTTAAGAGCTTGTATCTCAAAAAGTATTAGTAATATTCCTAAACATAAAGCGTGTGAAATGTAGAGAATTTTCAGACGATTATTTTGGTACCTTAATTTTTTGAAATTGAACAAATATAAGGAAGTTACATCAAAAATAAGAATTTAAACATGTAGAATTTCAGCGATTCTGCCGTGTTGTCAATCTTTTTAGGGCTAATATCTCAAAGCCCATTAGAAAAAAGTCCACATCTTAAGCGAGTGAGATGTAGAGAATTTTAAGACGATTATTTTGGTACCTAGAGTTTTAAAAATTGATTAAAGTAAAAGGAAGTTACATCAAAAATACGAATATAAACCCCAAGTGTAAGAAATTTTCGAGAAAAAATCCTACTTTCGCTTTCACGTTAAATTGAAGCATTTTCGGAAAATATGTAAGTTTACAGCTATTATTAGTCATATAAATTGCAAAAAACTTTTAACTTATATCATAATTGATATTACTAGCTAAACAAGCGTACCTTTTCCGGTGGCCGAGTGGTTTAGAGCGTCCGCCTGGGGAGCGGAAGGTCGTGGGTTCGATTCCTGACCCGACATACCAAAGTCGTAAAAAATGGAACTGTTATACCCTCCCTTCTTGGCGCTCAGAAATATAAGGGTATTTTGCAGGACTGGTTAGCGCATTATCAGGATGATTTTGACTGGGTGTGGTATCATGCCATATGTCTACGGCGTGATACTGCAGGGGTGGTAGTCCTATACCCGCATGAAGTAGACATCGTGACTGGCTGAATTACTGTCGGTGGGACGTTAAACCCAACAAACAAACTGATATCATATAGGCAGTGTTTACTACACCGATCACTTCACACGAGGTGTGCCACACTGGCGCATGTTGACGTCTTTTGTAAACGTTTATTAAAGTTGCTTAAATAACCAGTTTATAAAAAAAACATTTACATAAGAATGAGAGTTTTCGGAAATATTTTTGCAAAGGGACTCCTAAGAAAGAAAAAGAATGCTCAATTAAATACTAAAATACAAGTTTAGTTTATTAGGTTTAACGTCCCACCGACAGTATTTAAGTCTTTTTGAGACAATGTCTACTTGAGACAAATGTAGTGTTGTCACACTGCACAGTATCACGTCGTAGACAGTTGGCATGATACCACACCCAGTCATATTAACCGGACACCGGCCATCAGTCCTGGGAAATACCCTTATTAACTGACGCTAACCAAGGAGCTAACCAGTACCTATATTTACGAATTTGGTAAATACAAGAATTGAAAAAAATTGATAAAAACGTTTTTAAACAACTTACAGATCATGTGTTATCTCGTTTGATTTGGTATTTCCGGGGTATTCCTAGCCTTGGTATCATCCGCTGACACCGACTTTTTTAAATGATTATTTTTTACATAATTTCGTTCTTCCTTAATGTCAATCAGTTGATATTTTCTGATTTCTCAACTAATTAAAACAAGATAAATAAAATAAAAAAAAACAGCCATCACATAAATTGATTGAAATCTGAAAAAGAAATGAGCCGACGGTCAAAAAATGCGCGAAATTTATGTGTTACATCCATATTTGGAAAGCACGTGCACGTGCGTGAATACTTTTAACAACACGCTGACGTAACAATTATATGGTACCATCTCTAATAATAGCAGCATAAAACGTAGTAATAGGGCGGGGCAAACTCTAAGTTAGTCATGTTAATTAATATAAAGTTTATGTTTTTTTTAGTAACATTAATGAAATTAAATCGTGTGGCGCGCCAAAGCCGCGCGACCGATTTAATGGACTTAATGCTTACTAAATAACATTAACCCTACTTAGTGTTTGGAATTATTTTTTTGAAATTTAACGCAGTCGCACATTCCAAATATTGTATTGATTTTTGAGACTCCGCCCTATCAACCTTTCCCGGCGTGAATTACATCACGTGACATGTAACATGTTATGTCAAAGGTCAATGCGTCGCTCTAGCTGTGTATAAACTAAAGCTCCAAATGAGCATTGAACCGGAAGCCGACTTTGATCTCTTCGCAAAAAAGTGGTGATTGAAATTTGAAAAAAGATACTGTTTAGAAAGGTTCATATATCTGCACCTCTAAATATTGTGTTTTTGGGCATTATTATTTTTTTATTTATTTAAGTAAACCCTTGTTTGTTAGTGTTTTTTCTTCTTCTCTTCTCATTATTTATATACATTTTTCAATTTTAATTATTTAATCGGGTATTTACTTAATCGCTTTGTTTAGTAATTAGTTAAAATATTACCCATTCTGTGTTAACATGTGTAGACATTGAAATTACACAAGTGTCTTTAAAGCGATGACCGATACTAATGTTTTTTAGAACTTGTGGTCAAACCCTCTTACTTATTTTTTTAAATCTTCAATGTTGTATCACCATTACTTAGGCAATAATACATGTTTAAACAAAACTAAGCGGAAGGACAGAGTTCTTTTGTTATTTTGGATTAATCAGAATGCTGGTGAGTAAAAAGTTTGTTCTCTATGGTTGCTGTGTATTATTTTTTGTCGATGTTTCATGCGTTCACATCAAAAATCCCTGTAACACGTTACACATGCGTGCTGTAAGGGACATTGGCATCCAAACTTACCCTAAATTAGATAGATCTATTCAAGAGAAATAATTCTGTACATTTTAAACCTGGAGCCCACCCGACTACTTTTTGACCTATTTAAGGCCAAATGACATGCGTATGAATTTAGTGCACCGGTCGGCCATTTCATGCCAATATTTCTCAAAAATCCCCCCCCCCCCCCCCTCGGTAATGCAAACTATTAAGATTGTTGTGCAATAAGGCCTCCAAATTGGGCATGTTATGACTATTTTAACTGTTCTATAAGAATTCAATCCTTTATTACATGTCTTTCAGTCAAAATCTCACCTTAATTCAGCAATAAATAGGGTCACTTTTTTCTGTGTAGGAACATCCGGTAACCAAGGGCAGGTAATTGTGGTCTTAAGTCTATTTGGTGAACACATAAAGCTCCCCTTCTCGACACATCTTGACGCACATGCGCATGAAGGTGTTGAACCCAGGTTTTAAATTGATCATTGAATTTAGCGGAATAGTGTTTAGTGACAAGTTAATGCCGATTAAATGAATTAAATGGAGACAAAATTTTGAAAAAAATGGAATGATTTCATTGGACAAAATATAATTTTAAACACTAAGAGAGAATTAAGCAGTTAAGAACCGTCACTCGCTAACGCTCATTCTGGCTTCTTAACTGTTAAATTCTCTCTTAATAAACACTATAACGAATACAGTCGTCTCCATCGTATGTACAAGCTTATTGAAATTTAACCACGAGGCTACACGTGTCGACGAATCTATTTCATAGTAGCATTTACGGTTTTATTCTCGCGACTGTCACACGAAATTAAAAAAAAAAGAATTTTGATATGCAGAATTAATATGTTTAAGTTTAATTGCTTATATTTTGAAAACCTATAAAACTAGACCCAAATTCAGGGTTTAATTTGTAGGGATTTTCAGGACATTTATTTGGTAAACCTATAATGCTAAACTTGAATCTCTCAGCCCCTCACCGCTGTGGGTTCGAATTCCGGTAGGGACTTCGGATTTTTCATGTGAGGAAGCCTTCCAGCTGGCTTGCGGTAGTCGGTGGTTATATCCGCGTATCTCTGTGTACTCGGGGTCTTCCTCCACCTGTAATTAGCTGGACGTCGCTATAAGATTGAAATACTATCGCAGTGACGGTAAACCCCATTACAACAACAACAACAACAACAACAACAATTAAAATTGGTCCAAGTTATAAGAAAGCGATATCAAAATAAAGATTTATTTATATTTCGACATATGGCTTACTTCACAAAGTTCATGCATGAGAAGTCCCATACGAAAAAAAAAATAAAAGGTAGGAAATATAATATATATTCTTTCTAACGGTATTAATCTTTACATTTCAAAATGTTGCAGAAAGTCCTATCATTCGTATCAACGAATGAAATCTAGTTATTATTATTATTATTCTTTTCTTCTTCCTAACTAAAACGCTTATTTTTTATATGTTGCAATAGTCCTAGGAAAGATGAAATTTTTATGGCTTATTAGTCACGTGAGGAAAATTTTTATTTCAATGATTTTCAGCACCCTATGACGTCACATGACGTCACAGCTAAAAATAGTGAAAAATGGGTTCGCGCTCTACAGCCGTCATTTATGTCGGATTTTCTTCAAATTTTCACAGATGGTACATATTGAATAAAAAGGTGTGCTATACCTGTCAGCTAACCGAAATTCCGAAGACCGAAGTTCTGTGCTGAAATAAGATTCGAACATAGGACCGAAAATTTCATTTTAGGATAAAAGAGCTTCAGGATGAGAAAGAAAGTTGAAACTTACACAGTTTGCAGTTCTGCAAAATTTCTACAAATATTTGAGTCGTGACGTCAAATGACGTCATGTGACGTCATAAGCATACTTCTTAATTTTCATTTTAGGGCAATGATTTCAACATGATGCCAGTGTTCAGAATAATGAAAATTTCAGAGTTATGAAAGGAAAGTATGGGGCTTTTTGAACAAAACATCTTCCAGCACCCTATGACGTCACATGACGCCACAGCTAAAAAAAAGTGAAAAATGGTGTTCGCGCTCTACAGCCGTCATTTATGGTCGGATTTTCTTCAAATTTTCCACAGATGGTACATCTTGAATAAAAGGTGTGCATATCCTGTCAGCTTAACAGAAATTCCGAAAGACCGAAGTTCGTGGCTGAAATAAGATTCGAACATAGGACCGAAAATTTCATTTTAGAATTAAAGAGCTGCAGGATGAGATAGAAAGTTGAAACTTACACAGTTTGCAGTTCTGCAAAAAAATTTCTACAAATATTTGAGTCGTGACGTCATATGACGTCATGTGACGTCATAAGCATACTTCTTAAATATTCATTTTAGGGCAATGATTTCGACATGATGCCAGTTGTTCAGAATAATGAAAATTTCAGAGTTATGAAAGCAAGGTATGTGCTTTTGAACAAAAGCATCTTTCAGCACCCTAATGACGTCACATGACGTCACAAGCAAAAAAAAATGAAAAATGGTGTTCGCACTCTACAGCCGGAAGTTATTGTCAGATATTCTTCAAATTTTCACAGATGGTACATTTTGAAACTCAGATGTGCATAAACTGTCACTAACCAACTTCCAAAAGACTGAAGTTCTGTGGCTGAAAAAGATTCGAACTAGGACCAAAAATTTCATTTTAGGATTAAAGAGCTTCAGGATGAGATAGAAGGTTGAAAACTTACACAGTTTGCAGTTCGCAGAATTTCTACATATATCTTGAGTTTTTGACGTCAATGACGTCTTGTGACGTCATAAGCATACTTCTTAATTTTCATTTAGGGCAAGATTTTGACAGATGCCAGTTTGTTCAGAATAACGAAAATTTCAGAGTTATGACAGTAAAGTAGCCCTTTTTGAACAAAAGCATCTTTACACACTATGACGTCATTGACGGTCAGAGCTAAAAATAGTTAAAAATTGGTGTTCACGCTCTACAGCCGCCATTTATGGTCGATTTTTCTTCAAATTTTCACAGATGGTACATCTTGAAAGTTAAAGTGTGCATATCCTGTCAGCTAACCGAAATTCCAAAGACCGAAGTTGGTGGCTGAAATAAGATTCGAACATTGGACCGAAAATTTCATTTTAGATTAAGAGAGCTGATGGTGTTTTTATTCGGCAAGGTGTAACTCAAAAACGAACAAGATTCTACCTAGACACTGTGGAAAAATCTGTAGTGATTTGAAAAGACCTTTCAGGTGATATTTAAGTTTTTGAAGATCGGGTTGAATTGGTTTGACTTATGACAGAAAGGCGAAAAGTGTACTTTTAACGAAATGAAACGCTGTAGTTTCATGAACTTTGAGTCAAAAATCATGATTTCTTCAGATTAACACACTGAAAAGTGAAGTGATGTATACTGCAAGGAATACTTGTTTTGGGTCACGTGATTATAACGTCATGCATATTTAAAGCAGAAATTATTAAAAAATTCATATAAAATCGGCAAGTTGATGTTTGAAGTTGAAATTTGCACGAATGCCGTAGCCTACAATGTGCAAAAATGTCCTGAAAATTTTCAAGTGATTCCGTCAACAAACATGGCAGATATTCATGTTTTTCGGAAAGGGCTTGTATATGAAAAATCTGGCAATTTGAAGGAAGAGAAGAAGGCGGTTATTGGGTTGGTTACCCCTCTATCCGGACGTTCCTACGCAGGAAAGAGGGCCCGTGTTGAAAGGTGAATTGCGATGCGTATTTGAGAGAATGAGGTGCATTTTAGAATGCAATGGTGTACACCCGGACCGATAAGCATATTGCCGGTGTTATAACGGCTTTCCTTCAAACTTTATTAGGGCTTTCTGCCTCCAAGCAGAAAGACCTTTTGGGTTTGTTATGTTTATTATTATTAGGGCTTTCTGCCCAAGCAGAAAGACCTTTTGGTTTGTTTATTAGGACTTTCTTGGCCCTTTCGGCAGAAAGTCCTATTGGGTTTGTACTGTTTTTTTATTAGGACTTTTTCGCCTAAAGCAGAAAGTCCTATTGGGTTTGTAACTGTTTATTCTTCTTCTTATTTAGGACTTTCTGCCCTTTCGGCAGAAAGTCCTATTTGGGTTTGTACTGTTTTTTTTCTTCTTCTTCTTATTAGGGCTTTTTTGCTTTTCGCAGAAAACCTATTGGTTTGTTCTGTCTTTTTAATTATTATTCTTTTTTTCCAACCTTTTCATGTTGTTATTTCATTAAGTTGCTGAAGGTCTAGGACAAAGAAATTCTATCAACAGACACCTGAAGCAATGGCATTTTGGAATATATTATTTTTACTTCACATGACGTCACATGACGTCAGAAACTAAAAATAGCTACTAAAGTTTGTACGCGCTGTACAGCCGTTATTTATGGACGGATGTCATGGAATTTTCACAGAAGTTTATATATTAAACCTCATTGTGCAGGATTATATAGGTTTTGCCAAGATTCGAAAGAACTAAGGTTCTATGTGAATCCAAATTCGAACCAAGACGTCAAATTTCAAATACTATAAAACGTTTCTAGTGAAGATAGAAAGTTGATATTTGGCGAGATTATATATCTCTGTGTTTCCTTTGCATTTTGTAAAGATGAACGTCATAATGACGTTCATATGACGTTCAACAAGTTGAATAGAATTTCCGATTTCTTGATGTCAATTTACTCATGTTGCAAAGACTCATAGACAATTAAAATTTAATGACCTATGTAGGTAATCATGAACATTTAGATTCAATGTTTAAAATTGTCATATGACGTCACATGACGTCAGAACTATAAATTACTACCAAAGTTTGTCCGCTGTGTACAGCCGTCATTTATTGATAGATTGGCATGGAATCTTTACAGAAGTTATATATTACGACCTCATTGTGCAGGATTCTATAGGTTTGCCAAGATTCGAAAGAACTAAGGTTCTTTGACGAATCCAAGATTCGAACCAAGGACGTCAAATTTTAAATACGTATAAAATCGTTTCTAGATGAGATGGAAATTTGATAATTAGCGAGCTTATACGTCTCTGTGTTTCCTTTGCATTTTGTAAAGATGAACGTCATATGACGTCATCAAATTGTAGAGAATTTCCGATTCCTGAATGTCAATTTACTCATGTTGCAAAGGTTCATAGACAATGAAAATTTAATGTCCTATGTAGGTAATCATGAACATTAAGATTTAATGAGTAAAATTTTAAAATGACGTCACATGACATCAAAACTTAAAAAAGCTACCAAAGTTCATCCGCGCTGCACAGCCGTCATTTATGGACGGATTGGCATGGAATTTTCACAGAAGTTATATATTACGACTTCATTGTGCAGGATTATATAGGTTTGCCAAAACACCAGGTTTGTCATGGTTTGCAGTGCAGAAAGCCCTATCTTTTGTTCAAAACAAAAGAAGTCTAGTTTTTATTAGGACTTTCTGCCTAAAGCAGAAAGTCCTATTGGGTTTGTACTGTTTATTCTTCTTCTTATTATTATTATTATTCTTTTTTTCTTCCTAACTAAACGCTTATTTTTCTATGTTGCAATACTCCTAGGACGATGAAAATTTTATGACTTATTAGTCACGTGAGGAAATTTTGATTTCTATGATTTTCATATGCCTATGACGTCATATGACGTCACATTTGAAATATGCTACAAAAGTTTGTACGCGGTCTACAGCCATTGTTTGTGAACCGATTTTCATCAAATTTTCACAGATTGTCTATATTAAGTTCTAGATGTGCATCCCGGTGTCCGTTTTTCAAAATTCGAAAAGTCCATGGTTCTATAGCGAATCCAAGATTCGAACCAAGGTCGTAAATTTTTAAATGCTTTTAAAATCTGTCCTATTTAAGATAGAAAGTTGATATTTAGTCAGTATATAGGTCTTTAGAAGTTTTAAATATTTTGTGAAAATAAATATGTTAATGTATTTCTAATATTAACAAGAATATTTCTATATGTTGAAATTGTCGAAGGGCAATGAAAATTTAATGACACATGCTTCCAATGCTGAAATTTTGATTTCTGTGATTTTCATATGCCTATGACGTCATATGACGTCACATTTGAAATATGCAACAAAAGTTTGTACACTGTCCAGAGCCATTATTAATGGACCGATTTTCAGGAAATTTTCACAGAATGTGTATATTAAGTTCTAGTTGTGCATCCCGGTGTCCGTTTTTCAAAATTCGAAAAGCCCAAGGTTCTATAGCGATTCCAAGATTCGAACCAAGGTCGTAAATTTTTAAATGCTTATAAAATCAGTCCTATTTGAGATAGAATGTTGAAATTTTGTCAGTTAGTAGGTCTCTGGGTGTCTTAACAATTTTGTGAAAATAAACGTCATATGACGTCACGTGACGTAATTTTTTCATTATTATTATTCTTTTCTTCTTCCTAACTAAACGCTTATTTTGATATGTTGCAATAGTCCTAGGACGATGAAATTTTTATGGGTTATTAGTCACGTGATGAAATTTTGATTTCAATGATTGTCAGCACCCTATGACGTCACATGACGACACAGCTAAAAATAGTGAAAAATGGTGTTTGCGCTCTACAGCCGTCATTTATGGTCGGATTTTCTTCAAATTTTCACAGATGGTACATTTTGAAACTAAGGGGTGCACATCCTGTCAGCTAACCGAAATTCCGAAAGACCGAAGTTCTGTTGCTGAATTAAGATTCGAACATAGGACCGAAAATTTCATTTTAGGATTTAAAGAGCTTCAGGATGAGAAAGAAAGTTGAAACTTACACAGTTTGCAGTTCTGCAGAATTTCTACATATAATTTGAGTCTTGACGTGATATGACGTCATGTGACGTCATAAGCATACTTTTTAATTTTTATTTTAGGGCAATGATTTCGAAATAATGCCAGTTGTTCAGAATAATGAACATTTCAGTATTATGACAGTAAAATATGCTCTTTTGAACAAAAGCATCTGCAGCACCCTATGACGTCATATGACGTCAGAGCTAAAAATAGTGAAAAATGGTGTTCACGCTCTACAGCCGCCATTTATGGTCGGATTTTCTTCAAATTTTCACAGATGGTACATCTTAAAACTAAGGTGTGCATATCCTGTCAGCTAACCGAAATTCCGAAAGACTGAAGTTCTGTCGCTTAAATAAGATTCGAACATAGGACCGAAAATTTCATTTTAGGATTAAAGAGCTTCAGGATGAGATAGAAAGTTGAAACTTACACAGTTTGCAGTTCTGCAGAATTTCTTAATATATTTTGAGTCGTGACGTCAAATGTCGTCATGTGACGTCATAAGCATACTTCTTAATTTTTATTTTAGGGCAATGATTTCGACATGATGCCAGTTGTTCAGAATAATGAACATTTCAGAGTTATGACAGTAAAGTATGCGCTTTTGAACAAAAGCATCTTCAGCACCCTATGACGTCATGTGACGCCACAGCTAAAAATAGTGAAAAATGGTTTTCGCGCTCTACAGCCGCCATTTATGGTCGGATTTTCTTCAAATTTTCACAGATGGTACACCTTGAAACTAAGGTGTGCATATCCTGCCAGCTAAACTTAATTCCGAAAAACCGAAGTTCTGTGGCTGAAGTAAGATTCGAACATAGGACCAAAAATTTCATTTTAGGATTGAAGAGCTTCAGGATGAGATAGGAAGTTGAAACTTACACAGTTTGCAGTTCTGCAGCATTTCTACAAATATTTTGAATCGTGACGTCATAGGACGTCATAAGCATACTTCTTAATTTTAATGTGGGGCAATGATTTCGACATGATGCTAGTTGTTCAGAATAATGAAAATTTCAGAGTTATTGCAATAAAGTATGCGCTTTTGAGCAACAGCATTTTCAGCACCCTATGACTTCACGTGACGTCAGAGCTAAAAATAGTGAAAAATGGTGTTCGCGCTCTACAGCCGCCATTTATGATCAGATTTTCTTCAAATTTTTACAGATGGTACATCTTGAAACTAAGGTGTGAATATTTTGTCACCTAACCTTAATTCCGAAAAACCGAAGTATTGTTGCTGAAGTATGATTCGAACATAGGACCAAAAATTTTAGGGTTAAAGAAATAGAAAGTTGAAACTTACACAGTTTGCAGTTCTGCATAATTTCTTAATATATTTTATGTCGAGACGTCATATGATGTCATAAGCATACTACTTCTACTATTATTCCTAAAAAAAAATTTATTCGCTTATTTTTCGCGGAATATAATGTCATTTGTTCAGCATGAACATGAAATACTACCAGAGGTGAGTCATTACATGAAACTTCTATCTCCTGCTTTTTGCATTAACACAGGTTGCAGAAAGTCCTATCATTCGTTTAGACGAATGACATCTAGTTATTATTATTATTATTCTTTTTTTCTTCCTAACTAAACGCTTATTTTTCTATGTTGCAATACTCCTAGGACGATGAAATTTTTATGACTTATTAGCCACGTCAGGAAATTTTGATTTCTATGATTTTCATATGCCTATGACGTCATATGACGTCACATTTGAAATATGCTACAAAAGTTTGTACGCGGTCTACAGCCATTGTTTGTGAACCGATTTTCATCAAATTTTCACAGATTGTGTATATTAAGTTCTAGTTGTGCATCCCGGTGTCCGTTTTTCAAAATTCGAAAAGTCCATGGTTCTATAGCGAATCCAAGATTCGAACCAAGGTCGGAAATTTTTAAATGCTTATAAAATCTGTCCTATTTAAGAAAGAAAGTTGATATTTAGTCAGTATATAGGTCTCTAGAAGTTTTAAAAATTTTGTGAAAATATTTGTCATATGACGTCACGTGACGTCATTATATGATAATGTATTTCTAATATTAACAAGAATATTTCTATATGTTGAAATTGTCGAAAGGCAATGAAAATTTAAAGACACATGCTTCAAACGCTGAAATTTTGATTTCTATGATTTTCATATGCCTATGACGTCATATGACGTCACACTGGAAATATGCAACAAAAGTTTGTACGCGGTCTACAGCCATTGTTTATGAACCGATTTTCATCAAATTTTCACAGAATGTGTATATTAAGTTCTAGTTGTGCATCCCGGTGTCCGTTTTTCAAAATTCGAAAAGTCCAAGGTTCTTTAGCGATTCCAAGATTCGAACCAAGGTCGTAAATTTTCAAATTCTTATAAAATCGGTCCTATTTGAGATAGAAAGATGATATTGGGTCAGTATATAGGTCTCTGGGAGTCTTAAACATTTTGTGAAAATAAATGTCATATGACGTCACGTGACGTCATTATATGATAATGAATTTCTAATTCTAAGAAGATTATTTCTATATCTTGAAATTTATGAAGGGCAATGAAAAATTAATGCCGCATGCTTCAGATGCTGTAATTTCGATTTCAAAGATTTTCAGAAGCCTATGACGTCATATGACGTCACACTTGAAATATGCAACAAAAGTTTGTACGCGGTCCAGAGCCATTGTTTATGAACCGATTTTCATCAAATTTTCACAGAATGTGTATATTACGTTCTTATTGTGTATACCGGTGTCCGTTTTTCAAAATTCGAAAAGTCCAAGCATATATGGCGGATCCAAGATTCGAACCAATGACGTCAATATTTAAATGCTTATAAAAACTGTCCTATTTGAGATAGAAAGTTGAAATTTTGTCAGTTAGTAGGTCTCTGGGTGTCTTAACAATTATGTGAAAATAAACGTCATATGACGTCACGTGACGTCATTTGTTTATTATTATTATTCTTTTCTTCTTCCTAACTAAACGCTTATTTTAATATGTTGCGATAGTCCTAGGACGATGAAATTTTTATGGGTTATTAGTCACGTGAGGAAATTTTGATTTCAATGATTGTCAGCACGCTATGACGTCACATAACGTCACAGCTAAAAATAGTGAAAAATGGTGTTCGCGCTCTACAGCCGTCATTTATGGTCGGATTTTCTTAAAGTTTTCACAAATGGTACATTTTGAAACTAAGGTGTACATATCCTGTCAGCTAACCGAAATTCCGAAAGACCGAAGTTCTGTGGCTAAAATAAGAACATAGGACCGAAAATTTCATTTTAGCATTAAAGAGCTTCAGGATGAAATAGAAAGTTGAAACTTACACAGTTTGCAGTTCTTCAGAATTTCTTAATATATTTTGAGTCGTGACGTCATATGACGTCATGTGACGTCATAAGCATACATCTGAATTTTCATTTAAAGGCAATGATTTCGACATGATGCCAGTTGTTCAGAATAATGAAAATTTCAGAGTTATGACAGAAATGGATGCGCTTTTGAAAAAAAGCATCTTCAGCACCCTATGACGTCATGTGACGTCAGAGCTTAAAATAGTGAAAAATGGTGTTCACGCTCTACAGCCGCCATTTATGGTCGAAGTTTCTTCAAATTTTCACAGATGGTATATCTTGAAACTAAGATGTGTATATCCTTTCAGCTAACCGAAATTCCGAAAGACCGAAGTTCTGTGGCTTAAATAAGATTCGAACATAGGACCGAAAATTTCATTTTAGGATTAAAGAGCTTCAGGATGAGATAGAAAGTTGAAACTTATACAGTTTGCAGTTCTGCAGCATTTCTACAAATATTTTGAATCGTGACGTCATTGGACGTCATAAGCATACCACTTAATTTTAATTTGGGGCAATGATTTCGACATGATGCCAGTTGTTCAGAAAAATGAAAATTTCAGAGTTATTGCAGTAAAGTGTGCGCTTTTGAGCAACAGCATTTTCAGCACCCTATGACGTCACGTGACGTCAGAGCTAAAATAGTGAAAAATGGTATTCGCGCTCTACAGCCGCCATTTGTGATCAGATTTTCTGCAAATTTTTACAGACGGTACATCTTGAAACTAAGGTGTGAATATTTTGTCAGCTAACCTTAATTCCGAAAAACCGAAGTATTGTGGCTGAAGCAAGATTCGAACATAGGACCTTTAAACTAGAAATCAAGTTTGCAGTCATGTCCTGACGTCATATAACATCATGTTACGTCACAGACTAATACTAAGTTCTTATCATTTGCACTAATTTCGGAATATAATGTCAATTGTTTAGCATGAACATGAAATACTACCAGAGGTGAATCATTACATGAAACTTCTATTTCCTGCTTTTTGCATTAACACAGCTTGCAGAAAGTCCTATCATTCGTTTTCACGAATGACATCTAGTTATTATTATTATTATTCTTTTCTTCCTCACGGATTTTCATATGTTGCAATCGTCCTAGGAGAATGAAATTTCGCTGGCATATTATTCATGTGCGTATTTAAAAAAATCTATAATTTTCATATGCCTCCTATGACGTCATATGACGTCACACTTGGCAATTTGCTACAAAAGTTTGTACGCGGTCCAGAACGATAATTAATAAACCGATTTTTATCAAATTTTCACAGAATGTGTATATTAAGCTCTAGTTGTGCATCTCGTTGTCCGTTTTTCAAAATTCGAAAAGCACAAGGTTCTATGGCGAATGCAAGATTCAAACCAAGGACGTCAAATTGATTGTCAAGAAATTACAGGTAGTTTTGCCCAGTAGTTATCGTCTGCAATAAAGAGCAGAAGTTTAAGCCGGTACACTTTACATTCAGGTATATTTAGGTGCACGTGATGCACGGGTTTTAAAGTATATTTAAGAGAGATTTTATCGGTGTATTGGTCTTTTCAATACGCTCGCCGGACTGGCAAGATGTTCGAGGTGGTTGCAAGACGTGAGACGTATGGGGTCTTCAAATTAATATCTACAAGCTGTAAGTTATCTTGTATTGATAGAATTTGTTTTCGTCAATATTGGCATGAAATTCTGACGACTTTTGACATTAATGCTCTTCAAAATATGTGTATTTTCGCCGAAAATGTAACGACATCTTTGCAAGTAGGGAATTTCGTTATGTTTTAGGTGGCTTTTAGGGAATGACAAATTCCAGAAACTTTGCGGCCGGGTGTAGCTAGCCATGTATAGTTCTAAAGACAGTCTCTGATGTATGAGCGATGTCGTGAGATGGTGCCACGTGCGTTACTACCTATGGGGGACGTGACCTTTGAAGGCAAAATGCACGATGTCTGAGATTTTATAGCGCCTTGGTGGCTTTGTTTAGAAATATGAACTCATGAATAGATAAGACTTTAACACGTGTAACTTGTTCATTAAGCCTGTGTGGCTGATATTTTGCTATGTGCTATAGTTTGATATTGCTGAGCGCTATTGACTTATAAGCCTGTGTGTCTGACATTTTTGCTGTGTGCTTAAGTTCGATATTGCTGAGTGCTATTGTCTTGTAAGCCTGTGTGGCTGAATTTTGCTTTGTGCTATAGTCCGTTATCGCTGAGTGTTATTGTCTTGTAAGCCTGTGTGGCTGATTCTGCTGTGTGCCATTGTCCAATAAGCCTTGTTGTTATTTTGAATTGGGGGAGTAATGGACTTAGTTGTCAGTTTAAGTATGTTTATTTCGTATGTGATGTATTAACATACTCGTATTATACTCATGGATATTTATTGAATAGTACTTTTAGAATATAGTTACTTACATACTTTCTGAAAGAATTGTTAAATTTCGTTTACATGCGTAGATAAGTATATTGATACTGTGTAATTAACAGCTATTGAAAAGTTTATGTGCATTTCATTATTTTCTGTGTATATATGTAAACATATTTTAATTAAATATTGTATATTTGTAAACAGCCTCATTGTTATATACCTATCATAATCAAAGAACAGGGAATCACATTAATGAGTAATTATTAATCGTGACAAATGGGGGCTCGTCCGGGATGATAGGTTCATTTTTTTTTATATATATATTGGAAATGTAACAACGAGACTGTAATGCTATACTCATGTGAAATCTTATTGTAAATTGTTAAGAGAACAATATGGAGAGATTTTTGGAGATTGGTAAAAGTGTTGGCTTAGATGGTAAAGAGTTATTAGAATTTGCAAGAAATGAAAGTGAGAAAGCTGAGCATAAACAGAATGAGGAAGTTGCTAGGAGAGAGGCCATTGAAAGAGAAGAGAGAAAGGAAGAGAGAGTCGTGAAACGCTTAGAACTAGAGACAGCCCAAAGAGAGAAAGAAATAGAGTTAGAATTAGAAAGACTTAAGTGTAGGTCGTCTGAAGAAAAATTTAGTGATAGTAAGAGGGAAATGGTAGCTAAATTACCTAAATTGCCTCCCTTTGCTGAGGGTAAGGATAGTATTGATGCTTATATGAAGCGTTTTGAAAGGTTTGCTGAAAATGCAGGATGGGATAAGAAACATTGGGCTACCAATTTAAGTGCTTTGTTACAAGGGAAAGCTCTTGATGTTTATTCTCGGTTATCAGCTTCAGATGCTGTAAATTATGATTTGCTCAAAGAGGCTTTGTTAAAGAGGTTTCAGTTAACAGAGGAAGGGTTCAGATTGAAATTCAGAAGTAGTAAGATGGAAGTAGGGGAAACAGCTAAGCAGTATGTAGTTAGATTAGCTGAATATGTAGCTAGGTGGATGGAGTTGTCCAAGGTAGACATAAGCTTTGAGGGACTCATTGATTTGATATTAAGAGAACAGTTCATGCAATCAGCTAGTAAGAACTTACAAGTGTTTTTGAAAGAGAGGAAAGTAAAGTCAGTTGAAGAAATGGCAGACTTCGCTGATCAGTATATTGAAGCACATGGTCAAAGTTTGGACAGTAGTAGTCTGCAACCCCGGTTTAAACCAATTCAGAAGAAACTTGGTGATATATCTAATCAAAATCCTGTTCAGCAAAAGGTTGAAAGGATTAGGACTTGCTATATTTGCAAGTCTAGTACGCACCTGGCAAATGGGTGTCCCCAAAGGTTCTCAGGTAAATCTGGTGGTTCTGGTTCTGTAAGGGTCGGGGCACTAACTACTAGCAATAGTTCTCAAAGTAATGCCTTTAGAGGTAGATTTCCATGCGGGCGAAATTTTGTTGGTAGAGGTGGTCTGAGAATAGGTGCCTCGAGAAGTAGCCGGAATGAAGGTAAAAGAGATCAGTCGGATGAGTCTGAGGCAGGTAGAGACTTAGGGTGTTTTGTTAGGGAAAATAGAGGTTCTGTAGAATTAGATATGAACCAGCAGTTACCAGATTCGTGTTGTAAACAGAGTGTCCATACTGAAAATATGCCTACAGCTGAAGGTTACATGAATGGTACAAAGGTGATTGTTTTGCGTGATAGTGGATGTTCAAGTGCAGTCGTGAGAAGAGATTTAGTAGCAAAGGAGTGTTTAACAGGGGATACTCAAAAGTGTGTTTTGATTGATGGAACGATAAGGAGGTTCCCAATTGCCACAGTCTTTGTAGATAGTCCTTATTACACTGGTAGTGTTAAGGCGCTTTGCACAGAACAACCTATATATGATTTGGTCCTAGGTAACTTTGATGGTGTCAGAGAACCATATGATGTAGATGTAAATTGGAAGAAACGAGTATGCCAGGAGAATAGGAATAAGAGTAAAGTATGTGTAGATGAAGAGTTGAATGCTGTACAGACAAGGGCTCAGAGGACGAATGCAAGTAGAAAGACTAGCTCTTTAAAGGTCACTGATAGTATAACACATGTAGGAGTTGAGGCGGTGAAGACCGAACAGAAAGCTGACCCAAGCCTTGAGAAAGTTAGAGAGGGAGCAGCTTCTAAAACACAGAAAGTTTCTAAAACAGGGGTAGTGAGCTACTTCCAGTTCAATAAAGATTTGCTATTTAGATATTTTAAGAGTGACAGAGTTGAGGGTGGCAAATTGTTTAAGCAACTTTGTGTACCAGAGAGTTTGCGAGACCAAGTTTTGAAACTGGCTCATGATTCGATCATGGGAGGTCACTTAGGTGTTAGGAAGACCACTGACAAGATTTTGGCACAATTTTGGTGGCCAGGTATCATTTCAGATGTCAAACGATACTGTAGATCGTGTGACATATGTCAAAAGACATTTCCAAGAGGCAAAGTTAGGAAGGTCCCTGTTGGTGACATGCCCATTATTGAAACTCCTTTTAGCAGAGTGGCTATTGATCTAGTAGGACCCATTAATCCTCCATCTGAGAGAGGGAATAGGTATATATTGACCCTCGTAGACTATTCCACTATGTACCCCGAAGCCACTGCGTTGAAGAACATTGATACGGAGACTGTTGCCGAAGCACTTGTTGATATTTTCAGTCGGGTGGGGGTTCCGTGTGAAATACTTTCAGACATGGGGACACAGTTCACTTCAGTACTCATTAAAGAGGTCGATAGGTTATTATCAATCAGGCAATTGACGACTTCGCCATATAATCCCTCCTGCAATGGCCTCGTGGAAAAGTTCAACGGCACGTTGAAAAGTATGCTCAAAAAGGTATGCCATGAACAACCTAGGTATTGGGATCGATACATATCACCATTGTTGTTTGCTTATCGGGAAGCACCCCAAGCCAGTTTAGGTTTTTCACCATTCGAACTTCTTTACGGGCGTACAATTAGGGGACCCTTATGCATTCTTAGAGAGCTGTGGACCAAGGAGATAGAAGCTGATGAAGTTAAGAGTACTTATGAGTACGTAGTAGATCTAAGGAATAGGCTTGAGGAAACTTTGGAGTTAGCTAGAGTTAGAGAGTAGTAGTGGTAGATACAGAAAGTATGCAAACATAGGGAGAAAGGTTAAGTCTTTAGACGTTGGGGACAAGGTTTTGATTCTATTACCAACGTCTACAAACAAATTACTGATGCACCTTCAAGGGCCATATGAGATTACACAGAAAGTAAGTGACCATGATTACAAGGTGAAGGTCAAAGGTAAAGAGAAAATATACCATGCAAATCTTCTCAAAAAGTATGTTGAAAGATAAACAAAAGCCCGTTCTAGCCAGAAATCAGAATCTGTTAAACAGGTAGATGTTGTAGGTGTAGCAGTAGTTGATGAAGAGATAGTGGAAGAGGGTTCTGATGAATTAGTCAGTGGTAGGGAATTGAGAATACACGTACCTAGTTTACACGCAAAAGAGGGAGTAGACGATGAACCTTGATTTAGATGAAAAGAGACAGGAAGAATTGCGTAGACTTGTAAGAGAGTTTAGTGATGTATTTACGGATGTACCAGGTGAGACAGATCTTGCAGAACATGAAATAGTTCTTACAAGTAAGGTACCCGTCAGATCGAAACCCTACCCAATGCCATATGCATTAAAAGATTCATTTAAGGCTGACATAGATATGATGTTACAGTTAGGGATAATAGAGCCTGTAGAGTCGCCGTATGCTTCGCCGGTCGTTATTGTGAGAAAGAGTGATGGTTCGAATAGAGTTTGCATTGATTATAGGAAGTTGAATGCTTTGACCGTTTTTGATTCTGAACCGGTAGGAAACCCAGAAGAAATATTTTCTAGGTTGTCCCAGGCAAATTTTCTGTCAAAACTAGATTTGTCAAAGGGGTACTGGCAAATAAAGGTTAAAGAGGACTGTATTCCGTTCACGGCATTTGTATGTTCAGAAGGGTTATTTGCTTTCAAACGGATGCCATTCGGACTTGTCAACTCAGGGGCAACGTTTTGTAAAATGATGCGGAAGCTACTGAAGGGGATTGAAGGAGCTGAAAATTTTGTTGATGATGTTTTGTCGCATGCATGTACGTGGGAAGATCACATTAGGTATTTGAGGGCATTGTTGGAGAAGCTTAGGTCTTCACATTTGACTGCCAGACCTTCAAAATGCATGCTTGGTTTTACAAGTGTTTGTTTTCTTGGACATGTAGTTGGTGAAGGTCATTTGAAACCCAATCCTGATAAGGTCAAGGTCATTCAAGATTGCAAAAGACCTGTAAATAAGAAACAGGTGCGGTCATTTTTGGGACTTGTCGGGTATTACCGACGGTTTATACCAAATTTTAGTACAGTTGCATCCGTTTTAACGGATATGGTTAAAAAGGGAGCACCAAATAGAGTTATTTGGTCGGAACAAGCGGAACTTGCATTTCGCACGCTCATTGGCCATCTTACTCAGAAGCCGATTTTGTGTTTGCCTGATATTACAAAGAGGTTTATCTTAAGGACAGACGCATCGCAGACGGGAATAGGTGCTGTGCTGATGCAAGAGCATGGTGGAACTAAGTTTCCGGTGTCATACGCTAGTCGTAAGTTATTGCCAAGAGAACAGAAATATTCAGTCATTGAGAAAGAGGGATTGGCAATTGTGTGGGCCGTTCAGAAATTTCAGCAGTATATTTTAGGTTCAGATTTCATTCTTGAAACTGATCACTGTCCACTTACGTACCTGAATCAAGCAAAGCTGTCAAATCCTCGAGTAATGAGATGGACATTATCTCTACAACCGTATAGGTTTACTGTTCATGCGATCAGGGGATCAGATAACATTGGTGCTGATTTTTTGAGTCGTTTATGTTGAGTTGCATTGATGTTTGGTTTTGTACATAATTTCTTGTATTTTGAGTGAAAATTTATAATTTTCATCTTGAGTGGGGGGATATGTCAAGAAATTACAGGTAGTTTTGCCCAGTAGTTATCGTCTGCAATAAAGAGCAGAAGTTTAAGCCGGTACACTTTACATTCAGGTATATTTAGGTGCACGTGATGCACGGGTTTTAAAGTATATTTAAGAGAGATTTTATCGGTGTATTGGTCTTTTCAATACGCTCGCCGGACTGGCAAGATGTTCGAGGTGGTTGCAAGACGTGAGACGTATGGGGTCTTCAAATTAATATCTACAAGCTGTAAGTTATCTTGTATTGATAGAATTTGTTTTCGTCAATATTGGCATGAAATTCTGATGATTTTTGACATTAATGCTCTTCAAAATATGTGTATTTTCGCCGAAAATGTAACGACATCTTTGCAAGTAGGGAATTTCGTTATGTTTTAGGTGGCTTTTAGGGAATGACAAATTCCAGAAACTTTGCGGCCGGGTGTAGCTAGCCATGTATAGTTCTAAAGACAGTCTCTGATGTATGAGCGATGTCGTGAGATGGTGCCACGTGCGTTACTACCTATGGGGGACTGGACCTTTGAAGGCAAAATGCACGATGTCTGAGATTTTATAGCGCCTTGGTGGCTTTGTTTAGAAATATGAACTCATGAATAGGTAAGACTTTAACACGTGTAACTTGTTCATTAAGCCTGTGTGGCTGATATTTTGCTATGTGCTATAGTTTGATATTGCTGAGCGCTATTGACTTATAAGCCTGTGTGGCTGACATTTTTGCTGTGTGCTTAAGTTCGTTATTGCTGAGTGCTATTGTCTTGTAAGCCTGTGTGGCTGAATTTTGCTTTGTGCTATAGTCCGTTATCGCTGAGTGTTATTGTCTTGTAAGCCTGTGTGGCTGATTCTGCTGTGTGCCATTGTCCAATAAGCCTGTGTGGCTGATATTGCTGTGTGATATAGACTAATAAGCCTGTGTGGCTGGTATTACTAGCATATTTATGTAATCGTGAATATTACAGTAATTAACCTGTGTAGTCAAATATATACGATACAGTATTCATATTGTGCTGAGTGAGTAATGGACTTAGTTGTCAGTTTAAGTATGTTTATTTCGTATGTGATGTATTAACATACTCGTATTATACGCATGGATATTTATTGAATAGTACTTTTAGAATATAGTTACTTACATACTTTCTGAAAGAATTGTTAAATTTCGTTTACATGCGTAGATGAGTATATTGATACTGTGTAATTAACAGCTATTGAAAAGTTTATGTGCATTTCATTATTTTGTGTGTATATATGTAAACATATTTTAATTAAATATTGTATATTTGTAAACAGCCTCATTGTTATATACCTATCATAATCAAAGAACAGGGAATCACATTAATGAGTAATTATTAATCGTGACATTGATAAATGCTCATAAAATCGTCCCTAAATGAGACAGAAGGTTGATATTTTGTCAACCAAGTCATAAAATTTCTAATTTTTAAACATAATTATATATGTTAATATGGTCCAAGGACAATGAAATTTTGATGCCATATTCTCCAAGAAATGTTATTTTGATTTCTATGATTTTCATATCTCTATGACGTCATATGACGTCACACTTGAAATAAGCTACAAAAGTTTGTACGCGGTCCAGAGCCATTATTAATGAACCGATTTTCATCAAATTTTCACAGAATGTGTATATTAAGTTCTAGTTGTGCATCCCGGTGTCCGTTTTTGAAAATTCGAAAAGTTCAAGGTTCTATAGCGATTCCAAGATTCGAACCAAGGTCGTAAATTTTCAAATTCTTATAAAATCGGTCCTATTTGAGATAGAAAGATGATATTGGGTCAGTATATAGGTCTCTGGGAGTCTTAAAGATTTTGTGAAAATAAATGTCATATGACGTCCCGTGACGTCATTATATGATAATGAATTTCTAATTCTAACAAGATTATTTCTATATGTTGAAATTTTCGAAAGGCAATGAAAATTTAATGCCGCATGCTTCAGATGCTGGAATTTCGATTTCAATGATTTTCAGAAGCCTATGACGTCATATGACGTCACATTTGAAATTGACTACGAACGTTTGTACACGGTCCAGAGCCATTATTAATGGGCCGATTTTCATCAAATTTTCACAAAATGTGTATATTAAGTTCTAGTTGTGTATCTCGGTGTCTGTTTTTCAAAATTCGAAAATCTATGGTTCTATAGCGAATTCAAGTTTCGAACCAAGGTCGTAAATTTTTAAAATGCTTATAAAATCGGTCCTATTTGAGATAGAAAAGTGATATTTGGTCAGTATATAGCTTTTTAAAATTTTGTGAAAATAAACGTCGTATGACGTCACGTGACGTCATTATATGATAATGTATTTCTAATATTAACAAGAGTATTTCTATATGTTGAAATTGTCGAAGGGCAATGAAAATTTAATGACAAATGAATCAGACGCACAAAATTTCGATTTCAATGATACTCAGAAACCTATGACGTCATATGACGTCACATTTGAAATTGACTACGAAAGTTCGTACACGGTCCAGAGCCATTATTAATGGACCGATTTTAATGAAATTTTCACAGAATATGTATATTACGTTCGTATTGTGTATCCCGGTGTCCGTTTCTCAAAACTGGAAAAGTCCAAGCATCTATGGTGGATCCAAGATTCAAACCAAGGACGTCAATTTTTAAATGCTTATAAAAACTGTCCTATTTGAGATAGAAAGTTGAAATTTTGTCAGTTAGTAGGTCTCTTGGTGTCTTAACAATTATCTGAAAATAAACGTCATATGACGTCACGTGACGTCATTTTTTTATTATTATTATTCTTTTCTTCTTCCTAACTAAACGCTTATTTTAATATGTTGCAATAGTCCTAGGACGATGAAATTTTTATGGGTTATTAGGCACGTGAGGAAATTTTGATTTCACCCCTACTGCATATATGTAGCCATATCTCAATAAATATCGATTTTTGTAAATATATGTATGAATAAGAATTATAGCTGAATAATTGACGTTTCCAAAGATATTTAGTTTATTAAAATTGGTTTACGCAATACAAAGTTATAAGCAAAAAAACTAAATGAAATGAAGCTAATTTTGCTGATAATATGCTGTTTTCTTGAGGTTTAACAGTCAATATCTCAGAAACGACTGAAGATAACTTTATACATTATGCATATAAAATGTAGCATGTTTTAAGAGCTTTCTAACGGTACCAAGTTTATTGAAATTGGACTTCATATAAGAAAGTTACATGGAAAATAAGATATTTCATAATCATGCATAATAAAAATATGGAAAAGGTCACGCGCAGGGGTCACCAAGCTTAAATACTTGCGCAACGACTTAAAAAAAAAATATATATATATATATATATATATATTTATATATATATATATATATCAAATTGCAATTGATGGGCTATATCTTGATTTTTTTTTGTCGCATGTTGACTGTTTCCAAAATAAGCATTGAAGTTAATACATGTACAACGGCACAAGACAAAAATCCGTATTTGCAACACTATGTAGCTAGCGAGCAGTTTGCAAGCCTTGAAAAATTCACACGCAGCCCCACATTTTAGACCATCTAAAAACTGCATTGTTATGCTAACGATATTCATATTGCATCAGTTTGTAGGCTGGGATGTTACCTTTCAAAATATCACCATAGTTCGAAATTCCAGGAATTTATGGCAAAACTACGGAAGCCCAAACACGCCAAAATCGCTAAATACGATGAACTACGTTACAGGTGTCGAAAGGATATAGCACTATACAAATATTCAATACTTCTTCCTAATGAGGCTAAAATTAAAAAAGGTTACAACTGAGCTGGAGTGATGAAATTCTATGTGTGATGAAAGTTAGAAACTTACATTTGAACACTGTTTCATTTTTCTTTCATGTCATATGACATAGTATAAATGTTGTATGTCAACTACATGTGCAAGATATGGGCGGACTTTTATTAAAATTCACAGAATGTGTTCTATTTGTGCTATTTTATATAGAAATAGAGGAGATAGAAAGTTGCAATTTGGACAGATTATCTATTATGTCCTCTTCTATATATACTATATAAAGCAGATGTTGCAGAAAGTCCTATCATTCGTTTAAACGAATGACATCTAGTTCTTCTTCTTCTTCTTCTTCTTATTCTTTTTTTCTTCCTCTTATATTTGTGTTAATTTCGAGGTGTTGCCATTGACTCAGAACAATGAAAATTTTATGGCATATATTTCAAACCATGAGCTTTCGGATGCAATGAATTTTATATTCATACGACGTCATATAACGTCAGCTTTGACGTCGGGTGAAAAAGATTGTACGCGGCCTACAGCCATTATTTCTGGATCGATTGTTATCAAAATTTCACAGAATGTGTATGTTAGGCTCTAGTTGTGCATCCCGGTGTCCGTTTTTCCAAATTTGAAAAGGCAAATGTTTTATGGCGAATCCAAGATTCGAACTAATGACGTCAAATTTCAAATGCGTATAAAATCGCTTCCAGAAAAGCTAGAAAGCTGAGATTTGGATTGAATATTAGTCTATAGGTCTTCTTTATATTCCGAAAAGATGAATGCTATATGACGTCACATGACGTCATAATGCTATTAAAACTTTCGTATTAAAACTTAACGGTTTTTAATCCCTGTAGGCTTTATTTTTTGTATGATTTGCTTGAAATTTTGTCTGAAGATGCAGTATTAGATTCTATGGAGCCATGTCACTTCCGTTTTCGAAATATACCAAAGGTCAAGGTCATATATCAATTATCGGGATTTTCTTCGGCCTTAAATATCTCAAAAACGGAAAAAATTCTATCGAGACAATATGCGTATAATTTGTAGTGCTTACAAAGACCTTTCAGATGATATTTAGTTTTTGATGATCGGGATTGAGTCGGTTGAGTTATGGCGGAAAAACAAAAATTCGGTAACCCTCAGTGTGTTTAACAGTTTATATCTCGAAATCCTTTGATTTTTGAAAATATGATGATGAATATTATTTGTAGAGCAATGTTTGGCCGTTCTTTTGATGCTTAAAGTTTAATGATTGACCTAAGATTCATGGAGTAATGGGGAAAAAACGAAATTCGTGCATATAGCTTTGGTGATTTTATTCATTTTTCAAGAGGTTTAAGAGCTTGTATCTCAAAAAATATTAAAAATATTCCTGTAGATAAAGCGTGTGAAATGTAGAGAATTTTAAGACGATTATTTTGGTACCTAAAGTTTTGAAATTGATCCAAGTATAAGGAAGTTACATCAAAAATAAGAATTTAAACATGTAGAATTTCAGCGATTTTTTCGTTATGTAAGAGTTTCACGGCTTATATCTTAAAACCCATATTAAATAAGTCAACATATTAAGCGAATGAGATGTAGAGAATTTTAAGACGATTATTTTAGTACCTTAAGTTTTGAAATTGATCAAAGTATAAGGAAGTTACATCAAAAATAAGAATTTGAACATATAGAATTTCTGCGATTCTGCCGTCATGTCAGAGTTTTCCGGCTTATATCTTAAGAATCATTAGAAATATGTGCTTACATTAAGCAAGTGAGATGTAGAGAATTTTAAGACGAATATTTTGGCACCTAGAGTTTTGAAATTGATCAAGAAATTAGGAAGTTACATAAAAAAAATACGAATTTAAAGCCAATTGTAAAAATTTTCATAAAATATCCTACTTTCGCTTTCACCTTAATTGAAGCATTTTCGGAAAATGTAAGTTTACAGATATGTATTAGTCATATAAATTGAAAAAAAACTTTTTACTTATATCATATTGATATTACTAGCTAAACAGGTGTACCGTTCCCGGTGGCCAAGTGTTTAGAGCGTCCGCCTCGGGAGCGGGAGGTCGTGGGTTCGATACCAAAGTCGTAAAAAATGGTACTGTTATAGCTCCCTTGCTTGACACTTAGCATATAAGGGTAGTTGTAGGACTGGTTGGCCCGGTATCAGGATAATGTGACTGGGTGTGGTATCATGTCACATGTCTACGACGTGATACTGCAGTGTGGCAGCACTATAACTGCATTAAGTAGACATCGTCTCCAAATAACTGAAATACTGTCGGTGGGACGTTAAACCCAACAAACAAACTAACTAAACAAGTGTTGACAATGATTTAATGTTTTGTCAAATCATTTTATTTACGTTACTTACAAATATCAGTTGCAGCATTGCGTTACCCATAATCCTTTGAGCGTTTTGACACATGTCATTTAGACCGTTGTTGAAACATTGCAATTTCCCGACTTTATTGTTGCATCTATCGATAAATGTTGTACAAGCTTTATTCCAAATTTATGATAAATGATAATTTATGTGAAAATATATGTTATAGTACAATGTAATTTAATTGCCAGCTTGAGATACCATGAGCGTGTATAAGTGTAGACGTTTGAAACAAAATGATCAACACATGTCATCCGTTCAAGACGCTGCAAGCTAATTTGTCTGTAATGCGGCGTTCACACAGTGCCGATTATGGCTCCCGTTTGAGATCAGACAGCGCTACGACACGAAAAGCGAAAAAGTCGGATTACTATCCTCAATGTCCTATCATTGTCTGAACGCAGTCGTATATGTTCGTAACAGAGTCCTACGGATCGGGAATGGTCCGGAGAGGTCGGCCAAGCACTCCTGACAGTTAGGTGCGTCCCGTAACATTCGGGAAACTCAGCCGATTTTGTCTAGTCGGATTACAATCGTGACTATGTCGTGACAAATTCTGCTGTATCGGATCAGAATCGGATTGAGAACGGGATATTCGGGACGAATTCTGCTGGAAACGGCTGGATCGGGACGCCTCCTGAACAATATCTGATTGTTGTCGTGATTAAATAAATGTTTTTACAAATTTTAATAAAAGTTTGAATTTCCAGCCACGAATCACAGGATCTTGATCAGACTTTTGACACATTTTAATCGGGAATGGTCCTATCAAGGACGGCAGTAAAAATCCTGAATGTGTGACCTAGGCATTAGCTTAAAGCGCAAAATTTAGTAACTTTGTGTAATACAGTCGTCTCGATCGTATGTACAAGCGTTATTTGAATTTTACTCACGAGGCTACACGCGTCGACGATTCTATTGCATGGTAGCATTTACTATTTCATTCCCGCGACTGTACACGAAAATAAAAAAAGAATTTTGATATGCAGAATTAAGAGGTTTAAGTTTAATTGTTTATATTTTGAATACCTATAAAACTAGAACCAAATATGCTAAAATGGAATTTCAGGCCATTTATTTTGGTACCTAGAATAGTAAAATTGGTCAAGTTATAAGAAAGCGATATCACAATAAAGATTTATTAGTCCCCTACCAGAGTTCACACCGGAGGGGACTATAGGTTTGCCCTCCGTCTGTCCGTCTGTCCGCTCAAATCTGGATCCCGCGATAACTTAATAACTAAGCAAGCTAACTTGATGAAACTTGGTTTATGACTAGATGCCAATGTGTAGATTATGCACGTCGTTTTATTTTTGTTCTTTGACTAAAATTGTGGTTGCTATGTAAGGAAATAGTGAAAATATGGCAAAAAATGGGATCCCTGATAACTTTATAACTGAAACTTGGTATATGACTAGATGGCAATATGTAGATTATGCACATCATTTTATTTTTGTTCTTTGACTAAAATTGTGGTTGCTATGGTAACGGAAATAGTGAAAATATGGCAAAAAATGGGATCCCATGACCGCGATAACTTTATAATAAATTTTATAAGGCATGTATATAGTCAGGGTGGTGATGCAGAGTGAAAGTTCTCATTTCTCATCAACAAGACTAAAGACTAAAGAAAAACATTTTGGATCAGGCAAGGTAACTATTATTAATTCTATTTCTTGCATCTGTCTTGCTTGCATGAATTGTATAGTGGGCACAGCAGAGACAACAACTCTACATGTAAGTCTTGCTTAAATGGTCATAACTTAAATATTCCCTTACATTTACTTTAACCAAAGTCTTGTTTTTCTTGGACCAAAATTCTGGTTGGTGTGGTAATGGAAAAATTATGCACCTCACCGGTAGGGGTCTCATGTGTTGCTTGCAACACCAGTTACTTGTTTATTTTTGGAATATGGCTTATTTCAAAAAGTTCATGCATGAGAAGTCCATACGAAAAAAAAAGTAAAAGGTAGGGAATTTAATATATATTCTTTCTAACGGAATAAATCTTTATATTTTTCAATGTTAGCAGAAAGTCCTATCATTCGTATCAACGAATGAAATCTAGTTCTTTTTTTCTTCCTCTTATTTTTGTGTTAATTTCGAGGTGTTGCCATTCACTCAGAACAATGAAAATTTTATGGCATATATTTCAAACCATGAGCTTTCGGATGCAATGAATTTCATATTCATATGACGTCATATAACGTCAGATTTGACGTCGGGTGAAAAAGTTTGTACGCGGTCTACAGCCATTATTTCTAGACCGATTTTCATCAAAATTGCACAGAATGTGTATGTTAGGCTCTAGTTGTGCATCCCTGTGTCCGTTTTTTCAAATTCGAAAAGGCAAATGTTTTATGGCGAATCCAAGATTCGAACTAATGACGTCAAATTTCAAATGCGTATAAAATCGCTTCCAGAAGAGCTAGAAAGTTGATATATGGAGTGAATATTAGTCTCTAGGTCTTCTTTGCATTCTAAAAGGATGAACACCATATGACGTCACATGACGTCAATATGCTAATAAAACTTTCGTATCAAAACGTAACGGTTTTTAAGCCCTGTAGGCTTTAGTTTTTGTATGATTTGCTTGAACTTTTGTCTGAAGATGCAGTATTAGATTCTATGGAGCCATGTCACTTCCGTTTCCGGAATATACCAAAGGTCAAGGTCATATATCAGTTATCGGTTTTTTTCGTCATACTTAAATATCTCAAAAACGGTAAATATTCTATCGAGACACTATGCGTATAATTTGTAATGCTTAGAAAGACCTTTCAGATGATATTTAGTTTTTGATGATCGGGGTTGAATCGGTTGAGTTATGGCGGAAAAATGAAAATTTGGTAACCCCCAGTGTGTTTAACAGTTTATATCTCGAAAACCTTTGACTTTTGAAAATATGATGATGAATATTATTTGTAGAGCAATGTTTGGCCGTTCTTTTGATGCTTAAAGTTTAATGATTGGCCAAAGATTCATGGAGAAATGGGAAAAAAAGGAGGTTTCATTTTAAAGGAGGTTTAAGAGCTTGTATCGCAAAAAGTATTGAAAATTTTCCTATACATAAAGCGCGTGAAATGTAGAGAATTTTCAGACGATTATTTTGGTACCTTAAGTTATGAAATTGATAAATATAAGGAAGTTACAAAAAATAAGAATTTAAACATGTAGAATTTCAGCGTTCTGCGTGTTGTAAATTTTTAATATCTTAAAACTCTTCGAAATAAGGGCACACATTAAGCAAGTGAGATGTAGAGAATTTCAAGACGATTACTTTGGTACTTAGAGTTTTAAAATTGATTTAAGTATAAGGAAGTTACATCAAAATTACAAATTTAAACCCAATTGTAGAATTTTCGAAAAATATCCTACTTTCGCTTTCACCTTAATTGAAGCATTTTCAGAAAAGATAAGTTTACAGATATGTATTAGTCATATAAATTGCAAAATAAACTTTTTTATATGATATTAATAAAATTCTTTATCAATATAGTAAGGTACATTACAGTACACAGGGTAACCCAAAGATGTAAACAAAATGGTCGCCCTCATGTAAAGGGAGTTTTCAGATTAAAACTTTTAAAAATACAATGTTCTACCAATAATCAAACGGATTTACTCGGCATAAACATTATTTATAACTTGTAAAAGTGAATCAAGCTGGAAATGACATCTAAACCACACTGAATATCTAAAAACAGACATTACACAAATGGATTACGTTCACATCGAAACCGATTGCAAATGTGACACGGAGGTGAAGAGAATATTCCTGGCGTAATGCATTAATTTGGCTAGTTTGCTGGCAGATAAGTCAGTCAACTGTCAAAATTTATGTGATTTGTCAGAACCGCTGCAAATCAGATACAAATAGATACAAATAGCAGATACAAATTGATCCAACCCAAAGACAAATACAAAGGTAAGTAAAATCAGTAATGCTTGGGCATTACATTATTGTCTATTTCAAAACTGAATGTACTTTTTTCTTATATATTCTTTTATGGTAAAATTCATTTTTAAATTTATTTATTTTTGTTTATCAAAAAAATAGGAAAAAATGCTGAACAGATGTAGAAAAGATGGTATGTGTAGGCAATTTGAAATAATGTTTATTTTAACCCAAAATAGCATTGCTCTTTCTTTTTTTCATCTTGTAGGTTTTGATTTTGAACATATTCTGTCGTAATGCGACAACCATCAAATTACAGGTCATCTTTTTTTAACAAATGTCCAATTATACTGCTAGTTCATTGGTGTTAAAATTTACATGAACTAAGTATACTCCAAAATGTAACGAAGCAGTCATATCTCTTTTGAAATAGGGCTCCGTTAAGATTATATAATAGAGAAGGATTTCAATCATTAAAACAGGATGACCCAAATTACAGACTAACAGACGTTAAGACAAAATAAATACACATTTTTGCTCTGGGAAGTAAATCAATTGTTTTATTTTCTTTATTTGCTGGCTACCTTTTGCGTTTGACATTCTTGTGATCATTCCGGGGCCAGTTAATTTTCGTCTTATTTGATGACTTCTATTTAAATTTTTCCCTTCAAATTTTACGGTTGTCTATTGGACATTTTCTTTTTATGCTCACCGAAGGTGACGCATATAGTCGCCGCTCCGTCCGTCCGTTCGTCCGTCTCACTTTCCTTGTCCGGACTATTTCTCAGGAACTAATGGCTTGAATTCAACGAAACTTTATGGGAAGCTTTATTACCAAGAGGAGCTGCGCATATCGTCAGCATGACCCGGTTCCTAAATTTTTCAAAGAGTTATGGCCCATTGACTTTTCAGCCTATAGTGTACATATTGCATGATTCTTGTCCGGGCTATTTCTCAAGAACTAATGGCTTGAATTCAATGAAACTTTATGGGAAGCTTTATTACCAAGAGGAGATGCGCATATTGTCAGCATGACCCGGTTCCTTAATTTTTCAAAGAGTTATGGCCCCTTGACTTTTCGGCCTATAGTACATATTGCATGATTCTGTCCGGGCTATTTCTCAGGAACTAATGGCTTGAATTCAACAAAACTTTATGGGAAGCTTTATTACCAAGAGGAGATGCGCATATCGTCAGCATGACCCAGTTCCTAAATTTTTCAAAGAGTTATGGCCCCTTGACTTTTCGGCCTATAGTACATATTGCATGATTCTGTCCGGGCTATTTCTCAGGAACTAATGGCTTGAATTCAACAAACTTTTTGGAAGCTTTATTACCAAGGAGATCGCATATCGTCAGCATGACCGGTTCCTAAATTTTTCAAAGAGTTATGGCCCATTGACTTTTCGGCCTATAGTACATATTGCATGATTCTTGTCCGGGCTATTTCTCAGGAACTAATGGCTTGAATTCAACGAAACTTTATGGGAAGCTTTATTACCAAGAGGAGATACGCATATCGTCAGCATGACCTGGTTCCTAAATATTTCAAAGAGTTATGGCCCCTTGACTTTTCGGCCTATAGTACATATTGCATGATTCTGTCCGGGCTATTTCTCAGGAACTAATGGCTTGAATTCAACGAAACTTTTTGTGAAGCTTTATTACCAAGAGTAGATACGCATATCGTCGGCGTGGCCTGGTTCCTCAACTTTTCACAGAGTTATGGCCCCTTGATTTTCGGCCTATAGTTCATGTTGCATGATTTTGACCGGGCTATGGAAATAAAAGCTTTAATTCAACGAAACTTTATGGGAAGCTTTATTACAAAGAGGAGATGCGCATATCTTCGGCTTGACCCAGTTCCTACATCCTCCCACCCATTGACCAAGGTCTTATTTGTAACAATGACGTTCTTCGGGGAGCATCTGTCAGTTCTACTGACTTTCTTGTTATATTAATGCTGTAATCAGTGCTATCACTCTTTTAGTAAAATTAATGCATAATTATCAACACAAATATGGCGTATCACGGTCAAGAATTAGTGATGCATGGATGCTGTGGTAAAATTCAACACGCCCTTGGCTGATCTGTCAATCAAACGCATGTGACAGGTGATTTGGAGAATATATACACACGCGTGTGTATTTCAGTGCATGTAAACATGGGTCCCAGTAGAGATTATATGTTGCACATCAACAGGCTAGTCACAAGCGCATTGGGAAAACCCATTATGAAACCATTATGAAGTTGAACTGAGTAAACGGTGCAGACAAATCATTAATCATTTTGCAAGCAACCCTGTTCTAAAAACCTTAAGATTTTATTATCCCCGCCGAAAGGCGGCGGGGGATATAGTAAAAGTCTCCGTCCGTTAGTCCGTCCGTCTGTCCATCCGTCCGACATTTTTGTCCGGAGCATAAGTCAAAAAGTATTTGAGATATCAACTTGATACTTCATAGGTGAATAGATCTCATTTAGGAGAAGTGCAGTGCACAAGAATAATTTATTTTTGTTTTGAAATGAAAACTCCTGTATACCAGCACAAATGGAAGAGAATCACCCTGTTGGTGGGTTGGTTGGTCAGTCGGTTGGTTGATCAGTCGGTCATGCGGTATTTAAGCAAAATCTTGTCCGGTACTTTCAGCCATTTCACCTGATACTTGGCATAGATATTTATCAGAACAGGGCTACAGATAAGGTTTGAGGTCAATTGGGTATTTACTCATCAATTTTTCAAGGAATTGGGTTTTCACAATTTTAATTAAGTAATGAAAATATGGTTACTCCATCAAAATTAAGTCAATTGCTTTTTTTTCATCAACTTAATTTTGGAATTGAAATAACAGTACAACAACAGCAACTAGGAAAAGTGCAGTGTCTAAATACTGTAACTCTACCTGGTACCATTTTTTAATTATCTACCTTTCTTAAATAGATTTTTTTTTCTTGTCCCGACATTAACTTGAAACAGATGGCACTAGGAGAAGTGCAATGTCAAAGAACTGTGACTACACTTTTATGCTGCTGTGCCAAATAACCATAACTGATTCTCTATCCACTGTAAAAAATGACTTTACTTACTTATTGAATGCTATCATATATTATATACTGTGTATACAGGTGCTTATTTGTGCTCCGTCTGGAGTCTGGCTTTTCCTGTATCAAAGCCTTTTGCGGGGGTATTAATGACCCACAGTGCAGACATAGGTGCCGATATCAGTGCTATATTGGCCCGATAACTTCTGCTGACTGGGTATATTGTGTAGTTAAAGGCAACTATGAACTAACCTATACTACTTACGGGTACTTTTTTATGTTGAAGCGGAGACAAAAGTTGTCAGTTTTTTCTTGGTTTTGATGCCTTTAGTGATGTTCTGGTCACATGGTATTGCTACACTGTAAGTTTAGCATTTTTTGAAAATAGAAAATACCCTACTTTCACTTTTTACATAATTTTAAACATTTTCGGAAAATGTAATTGGCAATGGCCCAGAGCAGTGAAAATTGTATGGCAAATATTTCAGACCATGTCTTTTGAATGCAATGATTTTCAAATTCATAGCACATCATTTGACAGCATAGACACTAGATTCGACGTCAGTTAAAATGTTTGTACGCGCTTTTGAATTGATTTTCTAGTAAATTCACAGAAGGTATAAGTTAGGATTTTGTTGTGCATCCTTACTTTCGTTTTCAAAATATTGAAAGACAGGTTCTGTGGTGAAACCATGTTTCAAAAAATATGACCTCGAAATTAAATTTAGTACAATCTGACTAAAGTACACGATCTTCCTACGATCTTATGTAGCGTAGCGTATATATAAGAGATGACTTTAGTCAGATTGAGTACTCCATATGAGATAAAAAGCCGAAATTCACACATATTGTAATTTTAAAGGTGTTCTTCAGATTTTCATAGGCCGGACGTCATTTGACACCATGGTGTTATTATATGTTTTCATTTCTCCTGCAATAAATTCAGTGTGATCCCAATGGTCCAGAACTACCAAAAATTTATGGCATATATTAAATATGCTGAATTTTCATATGCAATTATATTCACATCCATATGACATCAGAATAGACGTCGGATCAAAAAGTTTGTAAGCGATCTGAAACATAATAACTTGATGAATTTTTCGAAAATTTTAAAAGAATGTATAGGTTACATTCTAGATACCTAATATTTTCTTCGTATTCTGTATAAATAATTTTCAGTTTGATTGAGGTTTAAACGGTTTGCAGAAAGTCCTATCGTTTGCCGTGCAAACGAAATCTAGTTCTTTTTTTCTTCCTAACTAAACGCTTATTTTTCTATGTTACAATACTCCTAGGACGATGAAATTTTTATGACTTATTAGTCACGTTAGGAATTTTGATTTCTATGATTTTCATATGACTATGACGTCATATGACGTCACACTGGAAATATCCAACAAAAGTTTGTACGCGGTCTACAGCCATTGTTTATGAACCGATTTTCATGAAATTTTCACAGAATGTGTATATTAAGTTCTAGTTGTGCATCCCGGTATCCGTTTTTCAAAATTCGAAAAGTCCAAGGTTCTATAGCGATTCCAAGATTCAAACCAAGGTCGTAAATTTTCAAATTCTTATAAAATCGGTCCTATTTGAGATAGAAAGATGATAATGGGTCAGTATATAGGTCTCTGGGAGTCTTAAAGATTTTGTGAAAATAAATGTCATATGACGTCACGTGACGTCATTATATGATAATGAATTTCTAATTCTAACAAGATTATTTCTATATGTTGAAATTTTCGAAGGGCAATGAAAAATTAATGCCGCATGCTTTAGAGCTGGAATTTCGTTTAATTTTAACCTATGACGTCATATGACGTCACATTTGAAATTGACTACGAAAGGTTTTACACGGTCCAGAGCCATTATTAATGGGCCGATTTTCATCAAATTTTCACAGAATGTGTATATTAAGCTCTAGTTGTGCATCTCGTTGTCCGTTTATCAAAATTCGAAAAGTCCATGGTTCTATAGCGATTCCAAGATTCGAACCAAGGTCGTCAATTTTTAAATGCTTATAAAATCGGTCCTATTTGAGATAGAAAGATGATATTTGGTCAGTATATAGGTCTCTAAGAGTCTTAAACATTTTGTGAAAATAAATGTCATATGACGTCACGTGACGTCATTATATGATAATGTATTTCTAATATTAACAAGAGTATTTCTATATATTGAAATTGTCGAAGGGCAATGAAAATTTAATGACACATGCTTCAATCGCTGAAAGTTTGATTTCTATGATTTTCATATGCCTTTGACCTCATATGACGTCACACTTGAAATATGCAACAAAAGTTTGTACGCGGTCCAGAGCCATTGTTTATAAACCGATTTTCATCAAATTTTCACAGAATGTGTATATTACGTTCTTATTGTGTATACCGGTGTCCGTTTTTCAAAATTCGAAAAGGCCAAGCATATATGGCGGATCCAAGATTCGAACCAAGGACGTCAATATTTAAATGCTTATATGAACTGTCCTATTTGAGATAGAAAGTTGAAATTTTGTCAGTTAGTAGGTCTCTGGGTGTCTTAACGACTTAAAAAAAAAATATATCAAATTGCAATTGATGGGCTATATCTTGATTTTTTTTTTTTTTTTGTCGAATGTTGACTGTTTCCAAAATAAGCATTGAAGTTAATACATGTACAACGGCACAAGACAAAAATCCGTATTTGCAAACTATAGCAGCCCCACATTTTAGACCATCTAAAAACTGCATTGTTATGCTAACGATATTCATATTGCATCAGTTTGTAGGCTGGGATGTTACCTTTCAAAATATCACCATAGTTCGAAATGCCAGGAATTTATGGCAAAACTACGGAAGCCCAAACACGCCAAAATCGCTAAATACGTTTAACTACGTTACAGGTGTCGAAAGGATATAGCACTATACAAATATTCAATACTTCTTCCTACTGAGGCTAAAATAAAACAAGGTTACAACTGAGCTGGAGTGATGAAATTCTATGTGTGATGAAAGTTAGAAACTTACATTTGAACACTGTTTCATTCTTCTTCCATGTCGTATGACATAGTATAAATTTTGTATGTAAACTACATGTGCAAGATATGGGCGGACTTTTATTAAAATTCACAGAATGTGTTCTATTTGTGCTATTTTATATAGAAATAGAGGAGATAGAAAGTTGCAATTTGGACAGATTATCTATTATGTCATCTTCTATATATACTATATAAAGCAGATGTTGCAGAAAGTCCTATCATTCGTTTAAACGAATGACATCTAGTTATTATTATTATTATTTGTCCTCCTTTTGAGGTTCAAATTAAAACAGGTTGCCAATAAGCCAGCAGTATGAAATTTTAACAGTGATCAGAGCGACTTTGGCGCTTTGGAATGCACCAATTTTCATCTTCATATGACGTCATGTGACGTCACAGTTGAAAAATGCTACCAAATTTGGTTCGCGCTCTGCAGCCGTCAGTATTAGTCCAGACGGCCTAATATTTTCACAGAAAGTATAAATTAAGATGTAGATGTGCATACTTACTGAACTCTTCAAAATTCAAAAAGTTCGAGATTTTATGTCAAAATCGAGATTCGAACTTTGGTCATAAAAACATAATTTCGTATTACAAAGTTTCCTGATGAGCCAGAAGCATGACAATTGGACAGCATATGTGTCTTGGGATCTTCTTTGTCTCCCATGACAACTGACGTCGTATGACGTCATTTAACGTCAGAACGTAATAAGCAATTTTACATTTGAAATAACCGGTTTTAGGCCAAGCAGGCTTTATTTTTTGAGCGATTTACATGTAACCGTCATTTAATGTGAAACTTGGTGACATCCGTTTCCGGAAAATCACAAAGGTCAAGGTCTTATTTCAGTTATCGGTTTTTTCTTCAGCCTTAAATATCTCAAAAACGAAAAATAATTTATCGAGACACTATGCGTATTATTTGTAGTGTTTTGAACGTCCTTCCAGATGATATATAGTTTTTGAAGATCGGGGTTGAATCAGTTGAGTTATTGCAGAAAAACAAAAATGTTGCAACCCTAGGCTTACTTAACTACTTATATCTCGATAATTATTGATTTTTGTTAATAATAGTATGAATTTAATTTGTAGGACAATGCCTGGCCGTTCTTTTTGGTGTTTAATTTTAAAGATTGACCTAATATTCATTAAGTTATAGGGAAAACAAAACGATATGAACATATTTATCCCCGGTTTTTGCCGTATGCTCAAGGTTTAAACGCCCGTATCTGCAAAGTATTTAAAGATACATACAATTATGAAGCAAGGGAATTGTGGGAAATGAAAAGACCTTTCTAACGGTACCTAGCTTTTTAAAATTGGACGTAACATTAGGCAGTTACATGAAAAATAAAAATTCAGTAAAACCGTACTTTTATGCACTCCCGCAGTAAGTCCCGATCACTTCATTGCTTTTTTCGAAGAAACTGATATTTTTTTTAATAACACAATGAACAATTTTTTTTGTATGATGTAATGCAGTTCTAATGATATGCAGATTTTAATGATCGGACCATAAATTATAAAGTTATTTGTCGAAAGGCAATAATAGACATGAACATCTTTTAGCCGATTTTTGCCGTTTTCATGAAAAATAACTTTCTATATCTCAAAAAAGTTGAAACATGAAACACGTGAAATGTTGGAAATTTAAAGGATTTCTAATGGTACCTAGCGTTTTAAAATTGGACATCGGATATCCTATAAGGAAGTTAGATGAGAAATAAGAATTCATTTAAACCGTTCTTTCATGCATTTCTGCATTTAGTCCCTATCATTTGATTGCTTTTTTTTCTAAGAAACTTTTAATTTTTGAAAATAACATAAAAAACTGTATTATTATCGTGATGCAATGCGGTTCTGATGGTATGCAGATTTTAATGATCGGACCATAAATTATTAAGTTATTTGTCGAAGGGCAATAATAGACATGAACATCGTTTTTCCGATTTTCCTTGAAAAATAACTTTCTATATCTCAGAACACGTAACAGAAAAGTTGAAACATGAAATACGTGAAATGTTGGAAATATAAAGGCCTTTCTTTTTTAAAATTGGACATTATATAAGGAAGTTAGATGAGGAATAAAAATTAATTCATACCGTTCTTTCATGCACTTCTGCAGTAAGTCCTAATCACTTGGTTGCTTTTTTCTTAGAAACTATTAAATATTAGCTCACCTGAAGCACATGTGCTCAAGTGAGCTAATAAGAATCGATGAATGTCCGTTTTTAATCCGGTCGTCAATCCGCCGTCCGTCCGTACCACAATTAGTTTGTTTGCACTCTAGCATATTTCATTTCTTAAGCAATATCTTCAAAACTTTATAAAATTTTATTACCATAAATCTGGTCAAGTTCTGATTAGGGCTGATATCGCTTTAGGTCAGGGTTATCCCCTTTTAATATTGAAAAAGCAATTCTAGTATTGTTTGCACTCTAGCATTTCATTTCTTAAGCAATCATCTTCAAACTTATGACAATTTTATTACCATACTACGGCAATTCGATTATGGCTGATATCTCTTAGGTCAGGAGTTATGCCCCTTTTAATAAATTGCAATTTTCAGTTTGTTTGCACTCTAGCATCTTCATTCATAAGCAATCATCTTCAAACTTATGACAATGTTTATTACCATCATCTCACGGCCAACTTCGATTATGGCTGATATTAACTTCTTAGGTCAGGAGTTATGCCCCTTTTGATATTAAAATATGCCAATTTTCAGTTTGTTTGCACTCTAGCATCTTCATTTCTGAAGAAAACATCTTCAATCTCTAGAACAATGTTTATAGCCATATCGAGGGCTCAGCGCAAAACGGTCGTAACTTGTTCATTAATACATATAAGATACGACTCTTTTGCGCTGAGCCCTCGATATTCTTTCTGCCAAGTTCGATAATGGCTGACATCTGCCAATTAGGTCAAGAGTTACGCCCTTTTGATGTTTAAATTTGTGTGTTTTAAGCCATAATTTTTCAGTCAAGTTTGACTTCAAATTTCGACAACAGGCCCTCTTTCGTTCGTGGAATTATGAATAATCTAATGGATTATGTCTTCAGTACAACTATGCTATAATTAAGTAACTTGTACAGGTAATGAAGGCAGTTTTTCTCAGGTGAGAGTCTTTAGGGCCACTTTGGCCCTCTTGTTGAAAATATCATAAAGAACAATATTTTTATCATGATTCAATGCGGTTCTAATGCTATGCATATCTTAATGATCGGTCTATTAATTATTAAGTTATTTGTCGAATGGTAGTAGTTGACATGAATATCTTTTTGTCGATTTTTGCCTTTTTGGGGGAGGAATAACTTTATATATCGCAAAAACAGATAGGTTTAAACATAAAGTAAGTACATGTTTGAATTCAGAAGACCTTTCTAACGGTACCTGGGATTTTAAAATCGGACATCATAGTTGCATGAAAGTAAGAATTTCTGGAAAAACAAACAAAAAACATTTTTCCTTGTGCTTCTGCAGTTGATCCCACATATTATTCTAAATTTGATTTCTGTTACATTAGAGGTAAAATTTGATACAGTAATTTATTTTAATGCTCTGTGCCCCCTTCAATTGAACAAGAAACTTCAATGAAGATGTGAGAAATGAATATTTCGTAGAAAAAGAATCTTGTATACCTTTTTAGCATGTTAAGAGGAATAGTGATACTTCATTCCCTTGCAGAACACGAAAATTGAGTATTATTGTATTAACTTAAAGATGGTTCTCGAAAAAATAGCATTATGAAATTATAACTGAAAACAACGCCACATATTCCCTTTTGAATGCAATGACTTTAAAATTTAAATTATGTTATATGACATCACAGATTTCCTCTGCTATTTATATAAGTTTGCACTCTACAGCTGTCAATTCGGGACGGATTTTCTTCAATTTTTGAAGATGGTGTATGTCAGAAAAGTATATAAGTATTATCAGGTTTGACATGGTTTGCAGAAAGCCCTTTCTTTTGTTTAGAACAAAAGGAGTCTAGTTATTATTATTATTATTATTTCACCTTTTGAGGTTCAAATTAAAACAGGTTGCCAATAAGCCAGCAGCATGAAATTTTAACAGTGATCAGAGTGACTTCGGCCCTTTTGATTGCACTAATTTTCGTCTTCATATGACGTCATGTGACGTCACAGCTACAGCCGTCATTTATGGTCGGATTTTCTTCAAATTTTACAGATGGTACATCTTGAAACTAAGGTGTGCATATCCTGTCAGCTAACCGAAATTCCGAAAGACCAAAGTTCTGTGGCTGAAATAAGATTCGAACATAGGACCGAACATTTCATTTTAGGATTAAAGAGCTTCAGGATGAGATAGAAAGTTGAAACTTCCACAGTTTGAAGTTCTGTAGAATTTCTAATTATATTTTGACGTCGTGACGTCATATGACGTCATAAGCATACTTCTTAATTTTCACTTTAGGGCAATGATTTCGACATGGTGCCAGTTGTTCAGAATAATGAAAATTTCAGAGTTATGAAAGTAAAGTATGCGCTTTTGAACAAAAGCATCTTCAGCACCCTAGGACGTCACATGACGTCACAGCTAAAAATAGTGAAAAATGGTGTTCGCGCTCTACAGCCGTCATTTATAGTGGGATTTTCTTCAAATTTTCACAGATGGTACATCTTGAAACTAAGGTGTGCATATCCTGTCAGCTAATTGAAATTCCGAAAGACCGAAGTTCTGTGGCTGAAATAAGATTCGAACATAGGACCGAACATTTCATTTTAGGATTAAAGAGCTTCAGGATGAGATAGAAAGTTGAAACTTACACAGTTTGCAGTTCTGCATAATTTCTACATATATTTTGAGTCGTGACCTCATATGACGTCATGTGACGTCATAAGCATACTTCTTCATTTTCATTTTAGGGCAATGATGACATGATGTCAGTTGTTCAGAATAATAAAAATTTCAGAGTTATGACAGTAAAGTATGCGCTTTAGAACAAAAGCATCTTCAGCACCCTATGACGTCATGTGACGTCAGAGCTATAAATAGTGAAAAATGGTTTTCGCGCTCTACAGCCGTCATTAATGGTCGGATTTTCTTCAAATTTTCCCTGATGGTACACCTTGAAACTAAAGTGTGCATATCCTGCCAGCCTACCGAAATTCCGAAAGACCGAAGTTCTGTGGCTGAAATAAGATTCGAACATAGGACCGAAAATTTCATTTTAGGATTAAAGAGCTTCAATGCGGTTCTAATGATATGCAGATTTTAATGATCGGACAATTAATTATAAAGTTATTTGTCGAAGGGCAATAATAGACATGAACATCGTTTTGCCGATTTTTTGCCGTTTCCTTGAAAAATAACTTTCTATATCTCAGAACACGTAACAGAAAAGTTGAAACATGAAAAAAGTGAAATGTTGGAATATAAAGGCTTTTCTTTTATAAAATTGGTCATCATATAAGGAAGTTAGATCAGAAAATTTTTTTTATACCGTTCTTTCATGCACTTCTGCAGTTAGTCCTAATCACTTGGTTGCTTTTTTCTAAGAAACTATTAATTCTTAGCTCACCTGAGCACATGTGCTCAAGATGAGCTATTAGAAAAGATGACTGTCCGTTGTCCGTCTATCTGTCCGTCCGTCTGTCCGACCGTCAATCCACCGTCTGTCCGTCGTCCACAATTAGTTTGTTTGCACTCTAGCATCTTCATTTCTTAAGCAATCATTTTAAAACTTTATGAAAATGTTTATTACCATAAAATCTTAGTCAAGTTCGATTATGGCTGATATCGGCCTATTAGGTCAGGAGTTATGCCCCTTTTAATATTGAAACAAGAGGGCCAAGATGGCCCTAAAGACGCTCACCTGAAAAAATTGCCTTCATTGCCTGTACAAGTTACTAAATTATAGCATAGTTGTACTGTCAGAATACATAATCTATGACATTATTTCAGTTCAATGAACAAAACAGTGCCTGTGGTTAAAATTTGAAGTCATACTTGACTGAGAGATAGTATGGCTTTAACACACAAATTTAAACATTAAAAGGGACATAACTCCTAAACTGTGGCCTTTAGTGTGTAAACAAGATTTTTCTAAGATTTGGCCTATTGACCTACTTTTCGGTCCGGCCCGGCCCATTTTCGAACTGGTTCGAGATATCATCAAGACAAACATTCTGACCAAGTTTGAAGAAGATTGGATCAAAATTGTGGCCTCTAGTGTGTAAACAAGATTTTTCTAAGATTTGACCTACTGACCTACTTTTTGATCCAACCTGACCCATTTTCGAAAGGGTTCAAGATATATCAAGACAAACTTCTGACCAGTTTGAGAAGATTGGATCAAAATTGTGGCCTCTAGTGTGTAAACAAGATTTTTCTAAGATTTGACCTACTGACCTACTTTTTGATCCAACCTGACCCATTTTCGAAAGGGTTCAAGATATCATCAAGACAAACATTCTGACCAAGTTTTAGGAAGATTGGATCAAAATTGTGGCCTCTAGTGTGTAAACAAGATTTTTCTAAGATTTGACCTACTGACCTACTTTTGGATCCAACCTGACCCATTATTGAAAGGGTTCAAGATATCATCATGACAAATATTCTGACCAAGTTTGAGGAAGATTGGATCAAAATTGTGGCCTCTAGTGTGTAAACAAGATTTTTCTATGATTTGACCTACTGACCTACTTTTTGATCCAACCTGACCCATTTTCGAAAGGGTTCAAGATATTATCAAGACAAACATTCTGACCTCTAGTGTGTAAACATCAAAATTGTTGACGGACGACGGACGACTGACGACGGACGACGGACAATCAAGTATCCCAAAAGCTCACCCTGAGCTATGCTCAGGTGAGCTAAAAAGCTAGATTTCACATTGTCATTGACACTTTGCACTCTTGCTTTCATTTCTTAAGCAATCATCTTCAAACTTTATGACAATGTTTATTACCATCATCTCAGGACCAACTTCGATTATGGCTGATATTAAATTTTTAGGTCAGGATTTATGCCCCTTTTGATATAAAAATATGCCAATTTTCAGTTTCTTTGCACTCTAGCATCTTCATTTCTTAAGCAATCATCTTCAAACGTTAGAACAATGTTTAAAGCCATATTCTTTCTGCCAAGGTCGATAATGGCTGACACCAAGTCAAGAGTTATGCCCCTTTTGATGTTTAAGTTTGTGTAAAAAGCCATAATTTTTCAGCCAAGTTTGACTTCAAATTTTGACAACAGGCTCTCTTTACTTCGTGGAATTATAAATAATCTGATGGATTATGTCTTCAGTACAATTATGCAATAATTTAGTAGCTTGTACAGGCAATGAAGGCAGTTTTTCTCAGGTGAGAGTCTTTAGGGCCACCTTGGCCCTCTTGTTGAAAATATCATGAAGAACAATATTTTTATCATGATTCAATGCGGTTCTAGTGCTATGCATATCTT
>CM037793.1:1989855-2039855 GCA_021229015.1 Solen grandis | reverse complement strand
TATATGTCTATGATAAAATGGTTTTGATACACCTTAAATAGATACCGTTGCAGCCTGATTTTGCGTGGGAGAAAGAACATACATGTTTTATATTACGAATCTGTTATTGCAATGTAAACTTTCATTCCATTATGTTCCTTTATTACACAAGCAACACTACTGTTTGCTGGCCCGGCAGTCGGAGGTAGAGGAGTTTATGGTGTGCCAGAACGAGGGTATTGGGGTGTTGCCATGGAGCCCGTTGAGAGGGTAAACATCAGAAAATGCTTGAGTTTTGTCTTCATCTTAAATAAAGATACCGCAGCAGGAAATTGGATGGTATTCTGTTTTCAAAAACAGAAATCTTATTTTTCAAACACTTTTTTGCATACAAAAATATAACAAGTGTAAGAGAAGTGTTAATTCACTTTGTTCGACTTGAGTTCTTAGTTCATACTCTTTAATAGTAGGATTAAGTTAAGCTTACCTGTAAGGTGGCAGTTAATCATTACTTTATCCACACAGAACTCCTTAAGAGTTCACACAGAGATGATGCAACTATCATCAGCCAGTGATCATGTTTTCAAAAATTTAAAACGTTGGGAGGTTGAGGGTTGCGTGTGTGAGCCCTTAACTTGCCTTAAGGACTTTTGTGTGGATGAAATAGTTATTAACCGTCACCTTACAGGTAAGCTTAGCTTAATCCTACTATTTCATCTCACACATAAACTCCTTAATGGGCCCAAAAGAGACTTAAGAGTAAGTTTTGAAAATATTATCTATATGCCGAGTAACCTTGCAATGTATATAATGAAAACCATTAAAATGTTTACCATCCTTTTTATCAAAATAAACATAAGTATATTGTTAACACAAACCGAAAGGTTACCAAATTCTAGAACATTAACTGTTTACATACATACAGTACGAGAATCGCCGCCTTTTCTGCTTAAAGTGCACGTATCGATTGAAAATCCTATCGAAAGAGATCGAAACATGGGTCGAAAGACATCGATCAACTTGCTCGATCGAAAATGCGATCGAGTTGATCGATCATTTTGATACTACTTTTTTAAAATTAGGAACACCTATAGATAAAAACATAATATGAGTCAAATATAGTGTATAGACAAGCCAGTTTACAAACTTTAACACTAAGATACAAAAATCAGTAACCGTGGCAAAATTCCTGTATGTACTATCTGACCTCTAGTAGAAACGGAAGTACAAAATGTAAACACCAAAATGGCTGACGTAATGTTAAAGTTGAACAGTAAACGAGGTTTGAATGTGAAAATCAGCTGCACCAAATGATCGTCAGTACAAATATAACAATACAGTAAGTTTAAATGTTTTAAATGTTTTGCTTTTGGATATAATTACAAGGTTTAAATTTGATAGATACGATAATCTACAAGATAAGAGTGGAAATATGTAATAGCGGTTGGGGTAATGCAAACATGCATTGGATTGTCAATAAAGTTCATACTTTAAATGTGTTGCACTCTTTTAAATCTGAGAACACACAAGGTTAAAGTCTTGTGACCCATCAACAATTGGCATCTGTCCGTTGTATAACTGTTAAACACGAATGGTGTTTGATGCTGCCCTGGCTTAGATGTTTTCAATAGATGTGGTGTGTTTATCTCTAATCTTTCTCCAGAGATATTGATGTTCTCCAAGCAAATAAGATGGAGGATTTGACACCGCTGTGCTTTGCCGCAAGAAATAAAAAGTTGTCATTTTGAACAGTAGCTAAATAATCTAAGACTGCCCGTACATCCCATATGTCTTTGTATCGAGGTAGCGCTGGTCGTGTGCTAATCTATGGTCAGTTGTATATTTACAAATCAGTGGCTACATAGACAAACCAAAGTTTTGAATGATGTCCAGTAACTCCCCCAAACAATTCAAATTCGTTTCATACCTCCAATTTCTCAAAGGTATCTCGCTAACAATTAGTATTGCATTCCTTGTTTTGGACAGACGTCTGAGCACTCAAGGTGGTCCTTTTGTGCCAACACATGTGACATGTCTGAACAAATGAGTCGTTTAAATCGAAGGACGTACAACTAAAATACAAGAGACAGATACATATCGACTTAAGTTTTGCAACTTAAATTCTAGTTGAGTAAATGAAAATCTTGACACACACAAGACCGATGTTGGTGTTTACACAGTATTTCAGAACAGAAAACCGTTGCAAATCTGAAATTCATCGGAAATGGCAATTCAACGAATTATTAACGGATAATGTATATAAGAGGACGTAGCTTGAATCAACTTATCAATTCATCATATCCCCTTTACAATGACCTACGTCACATTCAACGTCTTAAATCAAAATACTGAGAGTCCTAATACTGCGTTAAGCATAAACTGGAACAGTAAAGGAAATCTGTCAAATGGCTTGTGATTTGAAACTGTTATATTGATTTTTGATATCCGATACCGATATTCCCAGGATCAGTAATAAATATCTAACTTGTAAACAACGCAACATAAAAAAAATGTTTATGCGGTGTGTAGTCTAATTGATTTGGTAATAAATAAAGCGTCATTAAAAAAGTAAGCCTTATTAATGCAATATTTAACTGGACGAGACACCATGTCATGTAAAACTTATAACATGTATGTCGTATCACAATACTGCAGCTCAGTTCCTGAACCGTGACAAAGTCAATACGAAGAGACGTTTTTGATCGAAAGTAATTCATATCTGTATGATATAAGAAAAATATATACCTGCTCTTATTCGTGCTCCTAGAAATTAAGTGCTATAAAGATCAATGAGGGAGGTGCTGACATAGCGCAGGCATTGGTTGATTCATTTAACCTTGTTACATTGAATGGCTTTGCTGAAAGTGACTTAGTTATGTTGGATAGAGAATCTAAATTTAATACCTCAACAAGTAGACTGGAACTTCCTCATCTCTCTGGCCTCATTTTCGTTGCAGCGGAATCCTAACCGGAAAATTTCAGCGGAATGTAAAACCGGACCCTGCAAGTAGCCGGGTAGGCTATGTTTACCAAGATGAGTCGAAATCGAAAATCATGGAAGTTCTCCCTGCCTGGTCTACATACCGGGATGACGCCAACTATTGGGCACTCATTGACACCATGAAGTCCATCGGAGATAATCATGGTATGCATTTTGTTGTTGGTGACCCATAATATTTCATATCTAATGTTTACTTATCCTTCGCAGAGACTTCGCAGCGCAATATCGATTTCTGGTTACACTTGTCTTGAAATAATTTTAGCACAAATTACAGGCAAAACAGTCTCACAAGTGGCTCTTCGCTGGTTGTTACAACGTGACGTCGTTGCTTCGGTAATCATTGGAGTGACTACATTGGAGCAGTTGGAGGACAACATGGGCGCGGCAACGGGGTGGAATCTGTCAGAAGAAGAGGTGATAGAAAAAAAGTATTAATGTTGCAAACATAATATGTAAATATGCAAACTTTGTCTAATACCATGATATTATTATCTCTATTTCCTAGAAATATATCGAAACTAATTTTCCATCTTTGATGAGCAATAGTGTTTATATTCATATATATCATCTTTTACAATACGAATGCTCGACAATGAATATTACTTCTATTATTTAATCACTCTTTTCCATCTAGATGGCGCAGCTGACTCGGCCAGCCCACGTGTCGATATGTACCCGCACACATTGCTGTGACGGACAAAAGGAAAATAAATTCAACGGTCGCTTCACCTGTATTTAATCACGTGATAGCAATGATACTTCGAGATCAAGACACCCTTTTAGTTAAAAATATCATGTATATACAAAAGCATAACGAAATTAATATGCATTGCACTTATGACTGTAAAGCAATTTGTTTAACCAACTGAACGGTCACTTTCCACATCTGTCTTATCGTTCTTTTTGTAAAGTGGAACAACACGCACACACTTAGGCTCATCAGATACCAAAACTTGTATAATGTACAGGTACATACTGTGAAGAAGAGGACCAGTAACAATGAGAGCTTACAAAACGAGGGGATATGCCGGTTTAATCTGGTGCCGTGCACAAACATTGATTAGAAACGTAAAAAACGTTAACCTCTGCTATTATTTGAGAATTAATTCTCAATTTTCAATTTCACTCATTTAATGGTATATGCTACATTTTTCTTTTCTTCAATTTTCTGATTTTCACATATGTTATGAAAATATTCGCTAAATAAGGAATTGTTAAAAAATAGGTCACCAAGCTTGTTAATATGCTACGTTTGTATTTCCATGGTCCCCGTTTATAATAGATAGCTAAAATATACACCTCTCGTTAAAATGAAATAGTAAAAATAGAAGACACACATGGTAACATCTGAATGAAGAGTTTAAATACCCCATTTTACTTAATTTTACGGAAATAGATAAAATCCACAAAGTTTTTGGAAAAGAGGGAGAAAAAAAAGATACATTTTCAACATTTTTACAGATCATCCTATATAAGATTTCTTTTTCAATTTTCTTGAAATAATCTTCAATGTAGCTAATATATATGTTTTATTAGTTTGATCAAGTATCTATAATATACACCATACATGCCATTTAGCCGTTTCTATGGTAACTGTCTAATACTTAACATAGAAACAAAGTTTATAATCTGTTAAACAATAAATATATACTTAATTCATTTTAAATTAATAAATCATTCGAAAAGGAAATGTTATAAATACAAATATAACGAAACAACTCTTTAAGTGTAGTTGCATTGATTTGTGACAGCTGAAATCTAAACATTCGGAGTATCCGAAATGCGTAACACTTTACATGTCCGAAACAGAGCGATGGTAAACTGTAGCATATTCCCTTGATTGATAGTCTCTTTGAAATATTGAATAATAATATCCCCCTTGAATAGCAAGAGGAATATTTCATGAAATTTTGTTTCGTAGTGAAATGTATTTCTTCTTCTTCAAAGTGACTATTCTCAAAACATATGACGTATTAAGACGTATTTGTTTATTTGATACAACTACACATTGTTTTACCCGTTATTTGATCATTATTTCGCTTTGTCGCAAATGTCTATTATAAAACCCGATCAGAAGTTTAAAAAATACGAGTAAATCTGACAACGTTTCCACTGACCATACCGTCTCGGGACAGATAGGTCACTACAGTGTAGGAATATTTTTTCAATATTTTTTCTAAGATAAATTCACTTTATGCAATGATTTTGTTATTCATTGTAGACGTTATATTTTTTTTCATATACAGTTTAATCTCCCCGTCAATTTGTGTAAAACAGGGGTCGGGGAGGGCCATCCCCTGCAACACCTTACAAAATCATCATAAACTGTTGCATATATATGTAAAGTACTGTTATATATATATACATACATAGTACAATACTAAATGTAAAACTATTATATACATGTATTGTATTAAGCTAAATGTTGAAATATTACATTATATATCTATAAGTGTGAGTGTATAGTGTATCCTATCATAAAGTGGTCCTTTACATTTATCTAATATGTCAAGTAAATATAAACTGTATATGTTAAACTAGAGGGAAAGAAACAGTGGGAAAATAGAGGATAAACAAAGAATAAACATGTGAAGGGGGAACGTTATAGAACTTGATCAGCTATCTGATCAGAATCTAAATTGTTTACTCTGTACGTTACACATTAGAACCTTTTGTATTATATTATTAATATATTTATTAATCAAAATTGAATAATAAGTGAATGCTGACATTAATTTATTCAAGAATATTCAACAATATCAATTAAACACAGAAAAGTAGTCTCTAAAATGTCTTTATTATATTTCTTTCGTGAATCCAGGTTGGTAAAGTGCGAACACAAATTGCTTTATATGCATATTAAAGGTTAGGAAAATGAGAATGAACATGTTTGACATAAACGGAAGAAGTTGGAAAAGAGATGTGAAGATGAGAATAGTACGTATAAGTGTTTTTACATATGATTTTAAATAATGAATCTGTCAACAAATATGTAAGAAAAAATCTAATAGTGCAAGATTAAAAACAAACGATAGCATAATGGAGGAACTTGGCAGAACTTATCCCCTTCCATTAAGGTTGTCCCACTGAAAGCGACGCATTTCAATACATAAAACACCTGTTTGTTTAAACGTAATCTTGACTCGATCAGGGCAAAATTAAAGGCACCCTTTTTACATGTTAAAATCATCAATGAAGCTTCACACAAAATTTGATATGGATTATTCAAACACTAAGACTCTGCAGGTTCCTCATTTCAAGGACTTTTGAAAGGGTGGCCGAGAATGTAATGGACGCAATTGTTTAAAACTGTATGTGCTTTGAATTATATTTCAGATATTATACAAAACGGTGCACACTTCCTCATACAGACACACCTTTTAATTATTCTATAGGTAGTAATCATTTTGCTTTACAGCATTTTGATTTCATGGCATCAGTGACAGCGAGAGTGGTTGGGGATAAATATTCTATTTACGTATGAGAATAGCGAATTAGGAAATAGATAAGTTAAAACTATTATCTAATAATATAATCTAAAAAGTTAATAATTTAGCTTGAAATATTTACATTGTCTCACAGACTTCTAAGTCTCTGAGCACAAACTCGTACCATGGGCGAAAAAATATACTTTTACTTCTGTAATTGATGCATCGAGATGACAATGCTCATCAGTCAGCGTAAAATGCGTTTGTTTGCTAAATGAAAGATATCAAAATTTTATGGAGTTCGTCTGTAGGACATCCATTTTGACTCGAAACATTGTTTAATAATAAATCATTGCCTTTAGCAACTTTCTGGGTATTTCGATCGAAAGCTTCGTCTGATGCAATTGAACTCCTATCTCAACAGCACATAAATAAAATAATTGTGCAGTAAGCCAAACAAAATTCCAAGGTCGTAAAGCCGATAACTGTTTCTAGGAAAATACATGTATATAACTTTAATGTCACTCCCCTGTGTTTTTTAACACCAAAAAAAAACAACAAAAAACAAAAAAAAAAAACATTTACGTGCAGCAAACACATCAAAATCTTTACACTAAAATGATTTCGATTTTCAAGAAATAGGGCTTATAGAAGTCTTTTTCTTCCTCCTTTCTTCCTTTCTTTCTTCCTTTTTCTTAATTTACATTTAATCAACTAAATAAATAAAGAAAAGAATGAAAAAAAAAAAAGGAAAAGAAAAAAATGCTACGAAATATAAAACATGTTATAAGGTTTCTTAATTGATTTTTGTAAAGAAACAACATTCAACCAATAATATTATACTTTGTAAAATAAAATTGTTTTCACACTTTTTATTCTAGGAAATTATGCATTGTAACAAATCTGTAGTACTTTTTTATTTATACTTTCTTTATTATAAAATAAAAAATGAGGGAAAAACAACAGGAAAATCTAAAACCGTTTTCAGTTCATCTCACCGTATTTCTATGTAGAACCAAAATTTGATCTCAAAAGAGTTCTTTTCTTGTTAAATACGTCAACTGAAAAGAAAATATATGAAGAACACATAATATAATGCATTTTGATTTATTTCTTCATACACTTCCCGAAACTCAGCCCCGTGTTTGGTATCTTTGAAAAATTTTAATCTTGTTACTTGTAACTAACATGGAAGCGCTGTTACATTACATATATTCTCTCCCGTAAAGAATGCCTCTTTATCATCGAAATCTCCAAATAATTTGCAAAGTAAGGAAAAGTACATTTTCATAAAGTGGTTCGTTGCATTGGATTTAAAATATTGCGAGCTTATCATATACTTTATTTCGTTTTTAGTTCTTACATATTTTGCACACGCCAATGTCACACACATGATATTCTTATAAAATGTTAGGTGGTAATGATAGAAATAGCTGATTAGCACCTGTCTATCTGATATACTGTTTCAGTTAAGGACAAAATTTAACATTTTATTGAGAAGCCCTTCATACGATTAATCATGCAGATGCAGACGAAACTTTAAAAGGATTTTTAACTCTTTCGTTTTCATCCTGAATTGTACACTGACCACTGTGTAAGAACAAATCTTTATTGCTCAACTGTTAAACCAATAGAGATAAAAGTACATACAGTTATATAATTACAAAATACAATATTCGAACATCATATGACCTGGTTTATATCTTACTACTCACATTTAATTTAAAGTTCATTTTCGATTAAATTTATACATATTGCTATATTAACTAGATGGTCGTTTTTGAAATTACAAACGAAACGGCTTTCCGTTTTCTACTTTCAAAGGGGTTGAATGTATAATTTGATAAAAATATGGTCTAATGATGCTTGTTTGTTGAAGTTTTAATATATCATTTTTATCATAAATACGTACTAGAGAATTTCATCAGTATTTATCCTATAGATTTTAATGATTTTTACCTTTCTAAAGAAAAAAATGTGAAAGCTAAAAAAAAGGAAAATTTTTTTTAAGAATTAAATTAAAAAATATATTCATAAAAACGTAAATATGCTCCATACTTAATGACGTTACCATTTACAATCATGCAAATCATGTTTTTTTTAGATAAGACTTTCCCCCAGATTTTATTTCTAACGTCATTCTATTGATTTTATACGTTTTTATATGTTTAAATAAAATATCCATTACGTCATACCATCGTGACTGAACAAATATTCCTTGCAGTGTGCACCACTGAATGAAAAAAAAAAAAACTTTGAAAGCCATGATATTCAACCTTTAAATTGTTTGAATAACAAACGGAAACACATGCAGGGGTGTAAACAAAATTTTTGAAATAATTACTTATTTTTATGTTTCAAAAGTTTGTAACCGTTAGAAACGCTTTGAAACTTCGAACAATTCACTTGCCTTATGTATGGAATTATTTTTAACGGATGAATAAACAGAGACAGACAAACATTGAGAAAACAGCATAAATCGGTAGATATATGTATACATACGTGATTTTCTCCTCTGGCGATAACTTTATAATCATAAGTAAATTTTAAAAGATTGGAAACAAAGGCAATAGATTATCCTATCAATTCCCTGGCCTAAGTGTACCCGAATTCATTAAAAATGCAGCTCATTCACTCAAATACGTATCGCAATTCACCATTCAACACAGGCACTCTTTCCTGCGTAAGAACATCCGGATCTTCGTCAACGAACCTTATGATCGTTTTCGTTCTTTCTGTCTTAAAATTGATAGATATTCACGTATAAGCCCCTGGCTGTAAAATATAAATATCTGCCATGTTTGAGGACGTAATACCTTAAAAAATTCAAATTTTTTTTGCGCGTCGTAAGGTACCTCATCACATCACTCAGCCCCTCGCCGCTGTGGGTTCGAATCCCGGAAGGTCGTTCAGATTTTTTCAGATGACGAAGCCTTCTAGCTGGCTTGCTTTAAGTCGGTGGTTCTATCTGGTTCAGAGTCTTCCTCAACATGTAATTAATTTAACCTAAAATTAGCTGTAAAAATGCTTGTGCGAAGGCCATTATTAAATGTGACATATTCATAGAATAACCAAGGCCCATATTCTCGATCCCGTGGCCTAGTGGTTAAGGTATCCGCTTCGGAAGTGGGAGGTCGAAGGTTCGATCCCCGGCAGAGGACCGTTCTGATATGGCCGATGGCTAAGCCGCCATCTTTAATGGTTACCGGTTGTCCTTCTGCCTGGTGCCTGGTATATAAAAGGGAACCGGGAAGTTAATTGTGAAAGCAAAGAATGTCTTATAACTCATTTGGCTTGGGTGACACTAAAATAAACAAACACTTTACCTTTTATTTTTGTATTCATTAATCTCCTAAGCCTATATTTTAGACTCTGAAATTTAAAAAAAATATCATTTTCATCTTTTATTATAAATCAATATATAAATTTCAATAAATATCAAATAGTAAGCCCATTTATATTTGCAGAAATACAATTATACTCGTCGCTAATTACAGAAATATTTAAAGATTTATTTGAAAATGTGGGTTTCTTGAGTCTGTGTATAAAATTAGACTCAACAAATCGGTGATAATATCTGAATTTTAAAATTTTTTAAAATTATTCGTATTGATTAATTTCCTTGATTTTTTTTAATTAAGTTTGCTTTATATCTGTGCAAACAAAATAATTGACAGATGACATCGACAGACGAAGTTTCGTTATTGAGAAATTGGATTCCCTAGATTTTTTTTCACGTAAGAATTTGTAAGACTACTCCCCTGTGCCCCATCCCAGGGGTCAGATGCAAAACAAATGAAGTAATGGTGGCTCATCCCTAGTGCAGTAAGTATACCAAATGCCAAAATTTAAACATATTATGACATAATTTGTACTTAAATAATACCGCAAGAGGGCGCCTTACATGAAATTGTTTAATTGCTTTAAACTCAAGAATGTAAAGTCATATTTTAATGTGTTTATTGTATTCATTTTTCTGGCATTATTTCCCTTGCTGATAATTGTACAGAAGATTAAATAAATGTTTAAACTAATCAGGTTTAAAGCGAAAACCGAGATGCTGCTTTGCTGTTCTAGTTTATTAGCTCTTCTGGTCCGAAGTACTATGTGAGTTATTGTCATCACTTGGCATCCGTCGTCCGTCCGTTAACAATTTGCTTTAAAAGACATCTCCTCTGAAACCCCTGGTTAGAAATTGATGAAACTTGGCATGGATCATCCTTGGGTGAGCTCCAAAAAAGTTGCGAAAGTAAAGTAAACTTGATCCATGCAGAACTATGGTTGTAATGGCAACCAACAGAATTTTATTTCAAAAATCTTCTCCTCTTTGACACAAATGGTCACCTCATAGTGCTTTACCAAAATTGCTAAGATGAAGTTGGTCCCTTAAAAATTGAGGCCCCTAGGGTGTGTGGCTTATTTCCTTATATACTCTATATCGAAATTGTCCAAACTCTTCTTGTATGAATGCCAGTGGTAAGAATTTAATTTCATTTAGCGCGAAAGGTTTCTTCATGAATGTAAACCATAATTGCTAAAATAAAGCTGATCCATTGTAAAATGTGACCCCTAGGGGTCCGCTAGTTTATTCATATACTAATACCATAAAGAAGATTTCAAAGATTTCTTCTATGAAACCATTTGCTAGAACTGGTTTCTTTTTGCATGTCTGTTCACCTCATGGCTGAGTACCATAATTGCTAAAATAAAGTTGATCCCTTTAAAAGAATCTCATAGGGGGTCGCCCAGTTTCCTTATATACTCTGTATAGAAAATTTAAATTTCTTCTCTCCTGGAACTAATGTTCACCATTAATAACCTCAAGGTTTCATATCATAATTGTGTAAGCATTTTTGATCCCTTGAAAACTGAGGCCTCCAGAGGATTGACTAACTTAAGTATTCTTTTTATCTGAATCTTGAATATGGTTGCTGCCAAGGTAAGGTAAAATCAAGGGACTTGAATAATATTTAATAAGCTAATTTACTCTGGTGAGCGATAGGGCCATATTGCCCTCTGGTTACTAAGTCTCGCATATATTTGTAACAAACTCGACTCGGATCAGGATCGAACCCGGTCCGCCGGTGTGCAAGTCCAATGCTCTAACCAATGAGCCAAAGAGACGACTCCCTGACGCAGTTGTCAGAGATTGTATTTACACCTGTGACGACGCATCGTTACATTACTTTCCCCTCCGAGAAGTCTCGACATTAGACTTGGCCTGGGAAATATGGGTAAGGCAACTCCAGTCTGGCAGTTGACATTAACCCACCGCTGCCACCAATGTTACAAACTCGACCCGGCTCAGGATCGAACCCAGTCTGCCGGCTTACGAGGCCAAAGCTCTAACCACTGAGCCAAAGAGTCGAATCCCTGACGCAGTTGTCAGAGATTGTATTTACACCTGTGACGACGCATGCATACTTACATATTAATATTTAAACCTTTGAAACCCACATTTACAAATGAACATTATCACGGAGATATGCGATGTTTACCAGGCACAAGAGACTTAATCTTGATTCGTGATGGACCTCAAAGTACGGAGCCCGCTGTCTTCTGGGCACGAGTCACTCTTCCTTGACGTTCCTTACCCAGAAGACAAAGTTCTGATAGATTACGTGTTTGTAAACAACACAAGGCTACATTTCAACCAAAAAACCCGGATTCTTGACACAGAACCAGCCATTATTCAAGGTTTGTGTTTTATTTAATCCATTGTCTTAGTTAGATATTTTGCAGCGCCTTCAATGTTACGGGCATTGGAAACACTCGGGATAAATTCCAGGACTATTTATGCTACTGAGCATCAAAGACGCAGCGCATGTTTTTGAAGCCCGACTTAAATAAAGTAGTAAAAACAGCGGGTCTAAATATTTTGCACTAGGCAATGATACCTGCCATTTAAAATATCATGAACTTTAGGCCGTTTGGTTCAGAGATTTCTAATGTATAATTTAAAAAGTCCATGTAAATCAAGAGAGTATTCGGCCAAGTTCCAATTAATGTATGTGTGTGTGTGTTTTCAAACATTCAAACATTTTTACTGAAAAGAAAATCATTAAAACTCATATTATCAAATCATTTATAAATATAGAACAAAAAAGTACAGAAAAATACTTTAATATAACACACACACACACACACACACACACACACACACACAATGATGGTGATTTTAGATGGCAAAAATTAACTAATCAACAAATCAATACAGATACATTTTACAACAGGTAATCCCTTTCTTATAAAATTATTTAAGAGTAAGGGTTTGCAAGATGCATGAAATTTCCAGAGAGTAAGCTACCAAGGCGGTGTTAATGTTTAAAAAATCATCACAACAGCAACAACTAGGACAATTATAACGAAACAAATCAGCACAGATAAGTTTTTGTTTGGTACGGGAATTAGGTATAGGTCCCGGAATTTACAATCTTCCTCGATAGTAATTACTTCCCTTGATAACGTAGCGTGACGTAAGGTGTATATCATTCTTTTTTATTGATGATATGTATCAAATTTATTTAAAAGGCTTTACAACATATGCTACAATGTTCAGTTAATTTTATTCATTTTAAGCACCATATCATAATCAGCTTACATACTAGGACCGCAGATTGGCATGTCCGATACGGCCATATGTATAGTTTTTTTTTTTTTTTTTTTTTTTTTTACACTCTCTACATTATGCTATTATATGTTTAAATAAACTGCGGTTTAAAACCCGTGGCCTACGAGTTTAGGGAGAAGTTATACTCATTAAATGTGTCGAATTTCTTTTTGATAACGATAGAATGCTTGCGTATTTTAAATCTTGGCTATTATTTTACATCAGTTAATACAAGTAATTGATTCATAAAGAGTTTTTTCAAACATATTATATGGTTAAGTATTGCTAACGCGTGTAGGGGTAGAGAACGCTGAACGCTTTTTCTTCATTCTTTTAAAAAATAAGAACAAAACAGCTTGCCGAAGACATACTATTTACAGGAACTAACATTAGAAGTGCCAAACTAGTTTTATGGGTTTTTTTTTATATACTTTGTGTTTGAAACCTTTTTTTGTGTTTATAATCAGTTCTCGTTCTATTTCCGGTTCAAATTCGGTTTGGCGGGAGTCAATTTGGTTTTGGTGTAATTAATCTATCCCTCCTTGTTGTTCTCTGCAGTCTACAACAAGGTAAAATGCATTTTGATCCACTTTTGTCCTTCTTTAAGTTTGTTAACAATTTTTGGTAATAAAGTGAGAGATGTCTCTCGGGAACCAGCCCTACCTATTTACAAAGGGCTTTTGTTTATTCCCTTGTCGATCTGTGCCTCAAATACCCTGCAACTAAGAATGATATTAGATGCTATAAATAATTGATTTAAAACCCTAAACCTTATTACTCTATCATCTGTAAATCATTTTTATTATATCTATTTTTGATAACTGTCCAGAACTAATGGGATATCGAATCCAATCCTGCCCCAATGATTACAGATTCTTCGTCTTGTCAGGATTCTCGATTTCCTTGTGGAGTGAAGGATCGGGAAGTAGGTGGTCAGATAGAGGCATTGTATGTGATGAATACTTCGACTTTCATTTTTTTTTCAGTCATTCAGGTAACTCCAGTATGGCGTGGATCTGTCTAAAATGTGGGCTCCTTAATTTTTCTATCCCCCCCCCCCCCTTTGACCCGCAAACACTGGATACAACCGTTTTGAGTCGCTTATCCTGTCGCATTCAGACTTGTTCCCTGTTAGTCCCCCTCCCACCAATATAGGGTAACCTGCAGCTACATCCCCCAATCATACCCTAAAACTGTACAGAAAAGAGGAAATCTGTTTTCAGTCATCCACTCAAAATTTTTTATCATGAATATAATTGATATCATACTTGTCAGTGAGTCATGGCTTACTTCGGAAATTGGTACACACAACAAATGTATTTCAGAAATATTTCCCCAAGACTATGATGCTTCTAGGAGAAACAGGGAAAGTGACGTTCATTGTTTATAAAAAGGGTCTGTTTGCTCAGCAGCTCCTGAACTCAAGAGCAACTGTGGGGGCATATGGTTCAAACTGGAGATATTAGTAGTTGGTTGTTAAACACTATATCTATGTTTCTTTTACAGGCTACCTTATATAACTAATCCAGATATCTAAACCAATTGAACACATCACTATACAGGATTATGTCCTTCAAAAACGTCAGTGTCCTTGTTGGTGGGGATTTTAATTGTGGTGACGTTGATTGGGTCACTATGAATGTACCACCTGGCATCCCCAGGGTCAATACACAGAGACAGTTAGTGGATATCGCCAATGAACACAGTCTTACTTATGTTATTGATGTTCCCACCAGACGAAAAAACCTTAGACATGCTACTCACTAACAACACTGCACCTGTCACACGTGTGAAGGGTATGCAACTTATAGGTTTATCTGATCACGACATTGTATTTGTTGAATATGACATTCAAGCTTAAGAGAAAAAATTAAAACGAGCAGACATTGGAGGTCTTAAACATCATCTCTTGTCTTTTAAGGAAAATGTTAACATATCCAATATTACAAGGTCTGTTAATGAGTTATGGAAAGAATTCAAGTCTGAGCTAGCTTTTGCTACTAATAAATTCATTCCATCCAAAAAGCTAAGTCTAAATATAGCTCTCCTTGGATTGATATAAGCATTAAGCGCTTGATTTGTAAACGAGGAAAATTGTATCGCATAGTCAGACACTCATCATCCCATCCCCTGAATTAAGGGCTAAAGATATCAAATTTAGAGCATATGTTCAAAAGCTGATTAGAGATGATTCCTATTGGAGGTATATCTCATGTTTTTTTTTACTGATCAGACAGTCCACGAGGACCTAATCCAATCTAGATCTACTAATAAAAGGTTTTGGTCATTTATTAAAAGTAAAATGACTCCTCTTAAAGATAACGGTATTCTTAGATCTGACGTTAAAACTAAGGCCAACATCTTAAATAACCATTTCAAGTCCGTGTTCACTCCAGAACCAGATGGTGCCATACCGATCAAAGGTCCAAGTCCATTCTCCATTATGGATAATATACATATTGAAACAATGCTACTTGGTAAGCTTACTATATATAAAGCAACCGGGCCTGATAACATTATTGCTCGTATACTAAGTGAATGCCGCAAGGAGATCAGCCCTATATTGGCCTTTATTTTCAATAAATCCTTCCGTGCCTAATGACTGGCGCAGTGCTAATGCAGCACCAATTTTCAAGAAAGGTGAAAAATATGACCCGGCGAATTACCATCCAGTTTCTTTAACCTGCATTTGTTTCAAAGTTATGGAACACATATTTGTTGGCAACATTATGAATCATTCTGAAGCAAATAACATTTAGTTGACTCACAGCACGGGTTTAGAAACCACAGGTCACAGGTGTGAATCCCAACTGGTCCAATATGAACACGACCTCCCCTCCAACTTATATAGAGTTAACAATAACAAAGACAAATAGATGTTATTATCATGGACTTTGCCAAGGCCTTTGATAAGGTCCCCTACCGTAAACTGTTATATAAACTAATTTATTATGGCATTCAAGGTCCAACTAATAAAGGGTTGCAAACACTTCTTTTGAGCCGAACCCAAAATGTTGTTCTGGATGGTGTGGCTTCTGATTCTGTGGGTGAGGTAGCAGGGGTTCCCCAAGGTTCAGTACTTGGTCCAGTCCTGTTCCTACTATAACAAGACAGTCCAAAGGACAGCTATATCCCCTGCCGCTGACAGAGGAGACATGTTTTCCCTCTAATGGAAATTGCCCTGCTTCTGCCAGCATTTTGATGTAGTTGACTTATGAAAAACTTTCCGTTGTTCAGAAAATATAGCATGGAAACAAAAATATCCAGGAATGAACACTGAACCATCAAATGTGACCTTGAACTTGAGCCAACATGACTGTCACCTGTGTTCTGCACATCGTCTCAATTTGGTTTATAATTAAGGCAAGTTTCTTTAAAATCATTCGAGGAGAATAGGAGTTATGGAGCGGACACAAAATTGTAAAATGAAATTGAAGGTTCAAACACTTGACCTTAAAGTGTGACCTTGACCTAGAGCAGACATTGCTGCAACCTGTGTTCTGCACATCGTCTCACAGTAAAATTTTGCAAGTTTCATAAATCTTAAGGGTATAGATAGGACGGTCATGAAATGTAGGAAATAGGAAGTTCAAACACATGACCCTCAAAGGTGACCTTGACCTTGAGCCAACATGACTGTAACCTATGTTCTGCACATCGTCTCAATTAGATATATATCTGAGGCAAGATTCATGAAAAACTAAAGGGCTAGGATATGGAGCGGACACGAAATTGAAGGTTCAAACACATAACCTTCTAGTGTGACCTTGACCTTGAGTCAATATGGCTGCCACCTGTGTTCTGCACATCGTCTCAACTAGGTTTACATTTGAGTCAAGTTTCACGAAAATCCTTTAAGCGGTATAGGAGATATGGAGCGGAAACGAAATTGAAATGGAAATTGAAGGTTCAAACACATGACCCTCAAGAGTGACCTTGACCTTGAGCCTATATGGCTTCCGCCTGTGTTCTGCACATCGTCTCAACTAGGTTTGAGGCAAGTTTCATGAAAATCCTTCAGGCGGTATAGGAGATATTGAGCGGAAAAGAAAACGTTACGGACGGACAGACAGACAGACAGACAGACGATGGCCATTCCTGTAACCCCTCTCCCGCTTCGCGGCGGGGGATTAATGACTTACCTGATGGCATAATTATTGTCCTCCGTTCTCCTCTTTGCTGACGACTGTGTATATACCGTAATATACATGAGAATGCAGAAAGTCAAACTCTCCAGAATGATTTTGATAAACTTGTTTTATGGAAAAAAACATAGCTGAAACAATTTAATGTTTCTAAATGCACATACAGTCAGTAGCCACCATCCAAATCCTCTCCTTGTTTATAATTACAGTCTGCACAATCAGACATTGGAAAGTGTAACCACTGCAAAATATTTAGGCTTAACCTTTATTGATAACTTATCTTGGATTACCCGCATACAAAATGTCACTGGTAAGGCTAATATTACTCTGTGTTTCCTGAGACGTAATATATCATTTGCGCCCAAAAATATCAGAGATCTGGCCTATAAAACCATAATTAGGCCCCATCTAGAATTTGCTTCAAGTATCTGGAGCCCTCATACAGCCACAGGCATTGCCAAAGTAGAAACAGTGCAGAGAACAGCCGCTAGGAGGTGCTGTCGTAGGTGGAGAAACAAAAGCCATGTTGGGGATATGCTAACTTTATCTAAACGTAGTGACCATTCAAACGTTGTGTTCTTTAAAATTCATAACGACCTAGTACACATTGACAAGCCGAAATACCTTCACATGCTTCAGCATCCCGGGTCCACTCGGACCACGGTCAACCACCCATAGCAATACACCAGGCCTTAAGCGTATTCCAATGCATTCAAATTCTCACTTTTCCCTAGAGTAATACCATTATGGAATCGTTTACTCCTTGATACTGTCTCGTCAGAAACAGTGCTTGGCTTTAAATAAAAAAAAAATATACCCATAGTCTGACACCTCTTATCGGGTAATAGACACTTACTGCTTGTAAATAGTTTCGTTATGTGGAAAAGTCTATTGATAATTTATTTGGACTTCTTCTTGGTGTCAAACACCTGTTGAATTATCGAGGAATTATGTATATAAGAAGTTTTTTTATATTGTACATGATCGAAGCAATTTGCCACCTTTCATAATGCTGCGGGTGGATCGAGTACAGTACAGTACAGTACAGCACAAGATGTACAAATGTTTCTTTCCTACCAATCTGTTATAATCCGTATACACACGGAAAGCCCATAACGTTATTCACAATAGTTATTTCAAATATCAATGCTTTAAAGATGATGTTTGTCGTGAATAAGAATATAATTAAGAGGAATGTTTTAGAAAATATGCACTTTAAGTGGTGATCTTACTGTTCCATTTACTGTCATGGATAAATATATGCAGTGTGACCCTGTATTATGTAAAATATTCACAATCATCGCTTTACATTTTGTTTTGCCACTAATATTAAGCTAACGAGGTATCAAAAGCGATAATTTTCACTGCCTGAATTAATTTGAATGCATTTCAATAGTAAATCTAAGTTAATGATAGCCTATTAAAGAATGTCATGCGTTTGTGCTGTACCTTATCTTATTGTACACATGTTGTGCATACTTATTGGTTATACGACACGTGCAATAATGCATCATCTTGATTTTATTCTTTGTTATATTTCTATTTGTGCAACTTTGTTTAGAATCATTTCACCGCAAAGACAGATCTGAGCAAATTCTTGTCTAAGAGGGGGGCTTATATCTAAAGGAAATTTCATACTAGGTTAATATGTGTAATAAATTCAGTTGCACTTCATCATAAGATATGAATTTCAGATGTGCCGATATGGGACACGCCAATGTTCAGCACGTTCGAGTTTATCGACCCGCGACCAGAACTTCTGATGAAACCGATTGCCTTATTTCGGGATCCTTTCCGGAAAGGCAAGAACAAGATTGTGCTATGTGAGCTGTACCAGAAGGACAAAGTACCAGGTAGGGAACTCCTTCTCGTGTCAATACTTGTACAAATTTTCGATGTAAACATGAAGATATCAACAAAGGTAATGCTTGATGGAGATTTCTAGGTAGAATACGTTGTATTGTTCACTTCCAATAATCAGAAAGCGGACTCATCCGCTGCTTCGCGAAATGCTTCCTAGATTCCTGTCTAAACCCTGTGTCCAGTTAGATAAAAGAATGTCCTGTCAATGTATAGTAGCCTTGAACCTTTAGAATGCATGATGGTTTATCATTTGGTACTTAAATATCTGACAATATTTACATATTGACCAATCAGAAATTAACACTCGGAGACCGCTGGCAGAATTTCTGAAAAACAGTAAGATCCAGGCGGACGAGCCGTGGGTCGGCTGGGAACAGGAGTACTACATTGTGGACAGAAACGGGCACCCCCTTGGCTGGGATTGGAACCCCAACTTTGTCGATGATGGTGAGTATAAGCTCAGTGAAAGATGAAGGAAAACGAAAAATAAAATGCTGGTGAATAAAACGTCAGAAATTCTCTCAAGCTTTCATAAATAAGGATTATATTCATAGCATACTTTTCCAAATGTTCATACTTTTTTAATTACACACCTGATGCATGTTTAATCTTCTTCGCTGGGAAAACTGAAATATTTTCAGAGATCACTGTAATCAACATTTCATGTTTGACCTTGGCAGAACTTAAATTTGACGAATCAAACGATGGTTATATTTCTACTCCCCATTTAGTACGACATATTCAATTGTCCATTTATACTTCACACACACACAGTCGTACAAAAAATGAGTCCAACAATCCAGTGCTCCCCTAATACTACTGAATATAATGTCCTATGTTTTTCATCTACTTCCACATTGATAACGATACTCACCTGTTTCAGAGACCGTTTCACTATGTAACACTCTAATATGTATGTTAACACCAGGCCGGCACACGTCGCTTGACACCGGGGACCTCTCCGGGTTCGAGCGCCAGCTGACAGAGTACCATGCAAAGGCATGTCTGTACGCAGGACTCAAAATGTTTGGCATTTGTAGAGAAGTTGGTTGTGCACAGGTACGTAATATGCAACGAAAGACCTTTAAGTTTTCTTTAAGGAGAGATTTAAAGTGTTGAATGTAATATGTATTTCTGACTTCCTATGATAACAAGCTGATACGATAAACAAAGTTCTTTTGACCAAAACTCTTACCAGCTAAACGACATGTTATGATATGACATGTAACCCACACTATCAGAGCTATCACTTGGTGTTACATAGACTCTAAATCTGGTCGAGTTTTCAGTTCATTTGTTCAAATTTAATTCGTAATATTCAGGTACCCTAACATACAAGTACATAGGGAAATATTTTCTCTAAAAGTGGGAGTACCAGATTGGACCAGGCAGTTGCATAGAAATGGCCGACCACCTTGTCATGTCCCGCTACCTCTTGGTCCGCGTTGCTGAGCTGTTCGGGGTTCACGTGCACTTCGCTGCTCTACCCGTCCCCAAATGCCATTCCCACTCGTGGGTCAATCTGAACTTCAGCACCAATAAAATGCGAGAGGAGAACGGCATAGTGTAAGTAACCAGAACAAGACCTGAAGGAATTATGGATTGATTCTTCGAGCTTTTTTTACATGAAAAGTAGTTCAAAGGACAAAATCAAGTCAGCTGCATACTAGAGAGGTCCAAATATCAAAGCAATCCAATGATGTACATAGCAGATTAACCAATAGGTTAATCTGTCCAAACGCCGCTTTTCTATCAAAAGTAGGTCAAAGGTGAAGGTCAATGTCACAAGGTCAACTGTATAATGTAAAGGTCCACCACCTTCAGCAACTGTCCAAATAGTGTTGCACTCCATATAATAACATAAGTTACAGGAGATTAAATTGTAATAAAAGATCAACCAGAATGGACGCCCGCTGCTTGCCTGGACATCATTAATTTAAAGAAAACCTGTCCAATAAAAAATCATATAATTCAGCTCGGATCATTTTAAAAGCATTTAGGCAAAACGCGTCCTTGGTTGAGGCCTGATTAACGGCGCTCCATTGTCTCACCAGCAGTACTGCAGTCAAACTATGCCTATTCAAGACCCAGATATAACCATGGCACACTGCTGCATCACGCCAAAGACATGACACTATACAACTTCTATACATACATGTATATTCCTGACACAAGGTCAAGAATTATCATCTATTTAAGCAGGGAACAAGTACACTTTAAACGACGTTCGTATGTCGAAATCGAACATCGGATCGAACACGCGATTTCTTGTCCTTGAGACGGACTCTCTATCATCATATCATAAACAAAATTACTTAATTTAAGGTTTACATCAAGGGTATCATTTATTATGTAAATTTGGCACGACTTTTTCTGCAGGCACGTCCGGGAAGCAGCCAAACAGCTGTCCAAGATACCGATGCCGTCCATGCTTAAGTTCTATGACAGGAAAAATGGCGAAGACATGGTACGATTTACCAATAGCTGTTTTGTTTCCAGTCCCTCTGTCTTCACGACCGGCGAATCCGACAAATCTGTATCGGTACGTATTCCGGAGTCTGTCGTTAACGCCGGCAAGGGGTACTTGGAGGAACGAAGGCCGGCGGGAGACTGTGACCCTTACACTACCCTGATGGCCTTAATGCAGGCACTGTATGCCCCTGAACAGCTACACAGCTAAATGATACCATTTATGTTAAACCAGTAAAGAGAGATTTGCGTGACATTTCCATTAATTAAGTCAGTGGAGCGCTATACATGAAGTGCTGCAGTTCACGCACCTCTAATATGTCCTGGTTAATCTAATATGTATCTTATGTATATTGAAAATATAATTATATAATTCATTTATATAAGTGCAGCCCTCACAGCGAAATGATATATCAGCTACAAGATCCATTTGAAGTTACAATCGACTTGAATATCCACTTTACTCATCCAGTTTATGCTTAACGCAACAATAGGACCGCAATATTATGATTTCTTTGAAGTTCATTGTCTAATTATATTTTAGATACACATTATATGCCAAATGCCTAAAAAAACAATGTAACTCACACAATAAACGTTTTTTGCCTTTTTAGATTATTTTTAAGTCTATATGATATGTTATCAAGCCATGGTCAACGTCACACTTACAGGCCACGAGGCATACCGTTTTATTGTGTGGTTACTTCTGTCGAAAATTAAAACGATTCAGCAGAAATTTTCACCATGCTTAGATGATGTGCAGGGTTTGACCTCGAAACAGGATCAACCAAGAGTAGTTGCATCCGGGCTCGCAACATTAACTTCTTTTTGTGTATATTCAGAAATATCGCCTCACCACTTCAGTTTTCGCGGAACAATGGCAAGAGACATCTCTGTCAGAAGTAATATGCTGTAATGGAATGCTGTTACGGCACTTATTTTATGGATTACACTCTAGTTGTATTTACATCCATTTCCTTTTGTTAATTTCTATTTTATTTACGATTAGAAATGTTGTATCGCCATTATTTAGAACCATGGCAAATGTTTAGACTTAAATTATGTTCGTTTCTATTGCTTACACAAATTCTTTTAAACTGATAGTAATAAGAACATTTAATTGTTTAACATGTTTTACTGGTATCAGAATTCGACTTAATTCCATTACGATACAAACAAACGCTTTACGCAGATATAAAAAGACAATAGAAATCGCTATTCACAGCGCCTAGAGGTCAGATGATGCGATATAATTTACAAATACGCTGATTTTGTTATAAAATGTATCTCGACCTATCACAAAAATGGCACAAGTGTTGAATACCGACATTGAGTAAATATCTAGAATTCTTTGACAATAATGATTTGCTCATCATTCAGCTTACATACTGGGATTGCAGATTGGGCCTTGGGCCGTCAATAAGTCCGAAACGGCCATTTGTATAATGTTTGTGTTTTTACACTTTCTATACTATGCTGTAATATGTATTTGTAATGTTAAGGATAGACGAGGGGTGAAAGCCAAACGAGATTTCCATATATACTAAGCCCAGTAACTATTTACAAGGGTTAATATTGATAATTAGAATTACAGATAATGATAATAATGAATGAATAAATAAAATGAATTGAAAATAAAATGAAAAAAACAACAACTGACCCGGACCAGAAGCCCAGCCGTCAGCAACTGTTGACGAAGTCCGAAGACGCAACTCTCGATTTCTAGTCCCTAAGGCAGAGTATCACTTCGAGCTCACCAATATACTCGAATATCACAAGAAACGAGCAGTATTATAAAACTGTCAAATCATCCGCAATCACGTGACTTAGGCGAATGTCAAGGGATATGACTCGATGTAGCCGTCATGTTGTCCATATGGAACTGGCGTAACGCTATCGGTGCTTTCATGACCTGCCATCTACTGCCATATGTCTGACGCAAGGTTGGAACGACTACAATAGTATAAAATGTGTAAGTGCCTCCATAACCAAGGCTTATTTCAAACACACAGTGCATTAACAAATGTAATACAAAATATCTATCTACATCATTGCATCTGGCTTACAACTTAAATACTAATACTAGCACATATTTTAATGTTTTGTATTATTAATAAAAGTACTGCAATCTGTCGACAAAATATAACACCACCAAGTAATTGGTCTTCTACCGTTATGAATAAAGCATTGGTAACATTTATTTTACGAGTGCTTTATTTTAGAAGTAATCAATGCACTTAAACAATAACAAAATAAGCGTTTTAGTCAATATCTCATAATACACGCTAAATGAGGACAGACAGTAACATGTAGAAATACCTATTTGTTTTAAAAATATACGGGTATATCGTGACAGTATTGTTAAACTTCGCTTTCATGGACTTTTCAAGTTGACGATATGTATATAAATATCTGAATAATTTAAGGTCACAAACATATTCCATAACCTTTTTTTTAATCTTTGATGAATCGGGTTGTTTGAAAGTTCTCGTGGCCTACAAGTTTAGGGAGAAGCTATCAGATACCCATTAAATGTGTCGATTTTTAATAACGATAGAAAACATGCGTATTTTAATTCTTGTTTTACATCAGTTAAAACAAGTAATTGAGTCTAACATATAACATAGTTCTATTTTATAATGATAATGGTGGTTGCTCTCTTTCTCTATTATGCTCTATGGTGAAACTGAAAACCTATTCCATACCAATAAATCTTTCTGTGTGAAATCTGAAAAGCGTGTATAAACAAGTTCAGGTATAAAGTATGCAGTATAACGATTATACTGACATGTATATAAATGTGTTTGAAATATATATATATATATATATATATATATATATATATATCTTTTATATAACAACGAAACTATAACGGGCCTGCAATACTACCGCAAGAGAGATGTGATGTCATTAACATCAACAATTTCGGATCTATCCTAAATGTAACCACAGAAAGAGCTAACATTACCATTCTGTTTACGATCATTTTGAATTTTAAATTTTTGTATGATCAGTTAGATGGATGACACAGGAGTGTTGGGAAAGTTTTCTTCTTAAACAACTTTGAAGTACATACATGTAAAATAAACATTGTTATCTAAAACAAAGCTTTTAACTGACTATTCACAGCTCTTTCTGAAAATATTCATAAGATGGAAACAATACTAACAAACCTATAGTCAGAAACATCTTATTCTGCTGGTAAAATACCAGATGATATTAAACAATTGGTAAGAAATGTTTATCGTATATTGTGAACCATTTTGGGAGGCTAGTTAAACTCAGAAATTTGAAGTTAATGAAAGGATATGTTGAAATGTTTTGCTTGATTTCCAAAGCTTTTTTTAACAGAAAATTACTTAAATGCTTCAATGCTGTTAATGCTAAGAATATTATAACCACGTGACTCAATGGTGGCTGAAATAAAAGTGAAAGTATGTCAACGCGGCAGAAACAGTGACTTCGAGATACTTACTGCGATATGAAGCGAGGTACCTGCATGCTGATATGGCCTCTAGCTTGAATTATGGAATTAGATTTGAGTTAGCTGATGGTCAAAGCGGATGTAAGAAGCCGTGTTAATGAAATTGGAAATTGCTGTTACTGTCGTACATCGAATGCTATTGCTTTAAAGCCGTCATTTCAGGAGTATAGATGTATAGCTTTGTGCTAGGTGTAAGGCATTTGAATACTTCTCAGGAAAGAAATCCTCAATCCTAATAGCAAAATAACTTAATTCACTTATAAATGATATTAACACGTAGAGCTCTTTCACTTAACTTCGAGCGAGCAATAAAAATGGTGACTCGTTCAATTGCATTATACAAACACAACACTTTTTGTAATGAAACTTAACTATAAAAGAGTCCCATAAATAAACATATAAGTAGTATGAGTACATATTAAACTGTTATACAACGTTAGTTAAGAATGTTAATATGTTATATTTTCACGAATATTTGTCATCTTCGGATCAATAATTAAGCTTATTCAAGCAAGTTATTGGTGAGAACAAGGTCTCAGTAAACGTAACGGTATGGGTCTAAGTCGGATTTTGTATTTGTATATTTTTCTTTTGTTACTTAACTCCGGCTCTATATAAAGTTGTATGTATCTAGCGGGTGGGTGGGTATTTTCAATGACAGAGCGTAGTCAAGCATATCGATGTTAGACATTTCTTGGAGATTATTTAAGTTATCTTGAACTTCTATTCGACTATTAAAAAATAGGCGTAGACAAAATAACAAAATCAATATATTTCATATGTATTTAATAGTACACAGTACTATTGTATTTTGTAGTCTCATTCTGTCATATGTGACATGAGATTTAGAAATAAACAAACTTGCATTAAAAAGAAAACAACAACAAAATTATGTGAAATTAGCGTAATTAAGTTCAGCTGATTAAAGCGATTTAGGACAAATGTTGTTTATTTATGTAAAATGTAAAGACGAGACACTGAGTCACTATAACTTTGAACATACTATTATTGTGTTTTATTAGGATTCATGACATTAATTGAAAGGTTTTACTAAGACAAACAAATAATAAAAGAGACGTTCTATTATCAGCACCCCTATTGTGTGTGATATGTTTTTTCATCGGTGCATTCAAATGAACCAAAGACTAATCTTTCTACATATTGGCCATGTGCCAATGTGCACCAAACATGAAATACCATTTTTATTTCATTAGGGTCCCAGCTGTGACCTCTCAGCGGGGTGACAATCTTCTCTTATCTATATTGGATGGGGGTGGGTCACCTAAGAAGGGCATTTTCAAACAAAACATTAATGACATGAAAGATGTATGTTGATCATTAGATATTCGAGAGATACACTAAAAATCGTATATGCAAATTCTTGGTGTGTTTAAATACGGTCATCACCGTCTATTTATTTTTCCACTTTGAATGTCTTCGTGTGCATTTATTGTATATTCAATTTCTTAAAGAAAAAGAAAAAAAAAAATGCCATGGATGTAATATCGTATTTTATTTGGTAATATAGGTCATTCTAGTTCTATTGATTACAGAGTTTCGTATTGTTTCGAGTCAAACTTTATATTTTCATATTGCAATCGACATTTTTTTCTCAGAAAACAAAGCTTCTGCAATTATCATTAAAGCTTATATGCAGTTTAATGCTAGCATTGTCATCATTACATGTCTTCCTGTGTTTCAATATATAGAAAGATATACTTTATTACATCCCAAGTTAAATAATATGACAAAAGCTGATTGTATTTATGTTTTTTTAATTTCATTATTATTTAGCGATAAGATAAATATCTTCAACGCTGATCCTTATCAATGCACCTTCATCAATTAATTCCAAGTTCTTATTATCATTATTATTAATTAGTTCAATGATTGCCCTTGTAACGACCCTTGTAACGATAATGAATTTACAATAAATACACATCCTAAACAATTATTTTAATCATGCAGCGTATTTGATCATGTGGCATCCTGTGTGTTATATTGTCTCGCCAGCAGTTGTCAGATCTTAGGTTAGATTACGTTACTTCCGGTCATAAACCGTAAAGGGGGGGAATAAACCCTTTACCTCAAATAGGATTTGGGGGGGGGGGGCGTGTTTGCAAAGCAGGCCCAGATCAAACAGCGTGTTACTTAAAAACTACCAAATTGTATTTATAGGGATGAAAGTAAATTATACATTTTCAAAATGCCTCCTAATGTCTATTGGGTAAGAGTTAAGATCTAATTTTTATGGCAAAATCATTCTATAAGCCCAGAACATGACTTTTATATTATAACCAAAAGACCAATTACCTATAAAATGTCAATAAAACATTAAAAAATGTGACAATCGTTACTTTTCAATCATTAACACCTGACGTAACATGACTGATGACATTAAAATTGGAACTTATGTACCTTTTATTGGCAACATCAAGCCGACTTTACATCATCTGTGTTTCATGCATGTCACACTCCTGTCACACACCGAAAACATTCATGAAAAATACTTATTTCCCCACACATCGTTTATAATTAGAGCAAACATAATTTTTCTCGAAAACTCGGCAATTCGGCATTACCTGATTGAACCTTTAAATCAAAATCTAATAGGAACGTTTCCATTTCCCAGACAATGAAATACATTATCATAGATATGTTTGGTGATTTATTACTTAGTCTCATGTATATAAATCTTTAAAAATAGTTGCCCACACTAACAAATGTACTTGATCACGGAGGAGAGATCAGTATAAGAGATGTACACCGGACACAACAAAATTTAACTTGATTCGTGATGGACCTCAAAATAGGGAGCCCGCTATCTTCTGGGCTCGAGTCACTCGCCCTTGACGCTCCTTATCCAGAAGATAAAGTTCTGATAGACTACGTGTTTGTAAACAATACAAGGCTACATTTCAACCAAAAGACCCGGATTCTTGACACAGAACCAACTACTACTCAAGGTTTGTGTTTTATTTATTATCATCTAAGGAAGATAGTTTGCAGCACCTGCAATGTTGCGAGCAGTGGAAAGTGGAAACCTTCAGGATGAATTTCAGGACGATTTATGCTACATTATGCTGTTTCCATCAAATAACTAAAAGTATGTGATACTGGGGACGCGATAGGGATAGACAGCACAGAAACATATTCTGAAGTCAATAAGATACATAAACGTATCCTCTGCATTATTTAATATATATATATATATATATATATATATTAAATAGGGCTGTAAAGATACTTTCGAATAGTCGGTGCATTGAATATTCCAACCAACAATACCAAATATTGACCAAAGTAAACAGATTTGACTACTTTCATTTACTTCTAATAAAATCGTATTTTCAGATACACACAAAAAATGTTCCTTTCCGACCAATTTGTTATAATTCGTAAAGTCCATTGCGATATTTACATTATTTATTTCAAATACCAATGCTTTAAATAGATATATATACACACACGTTTTCTAAAATAAAAACAGTATTATGGGGAAATGTTTAAGAATGTATGCACTCTCTGCGGTTATCTTATTGTTCTCTTGTGACACTTTCACTACTTGAATTTATTTGAGTGTATTTTAATTTCAAATTTTAAATCAGTACTATCCCATTACACAATGCTCAGTTCCTTGTCTTATTTGATATACGCGCTTTATTGGTTGTTTTACGTGAAATAATTAATTATCGGGATATAAGTGCATGGCGGTTATTATCCCATATCTAAACTTGAGCTGTTGCTTTACCGTCGATTTTTACAACTTTACTTCTAGACGTATATCTGCCAAGACAGGTCTAAACAAATTCTAAAAGCGGGGATTTATCTCAAAACGAGCATTTATAAATGTTTTATTTGTTTAGTCTTTTAAACGATAATCTACTAATCCGTCTGCATACTATTTGACTTTCAGATGTGCCGATATGGGACACGTCAATGTTCAGCACGTTCGAGTTTATCGACCCGCGACCAGAACTTCTGATTAAACCGGTTGCCTTATTTCGGGATCCTTTCCGGAAAGGCAAAAACAAGATCGTGCTGTGTGAGCTGTACCTGAAGGACAAAGTGCCAGGTAGGGAGACCTTTCCGTATCGTATGACTAGTTGCAGAAATTTTCAATGTTAACATGAAAATATCAACAATGGCATTGCTTGACGGAGTTCTAGGTAGAAGACGTTGTAGCGTTTACTTCCCATAATCAGGAAGTGGAATCATCACCCGCTGCTTCGCGATATGCTTCCTACATTACTGTCTTTAACTCTTCGTCTAGTTAGATGAAAGCTTGTCCTGTCAATGTTTAATAGCCTTGAACCTTTAGAATGCATGATGGTTTATCACTTGGTACCTAAATATGCCTAACAATATTTACATATTGACCAATCAGAAATAAACACCCGGAGACCACTGGCAGAATTTCTGAAAAACAGTAAGATCCAGGCGGACGAGCCGTGGGTCGGCTGGGAACAGGAGTACTACATTGTGGACAGAAACGGGCACCCCCTTGGCTGGGATTGGAGCCCCAACTTTGTCGATGATGGTGAGTATGAGCTCAGTGAAAGATGAAGGAAAACGAAAATAAATGCTGGTGAATAAAACGACAGAAATTCTCTCAAGCTTTCATAAATAAGGATTATATTCATAGCTTACTTTTCCAAAAATTCATACTATTTAAATTACACACGTGATGTATGTTTAATCTTCGCCGCTGGGAAAACTTAAATATTTTCAGAGATCACTGTAATCAACATTTCATGTTTGACCTTGGCAGAACTTAAATTTGACGATTCAAAATATAATTAAATTTCCCCTCGCCATTTAGTAAGATACACCCAAGAGTTCGTTTATACACATGTACTTCACACACACACACGCGCGCGCACGTGGAAAAAATCAGTCCAACAACCCAGTGCTCACCTTATATTATTAAATATATAATGCCTTATGTTTTCCGCATACTTCCACATTGATAACGATACTCACCTTTTGTAAAGGCCGTTAACAATCTGATAATTTCATGTATGCTACCTCCAGGCCGGTACATGTCGCTTAACACTGGGAACCTCTCTGGGTTCGAGCGCCAGCTGACAGAGTACCACGCAAAGGCGTGTCTGTTCGCAGGACTCAAAATGTTTGGCATTAGTAGAGAAGATGGCAGCGCACAGGTGGGTAGTATGCATGCCGCTGCGGTCATCTTTGCTTCCCTTCAAAATGATACGGGTTGTTAAATTCCTACAGTGTGATATTCCAAACAAAAAGTAGAGGTGTATATGTATAATGTGGTAGTAGAAATGTATAATGTAATATTCAAAGAAGGTGCAGTAGGTTTAGTAGAAATGTATAATGTAATATTCCAAGTAGATGCAGTAGGTTTAGTAGAAATGTATAACGTAATATTCCAAGTAGTTGTAGTAGAAATGTTGCAGTAGAAATGTATAATGTAATATTCAAAGTAGTTGTAGTATAAATGTATAATGTAATATTCAAAGTAGTTGTAGTATAAATGATAATGTAATATTCAAAGTAGATGCAGTAGACATGTATAATGTAAAATTCCAAATTGTTGGTATAGAAATGTATAATGTTATATTCCAAGTAGTTGTAGTAGACATGTTTAATGTAAAATTCCAATTTGTTGTAGCTAAAATGTATAATGTAATATAATATTCGAAGAGGTTTAGTAGAAATGTATTATGTAATATTCCAAGAATGAAATAAAATGTTGCAGTAGAAATGTATATGTAATATTCCAAGTAGTTGTAATAGAAATGTATAATGAATGTAATATTCCAATTAATGCAGTAGAAATGTATAATATACAAGTCCAGGTAGTAGTAGAAGAATGTATAATATAATTTCAAATAGTTGTAGTGGAAACGTATTTTGTAATATTCCAAGTAGTTGTAGAAGACACGTACAATATTATATTTCAAGTAGTTGCAGTAAGAATGTATATTGTTATATTCCATGTAGAAGCAGTAGATATGTATTATGTAATATTCCAAATAGGTGCAGTAGAAATGTATAATGTAATATTCCAAGTAGTTGTTATAGAAATGTATAATGTAATATTCCAAGTAGGTGCAGTAGAAATGTACAATGTAATATTCCAAGTAGGTGCAGTAGAAATGTACAATATAATATTCCAAGTAGGTGCAGTAGAAATGTACAATGTAATATTCCAAGTAGGTGCAGTAGAAATGTACAAAGTAATATTCTAAGTAGGTGCAGTAGAAGTGTATAATGTAATATTCCAAGTAGGTGCAGTAGAAATGTACAATATATTATTCCAAGTAGGTGCAGTAGAAATGTACAATATAATATTCCAAGTAGGTGCAGTAGAAATGTACAATGTAATATTCCAAGAAGGTGCAGTAGAAATGTACAATGTAATATTCCAAGTAGGTGCAGTAGAAATGTACAATGTAATATTCCAAGTAGGTGCAGTAGAAATGTACAATGTAATATTCCAAGTAGGTGCAGTAGAAATGTATAATGTAATATTCTAAGTAGATGCAGTAGAAGTGTATAATGTAATATTCCAAGTAGGTGCAGTAGAAATGTATAATGTAATATTCGAAGTAGGTGTAGTAGAAATGTATAATGTAATATTCCAAATCGTTTTAGAAGAAATGTATAATGTAATATTCTAAGTAGGTACGGTAGAAATGTATCTTGTAATGTTCCAAGTAGATGTAGTAGAAATGTATAATGTAATGTAATATTCGAAGTAGGTGTAGTAGTAATGTATAATGTAATATTCCAAGTAGTAGTAATAGAAATGACTAATGTAATATTCGAATCAATAGTAGTAGTAGAAACGTATAATGTAATATTCCAAGTATGTGTAATAGAATAGTATAATTAATATTCCAATTAGGTACAATAGAAATTTATCATGTAATGTTCCAAGTAGATGTAGTAGAAATGTATAATGTAATATAATATTCGACGTAGGTGTAGTAGAAATGTATAATGTAATATTCCAAGTAGGTGTAGTAGAATTTAATAATGTGATATTCCAGGTGGTAGTAATGTGATATTCAGTAATGAAGTGTGTGATATTTCAAGTAGTTGTAATAGGAATGCATAATGTGATATTCCAAATCGCTTTAGCCATATAAAACATATTTTCCAGAAGGGTAAAAAACAATGCCGATCACCTTAGCACTATTATCTTTAAATTGTGGCAATTTAAATAGACGCAAGGATTTATATCTCTGTATACATGTACACACATATATGAAAAAATATGTTGCATTAATTGAATGAAATGCTTTAAAGTTTTCCTTAACGAGGGATTTAAACTGTTGCATGGAATATGTATTTCTGACTTCCTTTGGTAGCAAACTGATACGATAAACAAAATACTTTCGACCAAAACTCTTGCCAGCAAAACGACATGTAATGACATGCCATGTAACCCACACCATCAGAGCTACCCCCTGATGTTACATAGACTCTGAATCTTGTCGAGGTTTCAGTTCATTTGCTCAAATTCGTAACATTCACCTAGCCATGAGACATGAGAATATAAGTCATATTATACAAGGGACATATTTTCTCTTACAGTGGGAGTACCAGATTGGGCCAAGCAGTTGCATAGAAATGGCCGACCACCTGGTCATGTCCCGCTACCTCCTGGTCCGTGTTGCTGAGCTGTTCGGGGTTCATGTAAACTTTGCTGCTCTACCCGTCCCCAAATGCCATTCCCCCTCGTGGGTCCATCTGAACTTCAGCACCAACAAGATGCGAGAAGAGAACGGCATAGTGTAAGTAGCTTGAACAAGAACAGTTGGTTTTATGTACGGGTTTTTCGGGCCGTTTTCTTGAAAAGTAGTTCAACGGATAAAGTCAAGATTAACTGCATAATGAAGAAGTCCAGCCACTTAAGCAGCAATCCACTGGAGCCCATAGCAGATAAACCAAAAGTCCAAGCGCCACTTTTTAGTTCAAAAGAATACCAAAGTTGAAGGTCACAAGGTCAACTATAAAATATAAAGGTTCATCCCCTTAATCAAATATCCAAATACTGAAGAACTCCAATGAAGGACATAGAAGTTACAGCAGACTAAAAAAACGCTGACGCCCGCCTGAACATCATCAATTTAAAGAACAGAATTTTACTTTTGAAAAACCAGTCCCGTGAAAAATATATAATTAAAACTCGATTCATTTTTAGTTGTGTGTGACGTAGTCACTCACAACTGTAGTACCTACATTCTGAGGGTCCGTTTCTCTACATTTTAAACCGAATAACCTCTCAATTTTGTATGAATGACCGAACGATTGAACAGAATTCTACAATACAGATATGCTGAGATTCAGCCAGTGTAGTGAAAACTCAATTTTGAGTAAAAAATACATATTTACGGGACACAATAATTGTATGTAGTATAAAAGCACAGAAGAACTATTTTCCCTACGATGGTGCGTAACTCACTTTACCACGCGGAGGAGTATACTGTAGTTTCTTTTGAATGCAAATGTGGCTCATGCCTGAATTTGGATGGTGGATGGGTAGGTTTCAATTATTTAGTGGTGTTTCAGTGATCCATATAGAAAGCTTGAATTACGATAAAAATCCGTATAACCTCCTTATACTCACATCTAGCTATCTCAGATACATCAGAGATATATTCAAGGGTTATTTGTTGCTCTTTAGAATGGCTGATACAGGTGTATATCTGCTATCCGAAGTCACTAAAAACACGGTAGGGAGCCACTGAGTTGGATCTATAAATAGAAATTGTTTATTATTTTAATATAAGTTTAATATTAAAAAAAAAGTTACCTTGCATATTTGCAGCTTGTCAAACCCTCCTCCACTCGAGACGCACACAACTTCAGTGCCTTCAGCGCTTTGATAATAGCATGTAGGTAAAAGCGTTTTCTATTGAGGCCTGATGAACGGCGCTCCTGGAAACGATTATTTTTATCCCACGAGCAGTATTGCAGTAAAACTATGCTTATTCGAGACTCAGATATAACAATAGAACACTGCCGCATCACGCCATAAACATGACATTATACCACCTCTCTCTCTCTCTCTCTCTTTCTCTCTCTCTCTCTCTATATATATATATTCCTGACACAAGGCCAAGAACTATCGCTTATTTATGCAGGAAGCAGGAAGCAAGTACACTTTAAACACGTTCGTATGTTGAGGTCGAACTTCGGATTGAATACGCGACTTCCTCCTCGAGAGGACTCTCTGTCCACGTATTCGGCCATCTTGCAAACGTGCAAATAAAATTACTTCATATCAGATTTTTTAGAGAATGTACATCAAGGGTATCATTTATTAAATAATTTGGCACGATTCTATCTGCAGGCACGTCCGGGAAGCAGCCAAACAGTTGTCCAAGATACCGATGCCGTCCATGCTTAAGTTCTATGACAGAAACAATGGCGAAGACATGGCACGATTTATCAAGGATCATTTTGTTTCCTGTCCCTCTGTCTTCACGACCGGCGAATCCGACAAATCTGTATCAGTACGTATTCCGGAGTCTGTCGTTAACGCCGGCAAGGGGTACTTGGAGGAACGAAGGCCGGCGGGCGACTGTGACCCTTACACTACCCTGATGGCCTTAATGCAGGCACTGTATGCCCCTGAACAGCTACACAGCTAAATGATATGATGTTTGTGTTACCTGTAAAGAGAGATTTGCGTGACATTCACGTGCTGTCGTTGTAAAATCTGTATATTTATTCAGAGTTTTGTTTATACTTTTTTTTCTTCTGATATACATACATAAACGTTCCATTTAGAAAATCACATAGCTAACTAACCTCGTTCAATTATTTCATACTCTCTTGAATCGATCTGGATCTGGACACTGGTCAGCTTTTTATATTATGTTGCGTTATTTACAACTCAGCATATTACAGTTGCTCGCGAAAATTTATACCGGTAATCCAAATCCGATGCCCTCTGACCGGCAAGCTAGGCGCGCACCTGTTAACTTGTACCATGGTTACACAATAGATAAATATGCTTTGCATGACGAGCTCCTTTACAGGCGTGTGCCATTTTTTGCATATCTTACATTAATAAAAATGCACAAAATATAGTATTTGTTTAACATTTTACGATAGAAATTGCCATGGTACACAACGAAAGAGAACTAGACAACACGATGTGTAAGGCGGAAAATTATCAGAATAAAATTGTGTGACGTAAGTCAGTGGAGAGCAGCAGTTCACGCTCTTGCATGCAATATGTCCTTGGTACATATAATATGTATATGGAAAATAAAAGTAGGTAATTCATTTAAAAAGTTCAGCCCTCAAAGCGAAATGATATATTAGCTACAAGATCCATTTGAAGTGGAATGTTCCAAATTACAAGCGTTTTGAATGTCTTTACTCTTCAAGTTTACGCTTAACGCAACATTAAGTCTCTCAGTCATTAAATTTTAATTTATCATTCTTTCTTGAGAAACCGCCATATTATGATTTCTTTGTAGTTTAACTCTCATTTTATCATTTAGCATGTTAATTAGACCAAATTCCATTTAATCACAAATTCTCTGCTTTCAAAATAAAATGTATCACGGCATATCATAATAATGTCACAAGTGTCGAATGCTGATAATGACTAAATATCTAGAATCTATTAAATGACAATATTGATTCGCTCATTATTCAAATATGTGTGTGCGCGTGTGCGTTCCGTGTCACCAAATATGTGTTGTTGTTTTGTGTGTGTGTGTGTGTGTGTGTTATAATCGTCATATCCACACACGTTTGCTTGCTAGGGTCAATACCAATGCTGGACTAACACCATAATGCGTTTAAACATACATTGCTTCCTATGTGATCCAATTTTTCATTTAATGCTTTCAAACAGGGACGGTTTTGAAAAGAAAAAGTGTTTAATAACACAATATTAAATCAAGAATAAATCGGTGCGTGGATCTTTTATTTTACCAAGTTCAATAAAACCTTGCGATTAAAACCGGTTCCAGAGAAAAAAATGGTTTTAAATAGCAGGGTAATCTATATAGTGAAATTTACTAATATAGTCAGAATAGTTCTTAAAATTATTTGATTAGAAAAAATGAGAGTCCTTAATAGCGTGGTGGTCTTAATGGCGAGGTTTTCCTATGTCGTACTGTAAAACCGTTTATTTTCGTTGTCATTAAATTTCGTTGATCATTTACCCTTTATTCTAGTATATCAACTAGGAACCAGAGGGTCGGGTAGGAAATTGCTGGTACCGGTGTACAAATAATAAATTATCCGTGCTATTTTTTTATTTTTTTTTTGTGTGTGAATATTGGATGATATGGCGGTGGGCGTGGTTATGTGTTTTCATAAAAAATAATGCAAACTTACACTGTTTAAAACATATGTCATTGATAAAATGGAAAAAAAAAATGATAAAATGGATAATACTACTGGCAGTGCAAGAAAAGAGTTTTGCTTTCATCTTATATCAAAATATCGCAGGAATGAATTAAGTTGTATTCTGTTTAAAAAAAAATCTTAATGATCAAACGCTATTTGCATACAAAAATATAACAAGTGTTAGAGAAGTGTTCATTCACTTTGTTCGAGTTGAGTTCTTAATTCAAACTCATTAATAGTAGGATTAAGCTAAGCTTACCTGTAAGGTGGTGGTTAATCATTGTTTCATCCACACACATCCACACACACACACAATATATATATACAGTTGGCTCTCGAAAATTCGAACACCCTCGGGGACAAAAAAATTGTTCGAATTTCGGTAGTGCGAATTTTCCAAAGTAAACAGAAACAAGAATGTTTTACATGCACCATAACATTTATCACCGGTTTGTTGGCAATTTCATTTGTATATGCATTTAAAAACAAACTGGCCACACGTACTAACATGTACTTGTGAAATATATCTGCAATTATATTGATAAAAAAATGAAAATAAAAAATGAAATTGTACGTGTTTAATTTATGTATCTGTATGTTCCATGTACGTCTTGTGTATACACAGCCGTAACTGTCATTAATTGCTGCAATTAACAAGCTGATTAGTCACACACTTTACACTCACTTTACACGTGGAACTAACATGAGCCAGTTGTCAATCAATTAACACGCGTCGCAACTAACACACTTACACATATGTCTTTGTTTACTATTCACACATTCGTCGTAGATGTTAATTCGGGGTGCGATTAGGAATTCGAATTTACAGGTATAAATTACGTTGATTTAATTGTACTGGGACCTCAGATCTTGTTCGAAAGTTCCAATTATCACGGTTCTGATTATCAGTACCCGAACATATGAATTTATATAGGAATTCTGCCAGGACCAAGAAACGTGTTCGAAAAACATGTGGTGTTCCGAAAATCCGGATTCTAACTTTCGAGAGTCGACTGTATATATATTGTCTTAGAGTTATTACGGTGTAATCAATGTCATATGAGAAATCCAATATCGGTGTGAAGCAAGGGGACCCCTGCTCCACGATATTATTTTTATTTTTCCTCAACGATATTACATCAAACTTAAATACTGATATCAATAACCTTTTTACAATAGATGATGTAAAATTATGTCTTCTCCTATTTGCGGACGACGCGGTAATTTTTGCCCATACACCTGAAGCTCTACAATCATTACTCAACGATTTACATACTTATTGTTGCAAATGGGGTCTTAAACTAAATACGAAAAAAACTAAAATCATGATATTTGAAAAAGGAAGACCATCACAAGTTAACCTGAAGTATAATAATATTACCCTAGATATAACTGATTCTTTTAAATATCTTGGAATTACTTTATATAAAAACGGTGGCTGGTATAGAACGCAAAAATATATAGCCGAGCATTCAAAACAAGCTTTGCATAATTTATTTATAACATATAATCAACTTGAACTTACTATTAAAGATAAATGTAAACTGTTCGACTCACTGGTAGGATCTATTCTACACTACGGTGCGGAAATATTTGGATATCACGATTGTAAAAGCCTTGATATTATACATTGTAAATTTTTAAGAAAGATATTAGGCGTTAATAAAAATACTAATCTTGACTGTTTATATGGAGAAACAGGAAGGTATCCATTAAATATATATAGACAAAAAAAAAAAGTATTTACAATATGTTAAAAAGCGATACTGAAAATAATATCAACTATTATGGACTAAATTGGACCTGGCATGTAAAATATATTTTAAACAACTTAGGAATGACTGACTTATGGACATACCAAAATGACATGACAATAAACTTCAAAAAACTGGCATGCGCGCATAAATGAATCTAACCGACTATATTCATACAATAAATTTAAACATACTCTTACGTTAGAAAAATACCTCACTTGTATAAATATGAATAAATACAGAATTGCTCTCACAAGATTTAGAACCTCGTCTCATGATTTAGCAATAGAAAAAGGTCGACATTTAAATATTCCTAAAGAAGAAAGAATTTGTAGAAAATGTAATATGCAAACAGTAGAAAACGAATACCATTTCCTTTTAGTCTGCCCAAAATATTATTCATTAAGAAAAAAGTTTTTACCATCCTATTATTGCCATTGGCCATGCATGCAAAAATTTATATCGATTATGACATGTAATTCTAATACTATTCTTAACAAACTTTCTAAATATATTTATTTTGCTTTTAAGATAAGAAACAGCTAGCTATTTCAATTATAGGACTCTATTTGATCTAATTATATAATTCTCTGTAAAAACACTGTATTGATAACTTAAATACCATCACATTGTATGTACTGTAGGCTATGAATATGCTGTATGCTATTTAATGCCGAATAAAGTATGTTATGTTATGTTATATGAGAAATGAAAACACATAATTTAAATAATGTATTTGTCAACAATCACATGAGAAAAAAATATTGCGAGATTAAAACAAACGACAACATATTAAATAGCATAATGAGTGAACTGGCGGATACCCCCTTCCATTGGGGAATAAAATCGGGACATTTGTGGTACTTCTTTGTTTGAGTTCTTTAACGTTTCTCTATTCTCGAAGCATTCTGACTGAATTCGACGTGGATTCAAAGTATTCGAACGGCTTTCTTTCAAAGCTGTATTATGTAGGTCAAATTTTGAAATGGCGCGAATTTCAAAACTCTTCATTTCGGTCTTGGGCCCCAAGCTGCCCTGGTTATACATTTTTCTAGGCTATAAATCCCTTGATTACATCATAGTAGTGCTGTCTAGAGGAAATCCCCATCGTGGGCCCCCGTACTGAACCACCCGCATAACTACCTGACCAGCCAGACTCCTATTGTCTTATGGCCTCCTACTGTTAATGTGTAGGTAATCCGAATCGGCAGTCGTCCATGACTGTGTGATAAGCATGTGTTTAGGGTACTGTGGACACGTTCACTGATTGAGAGAAATTTACATGTCGTCTCCCGAGCGATCTAACAATTGGGAAAATAGGCAATTACCAAAAGTTTGTATCAGTTACAAATATAAACTATTTAAAAGGATGTATCTGTTTATTTATTTTATTTTTTATTTTTATTTTTGCTGTAGCAAGATGCATGCCTATCGCTAGCCATGCAAATTAAACTTAATCAGAAATGGGTTGTGTTTCTAAATGTCATCAGCTTTACTATTTTCACATTACTTTTTTAAGTATTATTTTTATGAAAGGAACTCCTCTAAATATTTTTTCCTGAAATGAATAAATACAAACAATAGGCCGATACATCATCATCTTCACTTTTTAATATTTACGAATATAATAATTTACATGTATGTGTATTCATGGTCTCTTAATATAGACACCCTGGCGTATTTTAAATAAAAAAATGAAAAAGAAATGAACGAATTTCAATCTGAAATTTGAAATCTGAAAATTTCAATCTGCCATATTTTGGGACAATCCATATTTTAGGACAATGTATATGTAGGTTATGCAAGATCACTAATTCAAATCAAATCCAGGTAATCAGTCATTGAGCAATATTACTGATAAGTCGATGAATACGAAATACTAATGCACAGAAAACACAATTTATGTGCGAAATAAAACGGCTATTAATTACTTTATATTTAATATCAACATCTTTTATTACTGAATATTGTTTGTTTTGTCACTTATTTAACAATTAGGGAAAAAAATGTACCAAAAATCGACACGCAGAAGGGGCCCAAACCTGCTGCAACCGCCCGACCCTAAAACGTGCGCCTGATTTTTTTTTATCTGGGAAGTCTGTGTGTGAAGGCTGCTTCCAGATCGACAATTAGACAGTCAAGATTACCAAGTTCGAACCTAATACAGAATATACCCGGTATTCCCCTTAACATATTTGACAAAATATGTTTAACCCTTTCCCTCATATAGACTCATTTTGACGCACTCAATAGGTACCACATAAAGCCTGATCTGCAGAAAACCACAGTTAAACCTTACCAAATTTAATTACAAAATCCTCATTTCCAGACCACTGAGGAACAGCGAACAGCATAAAACCTGATCAGCCTGCGAGTTACTCACAGGCTGATCTGGTTTTATGTTGTTCGCATAGGTTTTTTCGCGGTTTCTTCTATGAGGGAAAGGGTTAAAGTGATTTTTCCCTCAGATTTAAACAAAACTGTCTTTTACAATGTTGAGTCTAAAACTGATGACTATTCAAAGCATTCACTAATTGATAGTGTACACAAGTCACTTTGTGTGTGTGTGGGGGGGGGGGGGGGGGGGGGGGGGGGGAGGAGGAAGGTCCAAAAAGCACTGCCCCCCCCCCCCCCCCCCCTAATACTACCTTCATTTTTTTAATACAACTGTAGTCAAATACTATTGGATTTGCGAAGGTAAAATTTAAAATTATATCGCTCAAAGCTCAGTCCCACTTGACATTTTTTGCCTAGGGGATGTACTCCCGATGGAAATTGATGAGCCTCGGGAGGCGTCGGGAACAGTTTCCTCTGTGTCCCGCGGAAGCTTCGAAAGCGTTGCGAGCTATGTGGAGTCATCGGGAGGCCTCGGGAGAATTTCATTGCTTGCATTGAAATTTTTCCCTATATGTTCTCGGTGTATTTTCGGGGGAAACAGGCCGGGTAAACATACGCATAGCTTCCCGGAAGCTCCTGGGAAGCATTCACGGAGCTTTCGCGAAATATTTTTTTTCCTCCGAGGAACCCCCTAGGCTTCGGTGATGTCTCGAAGGTTCGGCGACCTTTCTGTGATACATTCCAGATCTTGTGATAGAATCTCAGAATATTCGCAAAAAAATCGGCAAGCGCACTCCAAAATTTGTTGCTTTTTTTTGGTCAACTTTAGACTGTGACGATCAAAATGGCCATGGGACATTGCTGGGGCATCCTCATAAACCCCCGAAAGTCTACCCTTGATTTTGTTCGTCACCAAATTCTCATAATCTCCATAATCTTCCCCGAGGCATCTAGGATGGTTCGATACAACGATACATCCCCTAATCTACGGGGATATTCCCCCGATGATGTTTCAAATTCGGTGAAGCTCCGGGACACCTTCCCGATCATCGGAACTATTTCACGAGCATCGGGAGCCATCCCCAATAATACAAGGACATTGTAACATAACCGAAACATCAGTGAACGTTTCAACGGAACAATCCCGAAACTTCTCATGGGACTGCTCCGTCTTTTTGGCTAAAACATCTGATGTCATCGGGAGAAAAATTTGTGTATATTCACATGGCCGATGATTTTTCTCTAGATCCATGGTCTTCAAGTTTCAGGTCTTCAAGGGAGCTCGAGGCCAGTCTGACTAAATCTTGTGATAAGGAAACCGTAACGGGTGAGGGTGAAGTAAGGAAGATTTGTCATCTGAGATTGCCCTACCTTGTGAAAAATACCCAATGAAAAAAGAAGAATATTGAACGTTTATACCAACAAGTGACACCCCTGCGCCTTATAAAAGATTACTTTCACTTTTATTTTTTTTCACGTACATTATTAAACATCATATACATGGCTATAAATCCATATAAACATGAATCTTTAATAATAAAAAAGACGTATTTGTCGGGTTATTTGTTGATTATATGCTGACATCGACTTTTTTACATTGACGCTTTCTTTCGGTCAGTTTGAACAGCTTATCATTCGGCACTTAACGATTAATTTATCTTTATGCTAACGTAATTTATATATACACATATACGTCATGAATTTATGGTATTCATCCTTCTACCTATTTATTTACATATTAGATCATTAATTTAACTCTTATTATATAGCTTAATTGTTTATTTAGCGATCTGATTGGCTAATTTAGAGACACGAAAATAAATATTTTCTAAAAAATCAGGCGTGTTCCAAAACTTAGATTGATTACGGTAATACTGTTTGACATTCAGCCCGTTCGTTGTTTGCTGTTTATTGAAGATTTAATTGTTTGAATATGCAAATAACAATGAGTTCGTATTTTATACTTCAAGACTGTATTCGTTCTTGACTATGAAATTTGTAATATAAAAACAAATAAGAAATGACTTTATGCGTTTTCAATATTATAATGGCAACTCAATGAAATCATAAGTTTAACGTTACCATGATTTGAATTTTAGGGACCAGAATCAGAAATAGCTGCGAAATACTACTTGAGATAGATATAGTGCTGCCACATTGCAGTATCACGCCGTAGACATGTGGCATGATACCACACCCAGTCACTTTATCCTGACACCGGACCAACCAGTCCTGGAACTACCCTTATATGCTGAGCGCCAAGCAAGGGAGCAATACCAGTACCAATTTTTACGACTTTGGTATGTCGCCGTCGGGGATCGGACCCACGGCCTACCACAATGATGACAACACACGCCGCCATCAGAGCCATCGAGGGTGATTAATATAACTTTTTAGAACTTGTTTCGTAAAAAAAAGCCAGGAGTGTTTAAAAGACCCCTTTACTGTTGCTGCACCTTTCATTGAACAAGTTGCTAGCTGCCCTGCAGTAAACACCGTCAACATGTCATCATGGCCCCTTGTTTATGCCTTCACAAGTAAACACCGCCATCTTTACACTTGTCAGTGCCTTCACAAGTAGTATCTGTAACTTGCTATCAAGCAAATCAGGAATCAGTGTAGGCTATATATTCGTATATAATATATGATGGAATATTTTCATAACAAAGCTTAGTTTTAGAGATGACATGTCAAGAGCGATGTAGAAATAACAATATATATATAGTAACCTATTCAGTACTTCATTTATTATTATTATTATTTGTTTATTTTTTTATTCTTTTTTTTGCCTAGTGACTAGTAGCAGTGAGACACTTTCTGGGCCGGTAACTTACTATAATAGGGTACATGCATGGCGGAAGAAGCTGATCTATCAGTATTTTAAGTGTTGTGTCTAAAATTCTAGAAAAAGCTGTATATACATGTAAACAATTAAAATCTTACCTGGCCCAAAATAAAATACTATATGAAATGAAGTCTGGTTTCAGAAGCTCTTTTTCTACTGAAACATGCTTGAAACACCTTCCAGATTACATTAAAGACAACAATGCAAAAGGACTTTATACTAGAATGATTATGCTTGACTTGCAAAAAGCATTTGACACTGTAGACCATAATCTTCCTTGCAACAAATAAGATAAGATGGGTGTTATGTCAACCAAGTGGTTTAGGTCTTATTTAGAAAACAGATAACAGATAGTAAATATTGCAGATTCTCATTCTTCTTATCTAGATGTATCATGTGGAGTACCTCAGGGCAGTGTATTAGGTCCTTTCCTGTTTTTATGCTATGTAAATGACATATTTATTAGTATAGACAAAGACTGTAAGTTAATTCTGTATGTTATTCTTTGTTCTAGAAGAATGAAAAATGGTGATTTTACTGTTTCTTGCAAAGGTCAAGTCAATAAATCCACTAATCAAGTTAAATATCTTGGATTAAGTATAGATAATTTTCTGTCTGGGAAATCAGTTGTTAGTAACATAATTGCAAAATTCAATTCTAGACTTAAATTTCTGTACAGACATAAGAACTGTTTAACTTTCACTGCCGCAAACTGTTATGCTCTTCCTTATTAAATGTCATTTTGACTATGTTGCTCATCACGGTATGAAAACTTAAGTAAAACATCGAAAAAGAAATCACAAGTGCTCAGAATAAAATGATAAGATTTATATATCAATACACTATTGAACCAGTCTTTCAGCTAATGATTTTTCGAACCTTAACTTCTTAAATGTTGACTACAGGGTAAAGCAGTTACGTTTAAACCATATTTTTAATATTTTCCATGACAAGTGTCCAGAGTACCTAAAATCACATTTCATCAAAGTAAGTGATAAACATTATCATTTTACCAGATCCTCTCTATACAACTTTTCTGTTCCAAATCTTAAGGGATGAATATCTCCACTTTTTTATTATGAAGGAATTAAGGATGGAACAATTTGCCAGATGACATAAAGAAAATTAGTAACAAGAGATCTTTTAAATTATCTGTTAAAAATTCCTCCAACTTAATCTTAAGAAAGACTATGAATGTGATTTATAAGTACTACTGAAACTATTGTATTATGAGATTGATATAAACACTGTGATTTTTATCCATATGGATGTGATATTTGATCTTTTTATATACCATGGATCTTTTGTTATATTAACGTGTTTTTCAGTATTTCTATGTCGATAAGATATTTTGCCTTTATTTTACTCATGAATCACAAAATATTTGATATTTAAAAAGTTTTAACAAATGAAATAATACAATCACTGTGATATATTGACTTTATAGATGTGATATTCAACAATGTGCCTGTGATATTAACTTTTACCTTTATAGCATTCATGAAATATTATTGATCATATATTCTTATGTTAATTTTTAATCAAATAATATGATTGTATCTCAAATTGATTTTAATAATGTATCAAAAATAGTATTATTATTTTGTTGAAACAATTGAATCCAGTTCAATTATTACAGTATATAATTAATTTTTTTTAGATTTGGGAATGCCTAACCATCTTGTAATCCTGGCTTCCGATATCAATGGACCCCTTTGGAAATAAGCCTTCGGGCTTAAAGTGTTATACATGACATCAAGTTAATTTTATATATACATTATCCTCCTTTTTATCAACTTTTTACATTTTTCTCTTATTGTTATAATATTTTCCTTTCAAAAATATAAAAATATAGTCATAAATTTAGATTTAGTTATCATGCTAAAACACTGTGATATTGAAATATCGGATTTTCTTTTAAATGCAAAATAATTATATATATATATATGAACTGTGCTAAATTAATCTTAACTTTTACTGTTTATTATTTATAGAGTATTAAGCATTATATATACTCATGTATATGTTTGTATTGATCTTCTGTTGTATATAAAATGTGCTTGTATATGTCAAAGTAATGAAATGAAAATGTGCTCAGTAATAGTTCGCCTCGCAACGGACAGGTGTCGGCCATTTTGTTTTACCCATTTTGGTAGTTTCCGGTCTTCACATTTGAAGAGATTCAAAATTACCTAGTGTAATGTAGCTTCTTGACATTTGAAAGATAAAGTTTCAATGCGTGTGATTTTTCGTTGATTCGCAGGTGCATACTTTGTATTTGACGTAATGTTAAGGCTGGTCCTGAAGTGAAAATGGATTTTGAGCCTGTGTATGCTAGGGAACGCTCTTAACTAATAGGGTTATAAACTTCCAAATTTGACATAAGGGAAAAAATGATGTTGATAAGTTCACAGAATATATATACATATTCATTTATCATTCAAATGTTATAGGCCCATCTTAAGATGATATTTCATTGTAGACTGGTGATAATTGATATAGATGGAAAAAAAACCCTCTTAATTTTATGACAATACCGAAACAGATTATCCGAAATAAATCAAGGGGCCCTTTGTTGTAGTTGTTTTCTTTTGTTGACCAAAAAATACAGAATGCTTATTAATTGTCCAGATATAATAAGAGCTTTCATCATCATCATCTTTAGTGATCGCCTCACTCTTGGAAGAGTATATTCGCGATTTGGCCAAGACTTTACATGCGTAGCTGAGAGGGGATATGTTAATCTAAAAAAAGCACACACACGTATATATTTGTAAAAAAAGTTAAAAGTTTTAAAAAGTTAAAACAGGGTTTTGTCTAGAACAGCCTTAAAATCCTCAATTGTAGGTTGGCTGATGACATCTTGCGGCAAACGGTTCCATAGAACAATGCTAGATGGAAAGAAGCTGTATTGGTAGATGGATTTATGGCATGGTATTTGAATAAATGGTTGATTATGGGGTCTAGTGGATCTGGAATGTTGTAGTGGGGGATCAGGGATAATATCAATAAGGTTGTGGTTTATTCTGTAAAGCATGGTGGCCCTAGCTATGTCACGTCTGTGTTGTAGAGTGTCCCATTTTAGTTCATGAAGCATGGCTGTGACTGAACTTGTACGTCTGTAGTCATTCCTTACAAACCTAGCTGCTCTACGTTGGATCATTTCCAACTGGTTAATATGAGTGACAGAAAATGGGGACTACACAGTGAAAGCATATTCCACAATGGGACGGACATAGGTTTTATAGGCTGTTGCCTTTGCACTGGGAGAACTAGATTTTATATTTCTGCGTATGAAAGAAATGGTGGAGTTAGCCTTTTTTGTAATATTGTTTATATGGGTTTTCCAAGAAAGATCTGGTGTAATGGTGACTCCAAGATATTTTGATTGGTTTGAACATATTAGTTAGGTGCCATGGATGGTGTAAGTGGAATTGATTATATTTCGTTTGTTACTGATGTGGATGATTTCACATTTATCGGGGTTGAATGGCATAAGCCATTCACGTTTCCAGGCCTGCAGGCAATCAAGACCGTGTTGGAGCTGTCTGGTGTCATCGTGATTTCTGATAAGTCTGTACATCAGACAGTCATTTGCGAACAGACGGACTGTTGACGAGACTCGAGAAGGGAGGTCATTAATGTATGACAGAAAAAAAGAAGCGGGCCAAGGACACTGCCCTGCGGGAACACCAGACGTGACTGATGAGATTTCTGAAATTGCACCACCAAGGACAACCTGTTGAGTTCGACATGAAAGGAAATCAGCTATCCAGGAATGAATGGAGCCCCGGATTCCACAAGTCAAGATTTAGGAGGAGCTGGCGATGGCTGACTTTATCAAATGCCTTACTAAAGTCTAAAAGGATGGCATCAATCTGCTGATTTTTGTTGATGTCCTTGGCAAAATCATTGACTGTGAGAATAAGCTGAGAGTCACAGGAACGTCTCTTACGAAAGCCATGCTGGAAGTATCAAAGTGTGACGTAATGTGACTGAAGATAATGTGTTTTAAGAGTTTGCATGTTACAGAAGTTAGAGAATTTGGACGGTAGTTTGAAGGAATGGAGCGGTTTCCCTTCTTGAAGACAAGGGAAACTATTGCCGTTTTCCAGTCAGAAGGTACTTTACCTTGGTCGACAGAGAGCTGGAAGAACCTGGTGAGTCCTGGAGTAAGTTCAACAGCAGCAAGCTTCAGAAGTCTAGAAGAAATCTTGTCTGGGCCAGCAGCTTTATGTGGTTTTAGACCCTGTAGGAGTTTTAGTACTCCTTGTTCTGTGACTAAGATGGATCTTGCTGAGGGAGTTTTACTAGGTGGCAGAGTTGGTTGAACAGACTCATCTTCTTTAGAGGAGACAGAAGTGAACTGCTGATTTAGTATATAAGCCTTCTGCTTAGCTGCGTTGTAAGTGACACCATCTTTTTTAAGGGTGACACACCAAAGTTATCTTTTTTTCTGGATTTGTTGTAATTCCAGAGACTTAGGGGTTTGCATGGTCCTCACTTAATATGCTAGCTACATGGGTCTCATAGGCTCTCCTACAGGCTGATTGAGCTTTACGTTTGATTGCAGCATATTTGGCCCAAACAGTAGGGGAATTGGATTTCTTGGCTCTCCTGAACCAGCGACGCTTCAGTCTTGTTAGTCGGCGGATGTCTCTGCTGATCCAAGACTGATTGAACCTTTGGGCACTTTGACGTGATGGGACTTCTTCTTCTTCCAAGATCTGGTGGCATCCAGTTTTGAAGATATCCCAGATAATATTTATATTGGGTGTATTCTGGATTGAATGAATGAGTAGGTCTGAAACGGTTTTGCATTTGCTCTTAATGATGTCTGTATTTGCTTTCCCCCACATAAGAACTGTGCGTTTAGGTTGTTTGTGTCGAGGAGCATAAAGATTTGAGTCTACGAAGATAGCGTGGTGGTCAATTATGCCTGGTATGGCTGAACACGTGTTAATCAGTTCTGGTCGATTAAAAAGGAACACATCAAGCGTGTTATTACCTCTAGTTGGAAAGTTGACAATTTGGGCAAGATCAAGTCCGGATTCAAGGAGAAGGAATTGTTCGTTTATGGATTTTTTTGTGCTGATGGCCCATTATGCTACTGTTCTGCCACTGTATGTCAGGAAGGTTTAGATTACTAGTATCCCATATGGTGGCCTTTCTGGATTTGGAACAGACAGATGATAAGGTTTTATAAAGATCTGATGCAAAGTTTTCATCATTATTTGTAGGGCGATATGCCGAACTAATTATCAGCGATTCATTATTTATACAGTGCAACTTAAGGAATAGAATATCGCATGATGTGTCCACTTCAACACGTTCACACTGAATGTCATCTCTAACAAGAATGAGACTACCTCCATACCCATCTTGCCTATCTTTGCAGTGGACTTTGTAAATGGAATTAGGTGGGAGTATTTCTGCGTCATTAATAGAGGGATTGAGCCATGTTTCACAGCCACATATTTTATTAGCTTTAACCGAAATGAATATCTGACGTGTAATGTGGTGCAATATTATGTAATTTATGAACATGGAATATTTTTTATGTTAGAAGACACAACCGTTTGTTGGTTCAACCATTTAGCCTGTATTCGACATTTTGACCTGCATGATGGCCATTTTTTAAGGAATTTTGCCCCTCTTTCTAGGCGTTTCATCCAACAATTTCATTAAACTATTCATTGCATATTCCAGTGTCTCTATATGTTATATATTCTTATCATTCAAAGTCTATAATATTGCCTTTAAATCTGAATAAAATGCAATAGAATATTATTAAACTAAACTAAATCTGTATTAACAGCAATAAAGAACTCTAGTTTTTTTTCCACCATATAGCATGTATTCATCATTTTGACCTTAACGTCGCCATTTTCTTTGTTTTTAACGGTGTCTTTAAGAATTATTTTCTATCAATCTATGTATATAGGTTCACTGGATATATTGGCAGGAAAAAAAATAAGTCGGAAGACCATTTTTCTAAGCTAAAATTACGTGCGTGTATCTATAACGTTTCACCTAAATCAAAATAGTGCAAGAAAGGAAGTTGTAGATTATTATAAAGAAGCAGAACAAAAAAGAACCTATGTGTTTACAGACCAAGCGCGGAAGAAAATGACGTCGCGCAGGTAATGTCTTTACAGGGAAATATTATCTATGAGCCGTTATTTTTATCTCCAAATACGACGGATGATTCCTCAGGTAAAAAGTGGGTGGAGAAACAAAATTCAGACTATTTAAAGAGAAAATTAAGTTGTCATTTAATTCAGAGAGCAGCAACGGAAGAAAAGAGTATCCCCAAGTATTCGGGATATTTTTCCTGTTAATCCTCATAAATACACTCTGAGTTTAATATCTTCAACAATACATTGAAGATGATCCAAATGAGGACAATAAATATTATCACATTCACAGAGTCAATTTCTTTAAATTACTATTATCAAGTGTGAAATTTGCATTCAGATTAATAACAAATATCGCCCTAAATTACTTTCCTACATAGGATTGTTGAAAAGTGTTTTGATAATCAAACTAGTGTTTCCCTTAGGATTTGGTTGGGGCATGGTAATTTTTTAATCTTTACTGAGATCCGCTCCGGTTATTTTTTTCGTATTGGCCTCCACTGGATCTCTACCCAGCCCTTATATAAAAGCTTCGGGAAATTTACACCGATACCCCTAACTCGTTTCGGCCGTTCAAATCGATTGTATTCGGA
>CM037793.1:1939755-1989755 GCA_021229015.1 Solen grandis | reverse complement strand
TAAGATGGATAACTGTTTAAAATTTATTATATAAAATAAATACAGTGCATTTCCATTTTGGCAACTGATTTAAAAAAAAAAAAATAGATCTAAATTTACTCATGAAAAGAAAATGAAAAAAAAAATCATCTGACAATCTGAACTTTTAAAACTTATTTATTTTAAAAATAAAGGTATAATTAATTATTTAGTTTATTTTAAGGCTAAAGTCGAGGCTAATATGCACGACGTGTATCGGACTGAAGATAATTTATAACAAAGTGAGTGGGGAGACCGAAAATGCTCATAAGATATAGCCCTCATACAAGAAACTTAACTTATAGAATTAAAATTACAATTAATTGGGAAATATCTGAAGTCACTAACACTGGCTGGAAGAAAGTTTTAATTGAAGTCGCCGTCTGTGGAGGCGTTTGCAGTTTTTTTCTGTAGCTCTTCCAGTTGTGTGACATTTTTCTGAAATTGCTTACGTCATTTGCCGAAAAATTTTCTCGACAGTTCCACGCCAGGGCTCTCCATAGTCTTTGAAACCCAAGAGTCATTGACTCTTGGGGCCAAATTTTCAAGAGTCAAAAACAAATTTTTAAGAGTCAAATAAAATTTGCAGTATTTCGCTTAGATCGTAATATGTCACAAATTTTACATGTAGCGATATATATGTTTAGATTAACAAAGTTTGTATGTAATGTATACTTGTTTATTGTATGTACATATTATTTGCAATAAGTGTTCTGATTAAAAGTAATCCTGTTTTAAATCAAAACAAAACAAAATTAAAATTAAATTTATTTATATAATATTGCATACAAAACACAAGAATATAATAAATATCTGGACAACGGCGTATGCTGATAATTTGTCCTCTAGGAAGGTAGCCCCCTTTCTCCTGCTGAATGGTAATGAGTTCATTCTGGGCCATCAATGACAGATTATTTGTTACAATGAAACACAAAGCATGTGACTGGAACTCCTGAAAATAGTCAACCAAAAGATAAATGAAAATAAGAATTATTATCTGTTCCATTACTTAGAAGTGTAGTCACATTGGGAAGCTGCATTTTTTATCATGGAATAGTCCAAGTCATCATAATAAACTGTTGTCAATTTCAAATCTAAACAGGATAATTTAATTTATAAATTCTAGAATATCTAGGTTTTATTTTTAAAAAAATGGTGAAAAAATCATTCCCTTAATGTGGAAAGAAAATGACAGCTGCAATATTCTTATTGAGACTTGAGCTACCTTTTTTATTTAAAGTAGAAAACAAAAGATGATATTTGGTAATGGCAAATTTTCAAGAGTCAAAAACAAATTCTTAAGAGTCAAAAAAAAAAATCTGACCAATATCATTCAAAATTACATAGATAAATATCAAGGCATATTAAAACATAATTGCTCAAATCATTATCAGTTATTTAATACAGAAAGATAGCTAAGGAAAAATAAAAGTTTTACTTACCTTCATCATTTTTTTTAAAACCTTGTTTGATTCTGTAAGAGTCGATCTACTTTCGGTTTTGGTCCAATATTTTCAGTTGACAGACTAATCATACCTATTTGTTACAATCATCACACCTTTCATTTAAACCAGCATGGTTAAAGTACTGCCATTAAACTATTTGTTATTATCAAACAATAAAAATCAGCCGATTCCGATTGGTAATTAACCTGAGTAACAGACATAGGAAGTAAACACATTTTGTCATGGTTCCTTGCCTTTTATCTTTCTCACGTCGTAAAAACGGGATCCAGCAACCTCGTGTACAGAAACTAACAGTAACATTGAGAGTTCACGAAGATTGCCGATGCAATACGGGAATTTGGAATTAGGTTGGTTACGCAATCGGTGATTACATTCAGTAGTGTATACGAATATTGCCGAAGCAATACGAGAATTTAATAGACTAATTTGAGAAGCTGACAGTGATAGCGAGTCAATGGGGGGTCAGTTGCACTTACTGATCACGTAATCTGTTTGAGGCGGTACTTTTATGATCGACTGATCTGGTGGTATTGACGCACCAGCTGTTATTGCCCCGGGTCAAAATGACGCTTGGTACAATTTTACCCAGGGTCAAATAAGCGTCATTGAGAAATCTCCCGGGTCAAAACCCGGGAACTCGGGTCAAAGGAGAGCCCTGCACGCTATTAGTAGCATTCACCTGGAGCAGAATCGGGTGTTTCCGTGTGTTGACGATCGGCGATCTGTTGGATCCGATAGTACCCGAAATTGATATCGTAAAATAACTATTGTTGTAAAACGGTGTCGTAAAACGTCAATATTGAACTGCGACAGTAACTTCCCTTGCTGTTTTTGTTTACATTTTAGATATATACGATAACCAATTTCAGAGGGGAATTTTTGGACTTGGGGGAATTTTAAGGCTTCGTAGGGGGAATAATGTAGGCTCCGTGGCTGGGGGACGTAGCCGATATTCGGCTACTGTTATATAGTAAAAAAAAACCCTGAATAAGAAGACATATTTTTCTTTCCATTTCATTCAACATCATTGCCTTAGCTTACCGATTTCACCAGTTTTACAGCTACAGACTCACGAAACCTCCAAACTCGCCGTTTAAACCGCCGTATTGTTTACATGCGATGGTTATCATGTGACTAATCCGTGATTAGATAACTACAGTTAGGTTCAACTCGCAGGTTTTGAGGTACAGAGCGGTGTGTGGTTTTCTCGATCTATAAGTAAATAGAATGTATTTCACATAAACTTTCTTTTGAAAAATCGTTTTATACAGCAAAATTTCTTTGATTTTGCTAGGGCTGACTTATTGGCAAAGAGCATTTACCATTTGCTGTTGAACAGTCGTAACTGAACCGAGCTGTAGTTTAAACTGCTTCGCCACTAGTCACGTGATCAAAATTTACAAAATGTCTGTTTAAAACTATGAGGTGAGCGGTTTGGTGTTTTCCGTCGCCGTATTTCATGAAATAGGCAAGCTAAGACAATGATGTTGAATGAAATGGAAAGAAAAATATGTCTTCTTACTAGACATGCGTGGATTTTTAGGTGTGCATCCTAGAACAATCGATTTGAACAGCCGAAACGAGGTAGGGGTATCGGTGTAAATTTCCCGAAGCTTTTATATAAGGGTTGGGTAGAGATCCAGCGGAGGCCAATACGAAAAAAATAACCGGAGCGGATCTCAGTAGAGATTAGGTAATTTTTTTACTCAAAAGGGCACTTCGGTCACGTCACATTATATTCATACCCAAATGGGGGCACATAAATATTTTAATTTCAATTTTCATCAGTATCATCATTAAATAAATAAATATGAATTTATTTTATTTACTGTTTACAGTTATTTTTTTCAATTGTCTAAACAACATAAATGAATTTCAAACAAGACTTTTTTCATACTGGTACTTTTTTTTATAAATCTTATTTTTATTAGACTCTAGATAATATTTTTTTTTTTTAAATACATTTTTTTTTTTATTATTGTTAGATCTCCAAATGTAACACAGTCAATTACCTCCCTTTATTAATACGTCATTGCATGAATATCGATTTTTGGACAGGTTTTTCAACGATCTGTGAAAACCCATGACATTATCGATAAACAATGCACAGGCATAAACTTTTATTTTCGATGATACATAGATCATCTGCAATTATATGAAATAGAATAGCCTAATATTGGTCTCCGTCAAGAATTTTTTAATCATGTGATGCATATAGACTTGCCGATACTGCGGTAAAAAGAAAATCTAAAACAGTTGTCAACACACTTATGAAGTACGAAAACCAAGTCAGCGAGGTAGATAAATCAGTGAGTAAAACATAACATGTCAAATTTCAGTTTGTCAATTTCAACATCGTAATTCTCAGAAAAGATAGTTTATTTGGAAAAAAGGAACTTAAGTTTCAGTTTTGTTTACACTACCAGTTTTTAGAGTCACACATTTGCATAATGACCCAGTTTTCATTAGAGATGATTTATTACTCATATGTCTACATATTTAGTTGATTAGGCACACTCATGTCGGAAATCTGGTATAACCGAGTAAGGAAAACTGCTATAACTTTATTTTAATGTGTGTATGATACATACCTGTATGTGTGAAAATGTTTATTCTCCGATATAAATAACGTAAATGACGAACATGCACGAGAATAAACATGAATGAGATTATCTCGCAGGTTGTCATTGGCTTCGACCAATCGTAGTTCATGCCACATAATTACAAATCTGTGGCGCGTTCAGTCAAACAAACATTCGCTCACACTTGCGAGTTGATACCCAGCTTACATTCATTACACAGCGATAAAACTGGAGTCAAACTGTGCAAGGTGGCTCCCGTTATGTTGATGGCTGACATCTACACTGCCCCTTATATACACATGACGGCGGCATATCATAAAAGGGCAGGAAGGCAACAGAGTGTTGTGTCTTGCTGTTTACACGCTTGCTGGAGCACTGGTAATAAGGGAATGTATTATGTTGTTAATCTGGATAAGGCAGAATGGCGGCAGAATCCAGATCAAAGGGCAGCATGACGCATTTCGGGACCCTAAAAGGGCAGCATGGCGCGGCCATTGGGAAAAAGGCCTAGGAGAAACACTACAAACATTTCAATTGTTTGAAACTATTTTACTATTTTAAGAACAGATTTTGGTCATGTCTGATAGCTGTGAGTTATCAATAGATGTAACAGGTTGTTTAAAAAAAACATTTCCCTAGCATTTTCAATAAAAAAAAAAGTTTTGAAAACAAGGATCAATCAATTTTGTGAAATGTTGATGGTTTCCATGTAAAATTACGTCATTCTGGTGGTGAAATTTTGTGTATGTGTACATAGCTCAAGAATACAAATAAGGAAAGAACTGATTGCTTAAGGTTACTTCATTGGCATAAAACAGTATAATTTGGATATATATGTGAGGCACGCATATAATGGGTGATCCTGAATTGTGCAGGTGCAGGCTAGACATCACAGGAAATGTGGTTGATGCTGGATTCAAATGAATAAATGTGGGGGGCGGGGTTAGCTCTTAAGTGATATGGGTAGAGTGTAGGCAGTGTTTCATCCAGCTCTGATTTTTAGGGGGTCATGTTTAACCCCCTTTATCAAAATTTGGGGGTCATTTGAAATCATAGAGGGTCATACCTTAAAGCAGTGATCGGGAAAGAATTTTCATCAATAGGACAATGGCCCCTTCTGAGGCAAAATCAATGTGACATTTTCAAAATCAGATGTGACATTTTAGGAAACAATTTCAACTTGCTTTTTAATTTGACTCTTAGTCTAAAGTGTATAACATTAATATTAAAAAATTATCAAGCCCTCATAAAATTGAAACTTTTGAGAAAAGATGTTAAATGACAAAATAATATTTTATTTGAAAAGTTGCAGAACAACATGTATAATCACAAAAAATGACCGTCACAGAAACAAATGAAAAAGAATATAGTCTAGAAACCATACCATGGCCAATCTCATGTAACTATCAACATTCGTCACTGTAACAGTACATGACTGGTAGTTTTTTTGTTTTTTTTACAACACAGAACATAATTCCCGTATACTATGCGGAATATTCAGCGCAGTGACCGTGTTAAGTACACTATGTGCCTGTGTCAGTTTAAAAAATAGTTTAACAATTAATTAGTTAATTAAGCAACTAACTTAATATGATTTTTGTATCATAATTACTATAATCAACCATAAAAAGACAGTAAGTTTCTTGTTGTCAGTACAAGATGTTCTTCCTAGTTTCGAATCCTGGCAGGGTCATTTGGATTTTCATGTGAGGAAGCCTTCCAGCTGGCTTGTGGTAGGTCGGTGGTTCTACACGGATGCCACTGTGCATTCAGGGTCTTCCTCCATCTGTAATTAGCTGGACGTCGCTATATGACAGAAATACAGTCAAAGCGACGGTAAACTCAAATAGTCAAGTCAAGTCATTTTGGACATTACTATTTGGTTATCAATTTTTGTGAACTTCAAAAACATGTACCAATTGCAAAGAGACTTGCAAAATAAAAAAATACAAGGTGTCGGAATTTCAAGAAAATTTTTCAAACTATTAGCTATAGTAAACATCAAATTAACAATAAAAATGCAAGAAGATGATATTTGATAAAAGGTGAATTACATCTGACTTGCGAAAGTAGAAGAACATTTGTCACGTGTAAAACCAATGCCTCAAAAAAAATCAACACTGCATATACCTCTCTGATTCTTCCATTAAAAATGACAATGATTGGTTGATACGCCAATGCCTCGATGACAGCAGTTAACCATTGCTGACTTGGGCTGGCCTTGTGTGCATTTGTTAAGACAATTTTTGCATTTTATCAATACAAATTCCTCCGTTAAAATTTTTTTTAGCTCACCCGAGCAGATTTGCTCAGGATGTGCTGTTTGATTGTTCAATGTTGATTTTCCATCCTCTGTTGGTCCGTTGTTCACAATTAATTTGTTTACACTCTAGCATCTTCATTTCTTAAGCAATCATCTTCAAACTTTATGACAATATTTATGACTATATTGACTACATATTGGCCAATTAGGTCAGGAATTATGCCCCTTCCAATAGAAAACAAGAGTGCTGGTGCCGTCACAATATACTCCGCCACAGAATATAAAGATCAAGATTATCGAGGCTTCCAATATGTGTTCTATGTAATCAAGTGTTGAAAATAAGTCAATGTATTCTGAAAGAGCAGACTTATATACATTTCTTGTTAAATTTGTCCTCAGAGAGTAAGCTTTAGTTTGATAAAAAAAAAGTGCAAGCAAAGGATTTACTACGAATAAACTAAAAAGTGAATAAATTCATTTTTAGCACTTTTGTTCTGTCCCTTTTGTTCTGTTTTTACAAGGAGATCTCCAAAATTATATCTCGTCAAACTATGATACAATAATCGATCTCTATTTCTAAATTATAGTTTTAAATCATACTTCTTTCTTAGAAAAACAAGCAAGTAACAAGTTAAATTACAATTTGTTGACACTGAAAACATTTAAGTATAAGTACACATGTACAACATTTCTACCTGCACGTGGTTATCAATCACCTCGATGTCAGCGATTTTAGTTTATCACATTTTCGGGCGCGTATTATGCCAACTTATTTGTGTGGTTGTGTGTTTTTGGTGCTACAACTGATTTGATGATATCTTCCAGTAACGCTGCAATGAATTCATTTGCCTGTTTGTGCAGCACATCAGGCGGTGACTGCGATTTTGAATAGTGAAAATAATTACTAGTAGTAATTTCTGATTGCTTCGCCATATTTGCGCATTTGAGAGTGACTTCCCTTGAATGATACATTCAATCGTAACTACGGTACTCGGCATTGTCCGTGCTATATCGGTACATACCTATGGTTTCCATTAATAAAAGCCGATAAATCTCGTTTTTTATGCACTCTAGACGTAACAGCTACAGAATATCGGTACTGACAGAACTGAAATTTGTTGCGTACACGGATTTTTCCAACGTATTTGGTACGATGGATTTTGAAAATTCGAGCGTACTGCATATTTTTGCCGCGTATTTTACGTGCCTATCTGGAGCACTGTTTGATTATGGCTGTTTTAGGCCAATTTGGTCAGGAGTTATTGGTCTTGAATTATAAAATAAATGCATGATTTTTAGCTCACCTGAGCACGTGTGCTCAGGAAGAGCTTTTAGGATCGATGAATGTCCGTCGTCCGTCCGTCCGTCGTCCGTCGTCCACAATTTGTTCGTTTGCACTCTAGCATCTTCATGTAATGAGCAATTATCTTCAAACTTTAAAACAATATTTATAACCATAAAATCTCGGCCAAGTTCGATTATGGCTGATATCGGAACATTAGGTCAGGAGTTATGCCCCTTTTAAAATTCAAAAAAGCCAGATTTCACATTGTTTGCACTCTAGCATCTTCATTTCTTTAGCAATTGCATTCAAACTTAATGACATTGTTTATAACCAAGTTTGATTTTGGCTGATATCGGACCATTAGGTCAGGAGGGTCATTTGGGGTCAAAAAGTAGGTCACAAGGTCAAATCTTAGTAAAACCTTGTTAACACTCTAGAGGCCACATTTTTGGCCAAATCTTCATGAAACTTGGTCAGAATGTTTGTTTCCATAAAATCTTGGACAAGTTCGAATTTGGGTCATGTGGGGTCAAAAAGTAGGTCATGAGGTCAAATCTTAGAAAAACCTTGTTAACACTCTAGAGGCCACATTTTTGGCCCAATCTTCATGAAACTTGGTCAGAATGTTTGTTTATATAAAATCTTGGACAAGTTTGAATTTGGGTCATGTGGGGTCAAAAAGTAGGTCATGAGGTCAAATCTTAGAAAAACCTTGTTAACACTCTAGAGGCCACAGTTTTGGCCCAATCTTTATGAAACTTGGTCAGAATGTTTGTTTCCATAAAATCTTGGACAAGTTTGAATTTGGGTCATGTGGGGTCAAAAAGTAGGTCATGAGGTCAAATCTTAGAAAAACCTTGTTAACACTCTAGAGGCCACATTTTTGGCCCAATCTTTATGAATCTTGGTCGGAATGTCTGTTTCCATAAATCTTGGTCAAGCTCGAAACTGGGTCATGTTATGTCAAAAAGTAGGTCAATATGAAAAATCCAACATATGTTGCTCATTTATAATCAGGTGAGCGATTCAGGGCCATCATGGCCCTCTTGTTACTTTATTTACACTCTAACATCTGCCATCATTTACCTTATACACAATGATAATCATGCAACAATATCTCAGTTGAGTTCCATTTATATATGACTGACATTTGACTGATAAAGCTACATTTTAGGCCTGTGATATGGCAGAACATCTGCACACATATTTGCAGTTTTTACACTTTTACATCTTCATTTCTTTAGCAGTGCAAGCAGTGTAAATTCTTAGGTGAGCAACTTTAGGGCCATCTTGGCCCTTTTGTATTTTTGATGCAATGCAGGCTAATAGTATTTTTTTTTTTGGGGGGGGGGGGTACCAAATCATTATCAGCACACAGGTCCTGGTGGCAGAGTGGTTAGAGTGTCCACCCAAGAATCAGTAGGCCTCAATTTGGTTTCATCCCCACAGGCAGCAACATACCAAAGTCATTAGAAAAAGAACTAGTATAGCTCACTTGCTAATGGCACTCAGAACCAAGGGCTAGGTGGTATCATTTTGTAAGGAAAAATAGCCAAATAGACCAAAATAAGTGAGACAACTTGTCCGTGTTAAGTGAGAGATTTAAGCTCTTTGGATTACAAGTTTATAATCTTACAAGTTTTTTTAGCTCACCTGAGCACATGTGCTCAGGATGAGCTATTAGGATCGATGAATGTCTGTTGTCGTTCATACACAATAAGTTTGTTTGCACTCTAGCGTCTTCATTTCTCAAGCAATCATCTTCAAACTTTATGACAATGTTTATTACCATAATATCTCGACCAAGATCGATATGGCTGATATCAGCTTATTAGGTCAGGAGTTATGCCCCTTTCAATATTTAAAAAGCCAGATTTCTCTTTGTTTGCACTCAGGCATCTTCATATCGTAAGCAAGATATCATCTTCAAACTTTATGAAAATGTTTATTCCCATTATGGCATAATCTCATGGACAAGTTTGATTATGGCTGATATCGGCCTGTTATGTCAGGAGTTATGTCCTTTTTGATATTAAAAAATGCCAATTTTCAGTTTGTTTGCATCTTCATTTCTTAAGCAGTCATCTTCAAACTTTATGACAATCTTTATTACTATAATCTCTCGGTCAAGTTTGATTATGGCTGATATCGGCCTGTTAGATCAGGAGTTATGCCCCTGTTAATATTAAAAAATGCCAGATTTCACTTTGATTGCACTCTAGTATCTTCATTTCCTACGAGATCATCTTCAAACTTTATGACAATGTTTATGATATAATTTCTCGGTCAAGTTTGATTATGGCTGATATCGGCCTATAAGGTCAGGAGTTATGCCCCTTTAAATATAAAAAAATGCCAGTTTTCAGTTTGTTTGCACTCTAGCATCTTTATTCTTAAAGTTGCAATACTACACAAAATCAGTGCAATAAATGCAGAAAATAATGTGAAAATATGAAAATTCAATCTTTCTTTTGACGATATACAAAATATTGCCACTGTAGGTCAAACGATTAACCCAACTGATGTTGATAATAGCACCAATATATTAAATGACTGTTGGAAATTAATTCTCCTAACCCTTCACGAAAATTTCCCGAATTTTCACACAAAGATTTCCGGCACTGTTTAGTTAGTGGAATTTGTGGAAAAGATCTCATGGATTATGTATTCAGTACAACTATGCTATAAATTAGTAACTTGTACAGGCAATGGAGGCAGTATTTCTCTGAGCTCTTTAGGGCCATCTTGGCCCTCTTGTTTCCCCTCATGTATCAGATCTCCGTGATATATAAAGCAAAACATAGAGCTGTTATTAATAATCTCTCAAAACGATAATCAAAATCTCACCCTAGAATGATCCCAGGTCAAAGTCTCCATTTGACTGAACTATTTTCAAGGGGACATAAAACCCACTGATAAACAAACAAAATTTGTGTATCAAAACTGAAGCCTTAGGAATTGATTTTGATTCAATTTAAATGCTCACCTTGGCCTATGTGATTGTGAGAAATTAACTTCCTGTTCTTTTTGATATTTATACATAATGCCTCCTCTATTGGTTTCAGAATGGTGTTTATTTTGGATATTTAAGGGTATACAGAATTGAACAATCGTCAGTGTTTTGTGTTCAGAATGGACTATAACTGCATACTTTGTATGACTCAGAAATGATTAAGGTCTATAACTCAAAGTGAACTGATTTATTTGAGTTTTTGACTGTGTTTTTCTCAGTTGTGCAAACAGATACATGTTTACAACAGTTAATATAGGTGTAAATAGGGGTGGGGTATTATGGCATTCTGTATTATTGATATATAGGAGGTTCTTGTAATAGTTGAATGAAAAAAATACATTTTATTTAGATATTTTGATTGTTTTCCATACAAAGGTATGTATTGATTCAAAGGACAGGGATTAGTATATAAGTTGAGAGAACAATCATGTTACCCAATCAATGTATAAAGAACTTAATAAGTTAAAAATATATAATTACAAGCAGCAAATAACACTATTAACATGCCTACATGGGATGTCCTAAGATATCATAGGCTTTTTCTATGATTAAATTTAATCCCCATATCATATTGAAATTTTCATATGATAGTAATTAAATATATATATGTTAAAATCATTTTTCAATGTATAGAGGCACTTTTTCAGAGCTTTTTGATTATTAATTAAATATTGGCGTACATGTAGTTATTTATTCCCTACTAAAGATGGCTCTTCCAGTGCATATATGAAATGTATGTAATGCACCCAATTTTAATGAAAGTACTTTATTACTTCAAAATACTAAGTAAGAGACCAATTGTAGAGCCCACTGATTCAGTTAAAGAATAAAATTGCGCTTAAAATAGAGAGCCATCATACTTTGTGCTTAAAACATCTTTCATCAAACATAAAATGTTTGAATCATTTTAATGTGAGGGGAGTGACCAGCATACAGAAATGTCATAAATTTTTTGTACATCGTAAAATGATGTAACTTAATTAATAATAAGAGATTGTAAAATTAATTGAAGGCACTGGTAAGGGTTTGCAGGGCTGTGTCAGAAAATTATATCCGACATCCTCTTCCAATCTCTAGCTACGTGTATTGCAATTGTAACAACTTGCATTCATGGAATCAAGAGACAATAAAACCGTTTTTTTTTTTTTTTTTGCACATCCTAAGCAATCCAAAGAATGAAATCCAAAATTCATCTGTTCTAGCTTTACACAACTCCTTTCAGCTAGCTAGTGAAAAGCTGTCTATCAGGGTAACCTCTGCTTGTTCATATAAAATATAGAATCTTAGAATTTACATTGTATGGAAAGAAAACTCATTTTAAGTTTAGTAAATTGATATTCATCAAGTCATAAATATAAACATGAGTATTCATAAAGTAAAGGTTTAAAGAAATGACTGACACTGTAAAGATTCATGGATTTATCCATGGCAAAAACTGGAAATATTCCTTTAGTTTGGATGGACTTTGGGATGAATAGATAATGGGGATTGAATTTAGCTCGTGTGATGATCATGGGGGTATTATTAACCCTTTCCCTCATATAGACTCATTTTGACGCACTCAATAGGTACCACATAAAGCCTGATCTGCAGAAAACCACAGTTAAACCTTACCAAATTTAATACACAATCCTCATTTCCAGACCACTGAGGAGCAGCGAACAGCATAAAACCTGATCAGCCTGCGAGTTACTCGCAGGCTGATCTGGTTTTATGCTGTTCGCATAGGTCTTTTCATGGTTTCTTCTATGAGGGAAAGGGTTAAGCTCTTGATAGCTTGGACCTATAAATATATACTACTCAAAATTTGCTAAGGATCACTTATTGTTCATTGCATATCAGAACACTTGAGTTATTTAACATAATGATTGGATTATTATTATTGTCTCAAATAATCAAATAAACCAGAGTTATGAAATACTATGTTATGTCGAGGATACTAGGTTAGTGTTGAATAAAGATAAGTTTATCCTGTGCAGCTTAGAAAAATAAACCACGAGTCTTGGCGGAATTAATATTTCCTAATTCCGAAGTAGGTTAAACTTATCTTTATTCAACACTTACCTAGTATTCTGTTTATCCTATCATTTCAAATCAAAACATAGGAAAAATGAAAAGAAAGAACGTAACATAAACAAACTGTCCGATCACACGACCTTAAACTTTGTGATGTCATACATGTATTGTAGTAAACAAGAAAGTAGCCAGGGATGAGTATAAAGCTAAGTTTATTCGATAGGCAGTTTATACCACAATATGTTATAGGATTTATTAGCCATACTCTTGACAATTCTCAGTCATTTTATCTCCACTTGTAGCAATTAAAATCAAGAACTGTCAAGTACCTCAATTGCACAATATTAAGATGATTAATAATTTAATATACATGTAGTTACATATTTACTTTTCATCATATGGTAGTTATCATGCAGAGGAGTGACCACAGATCAAGATGTTCGGACTTTTTAAAATTTTATAATCACAAGCTTTAATTTTTCAAAGAATTGAAATGAAAATGGACACATACCATCAGTGAAGAACACACACACATTAAAAGGAATAAACCAACACAAGGGAGTAAATGTGATATGACTGGTACTCTTTGTCAGAACGTTCGTTGATGATGTTAATTATAAAAGTTGATTAAACCCAGACTGAACATGGGACCTATTAATCCAGCCGATGAAGCTAAGAGGCCATTTAAGCCTGATCCACCTCTGACTTTTGCATGGCAAAGGAGGCAAGTTGATTTATTTGTTTTCTATACCCTGGCTTCATATTTGATTACAGTTCTTTAAAAAAATTAATTTTTCGTTGACATTGAATTTCGTTGATTATGTACCTAAAAGAATTTCGTGGGTACATTTATTCATGGATGTATGTTCTAGAAAACTGAGGCCTATATAAGAGACAAGTTTTGGTGGGGATTAATATTTGTGGGAAAAAACCCACCACGAAATCAATGAAAATTAGTGTATCTGACATCCTCTTCTAATCTCTGGAAATGGTTGTTGATAATGAATGCTTTGACACTCTGGATAATGATTTCATACTGAAGAAGTTTTCATTTTGGCTATACGTGTAAACAGTGTTGTCATAAGGAATTGATTCTAGTAGAGTTTGTTTTTCAATGATTTTGACCTGTAGCAAAGTTTGATATTAAATGCTCTTAATTATGTCAAGTCCTTTGTAATAATTGAGTCAATTATTTTTGTTTTTCTTCTAAATAGTTATGGACTGATGCTTACTGCTATTGTTAGGCACCTTTCAGTGTTCCGCTTCAGCAGGGGAGCAGCAGGCTTACCTAAGGGAAGTTGACATTTTTCACTTAAAGTCTATTTCGGGGGGATGGGGCCTCCGTGGCCAAGGGTAAAGTCATTGACTTTTAACACCCACTCAGCCCCTCAAACTGTGGGTTTTGAATCCAAGCAGAGTCATTCAGATTTTCATGTGGGGAAGCCTTCCAGCTGGCTTGTAGTACCTCAGTGGTTCTTCCCGATGCTTCAGTGCACGCGGGTCTTCCTCCAACTGTAATTAGCTTGACTTTGCTATATGAATGTAATCAATCTATTTCCCAGGACCTGGTACCATGCATTCTATCAGTCAGATTCCTGCCTTTTGGGAATATTGGTCTTCCGTCAAAAGCCTAGTATATGAGGTGCATTATCACAATCTAATCACTGCTTTTTCTATAGTAGAGGGGAATGAAGTTTAACTTGAACAGCAGCTATACAGACATAAAACAGTTGTAGAAATTTTCTCATAACTTTCTAGATTAAAGCCTTGGTCACATAATCCTACAATGTCTGTAGAATGTATAAAGCCATACAGTTTTTCCAAATTTTAAAATCTTTAGGGGTTCTGTACAGTGACGTAGCCTTTGGTCATATGCCATCAGGGTTCGTATGATCTTTTTGAAGATGCAATTGTAGGATATCTGTATGGACATTGCAGACAAGTCAAGCGGAGCTTGGAAGAAGTTCGTATGATTCATTTGTTTTTCGGGTGCTTGCATAGGGATAAACAGGTTTGGGGATACATGTATATATATATATATGAACATATAATTCTGTCCTTTAAATTGATAATGTTCGGGCGGGCTTGAGCTCTACCCGTCAGACCCACTTAGAGGTCACATTGTCAAAGGTGAAGGTCACCTTGACCCAAAATAGCAAATAGTATCCTTGGTCATAAATTGAAAGTGCTTTCATTCAAAGCCTTTTTTTAATACTTCACGTGTATGCACCTTGATGAACTCTATCCACCAAACCCACTTAGAGGTCATGAGGTTTAAGGTCAAGGTCATCTTGACCCAAAATTGCAAATATTAATTTTGCCATAAAATGAAAGTGCTTCCATCCAAAGCCTTCTAACTTTAAATGTGTACCACCTGACTCCGTGACCTCTAAGTGGGTCATGATTGTGCATACACATTTGAAGTTTTAATGCTTTGGATGGGAACATGTTTATTTTATGAAATTCAAATGATCTTGACTCCCAAAGTCTAATACTAGTAAAAATATTCTTCTGGAATACCACTGGAACTTTATCTGGAATTCCACTGGTATTTTTTACAGTTATTCCAGTGGAATGCCACTTCATATTCCAGTGGTATTCCACTGATGAATTACACCATAAGGCCACAAAATTGCTAATGTCATGAAAACAAGAAAAGTCACTCTCATTTCCTGTTCATGTGGAATCTATCTGGCATTCCAGTAGCATAGCAGATATTCCAGTTGAATCTATATGGAATTCCACTGGTATTCCAGATTCAAGCGGAATCTATCTGGTATTCCACTGGTATTCAAGACTCAAGTGGAATCTGTCTGGTATTCCACTGGTATACCAGTGATTTTTTCATTGGGGAAGCCCACCCCTTATTGCATCATTTGAACGTTTCACTTGTTATAGGTAATTTTCATGTGAACATAAAACTATCCAGCCCTACTTGTATTATTAAAAACAGTGTAATTATGTCTATTCAAGGCAGTATTGATCATATAACTCAGACCATGATAAGTGGTAGTAATGAAATTGTTTCCTTCCGGAGAGAAACATCTTGGCTGTTTTGATGATCATGTACTTAGAGTTTGTGTGCCTTGTTCATCACTCACGTTGCTATTGGTTAGTATTATGAAGGTCAAGACTTGTGTTTTGAAAAATTATCCTGTTGAAATGATAAATATAGAACAATTTCTCACAATAAATATTAAATGTATAGAAAGCAGTGTAGCCTAATTAATCCTTTTCCCTTTTGAATGTACATGTACAAATTGACTATTATACCCCCACACAACAAAGTTGTAATATGGTGGGGGGGGGGGTGTATACTGGATTCAGCTTGTCTGTCTGTCCAGTGGGTTTTTTGTCTGGGCTGAAACTCAAAAACTAAAGAGGTAACAAAATGAAATTTCATATGTGGATAGATCTCATTGTGGGGGTATTCATACTTAATTTTTGTCTGGGCCATGACTCAAAAAGTATAAAAAATATCAAGATAAAACTCAATCATTGAGGGGGAGTGTAGTGCCCAAGAACCATAACTTTTTGTCATTGATTTTGAAGTTACTGCCCTTTGTAAATTTTGATACATAATTTTTGTCCGGGCCATAACTCAAAAAGTATGATAAGTATCATGATAAAACTTCATATGTGGATAGATCTTTTTGAGGGGAAGTGCAGTGCCTAAGAACCATAACTCTCTGTCACATAATTATGGAGTATTGCCCTTTGTAAATTTTTATACTAAATTTTTGTCTGGACTATAACTCAAAAAGGATAAAAGATATCAATATGAAACTTCATATGTGAATAGATCTCATTGAAAAGAGGTGCAGTGCCAAAGAACTGTAACCCTCATTTGTATCATTTCAAAAATCTCTGTGACAAAGTGGCATATGGGGGATATTTTTGCCATGACAATGGCAGTTCTAGTTTATTTTCTGAAGTTTATAGGAAATGGCAGATTTTTGTCTTGCTGACTGTGTATGTAGAATCTGGACTACAATAATTAATTGCATGAAACAAACCGAACAGTTCCAGTGATAAGAATTTCAAAATTCAAAGAAACACATTTTAGGACTTAGCAACACCCTTAGAGACCAGATGTGAGTGCTCTCATTTATGTGCCGTGAAAACTTCCTTGTTTAATTCTTTCTCAAGATTAAGATTAGCATGTGAGGGATCATGTGGTGTGTCATGTGACCATTCACTTGTGCTTGACTGTACGAGATGTAAGTTACATGGCAATTAAGTGTGGTTAGTCAAGCGACTAAATAGGTCAGTTATAGAGATTTTTACCAGTATCATTAATTGAGAAGTTTAAAGGAAATGGCCTGTGCAATCTGCATAAACCATATTAATAGTAAGTGCGTCTCATTTTCATAGTTATTTAGGATGTTGGTTAACAATCTGTGAAATGTTTCCTACTATTATACCTCTGCAAAGTTTGAGAGGGGGTATATGGAAGTCAGTCTGTTGGTTTATTGGTTAATTATTCATTTGTCAGGATGTCCGTCCATGGCAAAATCTTGACGTGAATCACTTCTATATTATTTTGTCTTCTGAAGAAGGAATTATGGCCCCTGATTGGATTTTAAAATCTTTTACAGCTTTTGTTCAATGAAATAGCCTTGGCGGGGTTTTCATAATCTTCAGTGATTGTTCTAGTTGATCCAAGAGGCGTTTCTTGTCTCATTAACAAGTCTGACTAGTAAGGTGACTATTAAGGTATAAACCCCTAATACCCAGTTTCCATATCTTGCCACTGGATGAAAATATTTCTATGAAACTTTGTCACTTTGAAGACATCCAAAAATAAAAATATTTCACCAAGAGTTTTTTCCAGGTTTTATTAGTAGATGCAGGGGAGATAATCTGTATTTAAGTTAACATTGAAGTCAATGGGAAATATACAATTTCAATATGAAAATGCATTATGATTCTGATTCAATTTTTATGAACACATCTAAACTTTACCGTAGGAATATGGAGAAAATCACTTTTTAGCTCACCTGAGCACAAAGTGCTCAAGGTGAGCTTTTGTGATCACCCTTCGTCCGTCGTCGTGCGTCGTCAACAATTTGCTTTTAACGACATCTCCTCTGAAACTGCTGGACAGAATTTAATGAAACTTGGCAGGATTGTTCCTTGGGTGAGGCTCTACAAAAGTTGCTAAAATAAAGTTGATCCATGAAGAACTCTGGTTGCCATGGCAACAAAAAAAAAATAATTTGAAAACTTTAAAAATCATCTCCTTTAAAACTACTGGCCAGATTTCAAAATAATTTGGTACAGATGTTCCTTGGGTCAACCTCTACCAAAGTTGCTAAAATTATTCCGATCCGTAAAAAAACATGGCTGCCAGGGGCAGGGCTTATTTGCCTTATATGTATATAGAGAAACCTTTAAACAACATCTCCTCTGAAACCACTGGACAGAATTTGATTAAACTTGGCAGGGATGATCCTTGGGTCAACCTTCACAAAAGTTGCTAAAATAAACTTGATCCATGTAGAACTCTGGTTGCCATGGCAACAAAAAGAAAAAAAAATGAAAACTTTAAAAATCATCTTCTTCAAAACTACTGGCCAGATTTTAAAATAAATTGGTACAGATGTTCCTTGGGTCAACCTCTACCAAAGTTGCTAAAATTATTCCGATCCGTAAAAAAACATGGCTGCCAGGGGCAGGGCTTATTTGCCTTATATGTATATAGAGAAACCTTTAAACAACATCTCCTCTGAAACCACTGGACAGAATTTGATTAAACTTGGCAGGGATGATCCTTGGGTCAACCTTCACAAAAGTTGCTAAAATAAACTTGATCCATGTAGAACTCTGGTTGCCATGACAACAAAAAGAAGAAGAAAAATGGAAACTTTAAAAATCATCTTCTTCAAAACTACAGGCCAGATTTTAAAATAAATTGGTACAGATGTTCCTTGGGTCAACCTCTACCAAAGTTGCTAAAATTATTCCGATCCGTTAAAAAAACATGGCCGCCAGGGGCGGGGCTTATTTGCCTTATATGTATATAGAGAAACCTTTAAACAACATCTCCTCTGAAACCACTGGACAGAATTTGATTAAACTTGGCAGGGATGATCCTTGGGTCAACCTTCACAAAAGTTGCTAAAATAAACTTGATCCATGTGAACTCTGGTTGCCAGGAACAAAAAAAAACTTTAAAAATCATCTTCTTCAAAACTACTGGCCAGATTTTAAAATAAATTGGTACAGATGTTCCTTGGGTCAACCTCTACCAAAGTTGCTAAAATTATTCCGATCCGTAAAAAAACATGGCCGCCAGGGACGGGGCTTATTTGCCTTATATGTATATAGAGAAACCTTTAAACAACATCTCCTCTGAAACCACTGGACAGAATTTGATTAAACTTTGCAGGAATGATCCTTGGGTCAACCTTCACAAAAGTTCCTAAAATAAACTTGATCCATATAGAACGCTGGTTGCCATGGCAACAAAAAGAAAAAAAAAATATGAAAACTTTAAAAATCATCTGCTTCAAAACTATACTTGCCAGATTTTAAAATAAATTGGTACAGATGTTCCTTGGGTCAACCTATTTATCTCAGGTGAGCGATTTAGGGCCATCATGGGCCTCTTGTTTGTAGTTTTCAGGGGAGATAACTCATGACAGCAAAATTATAAAGGGGAGTTAATTTCTGTCATATGTCATGACATGTCAGTTTGCCATTAAGATTTCCATGGCTTGACATTTTAAAAGCTTATACATGTATTGTGAAGTTACATGCATGGCTTTGATGGTTATTATGGGGCATATACCTTTATAACCAGAAGTGAATTACGGGGCATAAACCTTAACTGGCCTTTACTTTATAATTATATGCGTGTTTTGATGCATCCCTTTTTAAACAGCAGAACAATAGGTCTCCCACATTTGCACATTTAGGGGTGAGAGCAAAACAAGGTTAAGTGCATATAAATATATATGCACTTAACCTAGTTTTGCTCTAACCCCTCAACAATCAATAATGCAGCTCAAATTCTTTATTAAGTCTATTCCATTGCTTTAAATATATCTTATAAAAATAAGTTAATTGATAGTCAACAAGTCATAAATTTGTACATGAATATTCATGACTTAAAAAGTTTTACAGATGCCCATTTAAATACTGCCTCACTTAGAGTCACCTTGCACTAACACATTTTTAATTATGATTCTGTTAATAACGGTCTTGAATAAATTCAGAGACCTTTGCAGGTGGCTTAAGAGTGTCTGCCTTGGGAGCAGAGGTGTGGATTAATTGCCATCTGCAACATTCAAAAGTCAGATGGCAATTCCATGCAGCTCCCTTCCTGCTTGGTGCTCAGCATATCTACAGGGCTGGATGGCCCTATGTCAGAATCATGTGACTGGGTGTGGTACCATGCCACATGTCTGCAGCGTGATACTGCAGTGTGGCAGCACTATATCTGTCTCAAGTAGACATTGTCTCCAAATGACTGAAATACTGTTGGCAGGACGTTAAACCCAATAAACAAAGTTACGCCATACTTTCTCAGCAGTAAAACATACTTAGGAACACATTAACCCTTTCCCTCATAGAGGAAACCATGAAAAGGCTTTATGTGGTACCTATTGAGTGTGTCAAAATGAGTCTATATGAGGGAAAGGGTTAAAATGATATCATACTTTTTGCCCTTATAAAAAACACCTAGAAAAAACATCTGTAGTCAGTCTGATAATTCTTCCTGTGGCCAAAATAAGGAATTGTCTACATCCATTGAGAAATTCTAGTCTCTCATTTTGCAGATTTCTTCATGACTTTTATCTGAAATCAGAGCCATTATTTAAAAATTTTGTCTCTGGATAACCCATGATAAAAATTAAAATCTGAAATAAAAAAAAATATTGCTGCAAGTTGACACACCCAAAGAAATGCCTTTTTTATTAACATGAAAGATATCTTGGGAAAATTTAAAGTTGCATTTTCTCATTCTATATTTAGCTCACAATGACGTCAAACCTTATGAACTTCTCTGTCGTTTGTTTGTCTGTCTGTCACACTTTATCAGTCGCCCTTCAGCCTGTGTCTCATGTTCATAGGAACACTCATGATTGGGAGTATGGGATGAGATTAGGAAACCTAGCGGTGCTGTGGAGAGATATAAATCCTATTGATTTCATTTATAGCACTTGTAATGTCTGCTTTCAGATGGTTCCACCCTAACATAACAGGGCAGGAGGCTGAGCGATTGCTACAGAACCGAGGGGTTGATGGCAGTTTCCTGGCTCGACCGAGTACCAGCAACAAAGGGGACTTCACTCTGTCAGTCAGGTTGGTTTCCTGTTTAAGTGGACTCATTGTTTTGAAATACTGATTCTATCCAGTATCCAAGGCTAAGATCGTGAATATTGCCATCAGATTGATAGTGATTTTGATCCCTCTAGTATCAATTAATTTGATTTGTTTGTTAAATTTTTCATAAAGCGTCAGCCATTTACCATGTTGCATATTTTCATAGATACCATATGATGTTTATGCTTTTTAGCTCGACTATTCAAAGAATATTAGAGCTATTGTAGTCGCCCTTGCGTCAGCGTTGGTGTTGCAGCTTTTGGTTAAAGTTTTGCATGCAAGTTACTATCAATCTTAAATCTCAGTAACCATTTACGGTATTGACTTGAAAGTTTATAAGTATGTTCAGGGGCATCAGACAACCAAGGTGGATAACTCTTGTCTGAATTTGATATGAATTATGGCCCCTTTTTCACTTAGAAAATTTGGTTAAAGTTTTGCATGCAATAGAAAACTTGGTTTAAATTTTGCATGCAAGCTACTGTCAGCCTTATATCTCAAAAACCATTCATAGTATAGACTTGAAAGTTTATGAATATGTTTAGGGGCATCAGACAACCAAGGTAAATAACTCTTGATGGAATATATTACAAATTATGGTCTCTTTTTTAACTTAGAAATTTTGGTTAAAGTTTTACATGCAAGGTACTTTCATGCTTATATCTCAGTATCCAGGTATGCTATTGACTTGAAACATTTTTAATACATTAAGGGGTATCAAACTATTAAAGCAGATAACTCTTGATGGAATATATTACAAGTTATGGCCCCTGTTTAACTTAGAAATTTTTGGTTGAAGTTTTGCATGCAAGGTGCTTTCATGCTTATATTTTAGTAACCAGGCATGTGTTTGATTTGAAACTTCTTTAATATGTTCAATGGTATCATAATATAGTGGCAGATAGTTTTTGACTGAACATAATGCAGATTAGGGCCACTTTTTGACTTAGACTTTTTGGTAAAAGTTTTGCATGCAAGCTACTATGCAGCTTATATCTCAAATATTGTTTATGGTATTGACTAGAAAGTTTAGAAGTGTGTTCAGGACATAGTTAGCACAGTCTTGAAAAGGCCCTGAATTTTGATGGCTGTCTTGAAAAGGCCCTGAATTGCATAGCTGGCTCTGAAAAGGCCCTAAATTTGTTCTGTATGGCCCTGAGTTACAATTTTGAAGGCCCTAAATTTAGTTTGCAAGCTATTTGGTCTGGCTATAATATAAATTTTAATGTTTCGGGAAAATCTCGGAGAATGTAGCGCCGTAATAAATTGCTGGTTGTTTCCTTGTTTTCCGGCAAATCGACCTGGGGACGCTTGCACTGTGATGCGGTTTAGTTCATCCGCTTAATCTAATTTCAAGGGAAACATCCAAGGCATCCAAATAGAGTTTGTGCTAAAAATGCCGGCGACCTGTTTGCTCTGTTTATGAAGCGAAACTTTTTAAATTTTAGCAAAAGACATTAGATCTAGACTTCATGGGTAAATGCATGTTTAACCAAAAGTGGTGTGCGACGTATGACTGGGTTATGAAAGCAGAAGACCATTTTAAAGCTTATTGTAGAGTGTGTAAAAAGACACTGATCTCAGTAAGATGGAAGATCAAGCTTTGGGATCTTACGAAAAAGTGGAAAAACAAAAGTTAAACACTCCACTTGATTCTTCGCAGCGAGGCATGGACACTTTTTTTTGTTCCTCCCCCACCTCCTCTAGTTCTTCTGCAAGTGGACCAATGAGTTTTCCGACCGCGAGTTCAAGTGGACAAATCGAGAGGTGTGTGCAAAACTAGGCTTAGTGTGTATACTTATAAGCATATAGCCTAGTTTCGCTCTCATCCTTTGAAATGCAAATGTATGTTGTTCAAAATGACTTGTTAAAGGCTGAGATTTTGTGACAATGCAGACAATAGTAACCCATAAAGTGCCATAATTCATACAAAAAAATATGGGGAAGGTCATTGTAGTGTGTATCAATGATAAATAAAAGCAAAAACCTGTTACTTCAAACACTCATATATTGTGATTCATAAAGTGGATTCTTAATGCTACACCAATTTTAAAAGCTTTCTGCAATATTATGATACTGGAATAAGCTCCCACTTGTCTTAAGAATATGTATCCTGTTGTAGGCTACATTAGGTCAATTTAACCCTTTCCCTCATATAGACTCATTTTGACGCCCTCAATAGGTACCACATAAAGCCTGATCTGCAAAAATTTCCAGACCACTGAGGAGCAGCGAACAGCATAAAACCTGATCAGCCTGCGAGTTACTCGCAGGCTGATCTGGTTTTATGCTGTTCGCATAGGTCTTTTCATGGTTTCCTCTATGAGGGAAAGGGTTAAAGGGGTTAACTGTTGTATAATTAACTTAGAACCTTAAGTCAAACGCTTGTTTTAGCTATGAAAATAAGTCCCTAAATCTAGCCATAATAGCCCTAAAAAGGTCCTGAAAGGCCCTAAATTTATGCCTGAGAAGTCTGTATGAACCATGCAGGAGCATCAGAAAACTATGAAGGATAACTCTTTTACTGAATTTTATACAAATAATGGCCCTTTTCTAACTTGAATACTTGGTTTAAGTTTTGCATACACAGGGTTATTATGCTTATGTCTCATTAACTATGCATGGGATTGAGTTTAGACTTCATAAATCTATTTAGGAGTATTAGACGATCAAGGTATATAATTTTTGACTATTATTATATACAGGGTATATAAAAGGCAAGAATAGAAATAGATTTTATTTTATTTACCAACAAGCATTTTGAATAGTTGAGCATGCTGTCCTCTGACAGTTCTTGTTAAGTTTATCCATGGTGTAGTCTGAGCCCTGTGTTCTAAAAGGAAAAAAGGTACTCAAGTGATTTTCATATTCTATCAAACAGTGCTTTTTATTTTCAGCCTGAGGTTGTACTGAATTAAGTGTTTTTGAGAACACAGGACCTGGCTTCATTCATGGCTTGTAGCACAACCACCTTGAAAATTAGTCTTGTATGAGTAGTATAATGTTTAGAGATTGAAAAAACATGTTTTTGGAAGCTTCAAGGCTTTAGCCCACCTAAGCGAGATGGGTACCGGTCCTGGTGGCTGAGTGTTTAGAGTGTCTGCTCTGGAATAAGGAGGTTGTGGGATCGATCCCTGTCCCTGACACACCAAAGTTGTGAAAAATGGTACTGGTATAGCTGCCTTGCTTGGCGCTCAGCATTAAAGGGTTGGTCCAGGACTGTTTGGCCTGGTGTAAAGATAATGTTACTGGGTGAGGCCTCATGCCAAATGTCTATGGTGTGATATTAGATTAACAGTGTGGCAGCACTTTATCTTTCTCAAGTAGACATTGTCTCCAAATGACTGAAATACTGTCTGTGGGAAGTTAAACCCAATAAACAAACAAACAAATGTACGAGATGGGTACACAGGGATTTACTAGCCACAGAATCCTGCGTCCATATATGCAACATTTGCCTTAATTGATGGGATATGAAACAATGAATTTGTTTTTGTCATGCTAACATTGTAGAATCTGAGCTTCAATATTGTAGAGTAGACGCTAGCTGTCTGTTTGCCAATGCTTCAAAGTGAGTCTATAAGAGCTAAAGGGTTAAAAGTGTTATAATTGCCAAGTAGAGCATCCAACCTTCAACCAGGAAGTTATGGAATTGATCCTCCTGATTGATGGTTCCCGGGCCAAAGATTACAGGCAATAAGGAAGAAGCTTGAATGGCTTGTTTGTTTTAAATCTAAAAACAAATTGAACAAATCTCTTTTGAAAATAAAGGCTTTTTTAAAACAAGGAAGTTTTTTTTCTTGTATACAGACTAAGTACAGGAAGGTGTAGGTACAAAGAGAGTGCAGTGTGATGCATATTGATCGATGATCAGCAGCTAGCTTGTCCTTGTGACCTTTGGATTGCAGCATCTGCCCAGAAAAATAAAGACCCTCTGTAGACATATATCATTGAAGTTGTTAAAATGGTACTCGGTACTTGAGTAATTGTCGCCCTAGCATGGCACTCAGCTTCAAGGTATTTCCTGGACTCAGGCTGGCCTTGTTTCTTGATAATTTTATATCTGTGTGTTGTCTCTTTCCCTGTATTTGTATTTGACATGATAAGGCAGACAGAAGGCACTATAATGGCCTTATGTAGAGTTCTTAATGACTGAAATACTGTACTGTCTGTGGGATATTTGGCAATATGAAGTATTGGAAGGTTTGAGTCACAGTGGTGGCTGGTTCAGAGTCAGAAAATTAGACATTGGTTGGCAGTCCACCTGGTGAGTTACTAGTTCAGACTGAGAATTCCTGGTCCTAGTGGCCATGTGGGGTAAGTGCGTCAGCTCCTGTATCAAAGTTGTTGAAAATGGGACTAGTACAGTAACCTTGCGTTGTGCCTAGCATATAATAGTAGTGACCGGTTGGCTTGGTGTCAGGATAATGTGACTGGGTGTGGAATCATGCCACAAGTCTGCTGCGTGATACTGCAGTGTGGCAGCACCATATCACAGACAGTCTCCAAATTACTGAAATACAAATCAGTCTTCAGATGTCTTAAAACTCTCATACTGATTTATATCAGTGTTGATGGTTTAGATAAAAGATGCAAGATGAGCCATACATACTTGTATCCTGGATTTATAAGATGTGTGCATAGCTGATAAAATTTCCCTGTTTGCAATCTCAGAACAAATCTTCAAACTGGTCATTGACTAATTGATAATACATGTATATATAGATATCAGTTGTTGAAATTGTTGCACTTATTAGTCTTCCATCAGGGCCCTTCTATAGGTTTGCCCCGTCTGTCTGTCCGTCTTGATGTCTGTAAATCTGGATATGTTTATGTAGAGATAGATTAGATTTCTATTGATATTGATTATTGCTATGCTGTATGTTACAGGCGAAATGGGGAGGTCACCCACATCAAGATTCAGAACACAGGTGACTATTATGACCTGTATGGTGGGGAGAAGTTTGCTACGCTCGCTGAACTTGTGCAATACTATATGGAGAATATGGGGCAGCTGAAGGAGAAGAACGGCGATGTGATTGAACTGAAGTACCCAGTCAACTCCGAGGACCCTACCACCGAGCGGTACGTTGATTAGAAGGAACAGTTTTCTTGAGGAAAAAAGAAATTTAAATTGGCCTGATACTGTATAGTAGATTATTAGAACTATAGCTTTGTACTCTGTCAGTCCGTCAGTCAGTCCCTCACACATACACGTTTTCCAGACTTTTTTTCTAAACGCTTGCAGATATTTATCTAATATTTGGTATATGAGTCTTCCACCATGAGTTACAGATCAAGTTCGAGTTTCGTTTCGGTCCACTGATTTTTGACAAAATTACAGGCCTTGGACTTAGGAAATTTCTTTAAAATATCAGTTTTCAAGACCTTATTGCCCTTTTGGCAATATTGTTATGCCACTGGTCGTCCGTCCTTCTGTCCGTTAGCATTTGTATCAGCTCTGTATTTTAAGAACTACCAAAAGGAAATTGAAGTTATTTGACAGAAATGTCAACCATACGAGAGGTCGGCAGAGCCTAGTTTTTAGATATTTTGGTTTAAGGTCAAAGTCACACTAAGGTCCCGTTATGCTAGAATATTCTGTGTCTGCTTTGTATCTTAAGAACCACTGGAAGGAAATTGAAATTATTTGACAGGAATGTTAACCATACGGAGAGGATGTACAGAGTGTGGTTTTCAGATGTCTTGGTTCAAGGTCATGGTCACACTTGAAGGTCACATGACATACTTTTATAATGTTAGAATATTTTGTGTCCACTCTGTATCATAAGAACCCTTGGAAGGAAATTGAAATTATTTAAAGATATGTCAACTATACTTAGAGGATGTGCAGGGTGTAGGTTTTAATGTCTTAGTTCAAGGTCAAGGTCACTTTTGAAGGTCATATGTCATATTGTTATAATGTTAGAATATTTTGTGTCAGCTCTGTATCTTTAGAACTGCTGGAAGGAAATTATAATTTTTTGAAAGAAATGTCAACCATACAAAGAGGATGTGCAGAGTGTAAGTTTCGGATGTCTTGGTTCAAGGTCAAGGTCACACTAGAAGGTAGTTAGCAATTACTTGTCCACTCTGTATCTTTGGTACCACAGGAAGGAAATTGAACTTATTGGACGGAAATGTCAACCCTTCTGAGAGGATGTGCAGAGCATAGTTTTAGGATGTCTTGGTTCAAGTTCACACTTGAAGGTTACATTTCATACTATTATAATGTCAGAATAATTTTGTGTCCGCTTTGTATCTCTTGAATCACTTAAGCAGATTTAAATTTTTTCCCAGAAATGGCAACCATACAGAGAGGATGTGCAGATCAAATGCAAGTTTCTAGCTGTATTGGGTCAAGGTCATACTGATATAATTTGAAAGTATTTAAAAGTTTGTCCTCCTTTCAGCATCTCCATATTAAAATGTTGCTGTTGATGAAGTGCTTATCCATTTGTCGTTCAATTTCTTTGGGCGTATATTGCCCGGCTCTCTGCGGAGCTCTTGTTGATATTTATTGTCGTTTTGACTTTCAGCAAAAGTATCGATCAAATAATAGACTTGATTGCAGTGTGCAGAGGGACAGTACAACCAGTCAATGTAGTTTCAAACTAAATTGTCAAATAGGTGGAAATTACAGAAAATCGATGAAAAGGATTAAGTCTCACTAGGACGGTCTTACTTGTATGATAGGGGAATGTGACAGTTTGATCACTTTTCAATCTAATCTTTCCTAATCAATGGCACACAGCGTTGTCACCTTAACCTGGGGACAGATAGATTGGGCTTATCTGCAGACTGTGTATATTTTTTGCATGTTTACTTATGGATTGCTAAGTATGAATTACAGTGGTGCTAACGTATCAGTTGTCAAAAAATACGATTGGAATACGATAGAAATACGGACGATATACGATATGCGATATACGATCTGCGATATGCGATGTGCGATAGCAGGTCTGATTTACCTTTACGATTCGTTACGATGCGATGCGATGCGTTTATAATCTGATACCATACGATATACGATTTACGATCTGCGATATACGTTATGCGATATACGATACAGGATAAGCACGGTATAAATGGCATTTTTTACAACTGTATACAACTAGAATTTACAATAAGTTCAAAAATATGAAATATCAACTAAGCTTTTAACAATATTTATCACAAGCCGTGTTTTCATCTGAAATAAACAGCGGAAATAAACAAAACGGGAAACAGGAAATGGGGACAAACTAAATTGCGGTTCCTCTAGAAATGTTACGGACTCTGTTGTCTCCGTCAATAACAACCTAAGCACGTTTTCCTAATGAGGACTCATAAAAAAATGTATTAATTATGCTTTGTTATTATGTGCTTTGATATTAATCACATTAAAAAAAAAATGATACCAGTAATCATCTAATATCTAGTATTCTGTCATTTGTGGTAATTAAAACAATATCTTCGGGCATTTTTCAAACTTTGCATTTAACCCATCAAACATAAATGTATATATAATTTATTGGATGTATCAAATATCAAAAGAACGCGAGTGAGTGTGGGAGAATAGCACCGTATCTATTTTCTTATTAGAATATTCGTATATATTACAAGTAGGTAACTGTCATAGGTATAGTGTTAATATAAATATGTTTTCATATACTTTAAGCTCGGAAAATCCGCTATTGTTTTAAAAAGCCCTAAGCCCGAAGAATTGTTGTCGGAAATTGACCCTGGTAATTAAACAATTAAATACATGTGCATTAACATGGGTCGAAAAGCTATCTTTGTCGAAAAGATGCCATGAGTGAAGAGGCCGCCGTTTAACTGGGTATTCGTGAGAAATGTCATACGCCGCCATGCGTATACAGTTTAATATGATTTGTTTCGTTAATCGAGTACAAGAATAAAATAGTTGCCAAATCGGTTATATCTCATTTTGACTACACCCAATTCATCTACTGTATAAAGTTATTTCACACCTTTCCAGACATGTTTCCAGATTGTCTAACACATGCATTGCTACATGTAAAGGATATATAACTAATTGTCTCTTATTAAGCAGGGAAATATCATCATGTATTGGGCTTTCAATATTTTGTAATGGTATCCATGTTTTTGACCAAGTATTATTGTAAAATTATTTAAATGTAAAGTATTTGATATTTTATTAAATATTTATGATATAACATTTATATTGTGTGCATATGTATCATCCCCGCACTAATTCACTGTGTCTTCCGCATAAATATGCATTCATCTCTCCTCCCCTCTCTCTCTCTCTCTCTCTCATCCTATATTTTGACCTAATGGTCATTAATGTTATCATGTATGTGGTTTCGAGACACTTTTAATTTGCAGAGATTTTGATTTGTAGACACAATGGGTTTCAATCGGAAGAACAAATTAAGAAAAAAAAGTCTATTTAAAATCTGTGTATTTTACTCGCCGTTTTAACAATCAAAATATTTTAAAGAATACCCTATGATTCGCTCATTTGTAATATAAAAATAAGTCCATAAGTTGCACACATGTGTGCCCGCACACTCCCTTACAAATGTATTTTTGATACATGTATCATCATTATCATCATCATCATCGTGTACATTTAAGATTTTTTTTTCTCTCTTCGAAATATATTCTGTGCCTCATACCTGGATTGGAAACAGTTTTATTATTATTATTTTTCTATGAACATTGGTGTGTTTAAAATAGAATTTCAAATTATTGCTAAAAATTGTAATCTTTTAGTACCGGAAATAACATTCACTCTGTGTACATGTCAAAAGTCTTCTCCTCTGGGGGTGGTATACCGGCAGCGGCGAGACATAAAGGTGACATATCCGGTCAAAATAAACACATGCTGTGCCTGCTGATAAGAACTTATGGCACGCCTCCGGTATTGCGAAACACACTTTTTTCACTTAATTATACATAAAAGATTAGGGATATGCAAGAAAATGTTCTAACCTATTATATCTCTAGCAAACTGTAATAATATGGAAATGAGATCTTTAGCGAACTGTAGTAATATGGAAACAAGATCATTTTCTTTTAACTATTAACATGTCAGTGAACTCTGTGTTATCACGGAATAAAATACATCAAATATTTTATAACAAATCTTCCATTCCCATGTAGGTTTTATGTTTATTTTTCTATTGTTATGGCTTGCAATAATTCCTGGTTTATCATATTAAATATTAAGACATAGCAGTGAAGCATATCATGAAAATGTGGTCCCGTTTTATCATTGTTTTTATCCATATGAAAGAGACAGTTGTTGGATACAATTAAGTTCGGGTGTGATACCCATGCTAATTTCGCAAAAAAAATGCTCTTCGAAATATACGTGTCCGAGGTATAGCACCGATATACTGTAAACATGTTCCTGTGTAGAACTAGTACTTAGAGCTCCGTGTTCTCAAAGCAATACCGATGCATCTTGTACACATCATATACGTATTAGGATTTACGCGATCATCGGAAAAAATGCTCCGGTCTGGATTTTCAGTCTCCACCTACCTGAATTTTGATTATCTCCGTACTGATGAAAAAAGGGGGAAAAAAGAAACATAATTTGCACTCATTCAACCATTTTTTTTTGGAAGTGTGTGTGCGCGCGCGTGTGCGTAATGAAAGAGAGATAGAGAAACCTAAATAAAATAGAAAATAATTAAATAAATAAACTATATTCGTAAATTACAATTATCTTTTGTTCACGAATTCATTAAATAATAAAGAAAAATTGGCATTCGAGTAAATACAGCAGTAAAAAATGTCCCGGGAAATAAATAATTACACGAAAGCAACATTTCGGACGATCTTGCATAAGTAGGTAAGTTTTAATTTGTTAGTTTTTAGACAGGTTAATAAAGCAAACATTGATCAAACATATCGATTACACATATTTTTAAATTATTTCACTTTAATACTGATATAGTCACGAAGCTATATTAAAGGTATTTACGTCTCTGATATAGTACTTTTCACACGTGCATCATATTATATATCATCGCATGGCGTCTGCTCCTGAAAGTCACGTAGGCCATAACACATGTATAAAATAATAAAAGAAAAGAAATATAACTATTGCAATTGGTAAAATATGAAAAAAAAAAAATGCACTGCATAATGTGATTTAATGATCCACCATTAATAAACCTAAGCAAATATTAAATTTAAAGACACGAACATTAATTATTTCTGAAATATCGATGGTGTCCCGTAACTTAAACTTTCCCAAACTACTGAGTTGTTCAATACGATATACGTTATGCGATTTACGATATACGATTACCGATATACGGTTGCCTTACGATGCGATGCGATACAATCCCGTTTATTACGCCTAATACGATTGAATGCGATAGAATACGATTCCATACGTTACGATGCGATTGAGTATTATATACGTTACGATACGATGCGATACGAACGATATACGCTATTTTTGACAACTGATACGTTAGCACCACTGTATGTATTACAGGTATATTTGGGCTGTCTATCTATTGGAAAATAAATCCCAAGCTGCAAAACATTTACTAACTAATACCTGTAGCATTTATGTGTGTTCTTTTAGCTCACCTGAGCAAAACATGCTCATGGTGAGCTATTGTGATTGCCTTTTGTCTTGCGTCCATCATCTCTCGTCCGTGCGTGCGTCATTGTGTGCGTCAGAGCGTGCGTTCGGCATCAACAATTTTCTTTAACCCTTTCCCTCATATAGACTCATTTTGACGCACTCAATAGGTACCACATAAATCCTGATCTGCAGAAAACCACAGTTAAACCTTATTTACTCGCAGGCTGATCTGGTTTTATGTTGTTCGCATAGGTCTTTTCATGGTTTCCACTATGAGGGGAAGGGTTAAACAACATCTCCTCCTATTAAACCACCCGGCCAATTTGATGAAAATTGCCTGGGATGTTCCTTGCATGAAGCTTTACCAAATTTGCACAAATGGTTCCGGTCTGTTGCATATTTGGGTCACAGGAGCTAAAAAAAGATTTAAAAGTAAAATCTTTAACAATCTTCTTCTCTGAAACCGCAAGGCCTAGAGCTTAGATATTTGGTATGTGGCATTGTCTTATAGACCTTTACCAAGTTTGTTTAAATCATGACCCTGGGGTCAAAATTGGCCCTGCCCCAGGGGTCATTTGATTTTACATAGACTTATATATGAAAACCAAGAAAAATCTTTTTGTCAGAAACCACAAGGCTTGGAGTTTAGATATTTGTTGTGTTACATGGACTATTAAACCTTTTCTTAGTTTGTTCAAATCATGGCCCAGGGGTCAAAACTGTCCCCATCTTTAGGGTCACTTGATTTTACAAAGACTTACATAGGAAAAAACTAGAAAAACTTTCTTGTCAGAAACCATAAGGCCAAGACTTCAGATATTTGATGAGTAACATGACCTAATGAACATCTACCAATTTTGATCAAATCATGGCCTTGGCGTCAAAATTGGCCCCACCCTAGGGGTCACTTGATTTTACATAGACTTGTATAGGAAAACCATCAAAAGATCATCCTCTCAGAATTCTTAAAGCCTGGAGTTAAGATGTTTACTTGTGGACTTCAACCAAGTCAGTTCAAATCATGGCCCTGGTGTCAAAATTGACCCCGCCCCATGGGTCACTTGATTTTATATAGACTTATTAGAGCTATGACCTTCAAAGTTTGGATGGCAGGTACAGTTTTTGTGTTAAATTTAGATGATCTTGCTGTACTTCTGCATGGATTATGTATTCAGTATGACTTGTAATATATACAATAATTGTCATTGAGGGCAGTGTTCCTCAGGTGAGCGATTAGGGCCATCATTTTTTTTTTATTTATTTATTTTTTTTTCAAATAAAATTTTGTTCTGTTTATTGTTTATTTGTTAAACTTAATTGTACACATACTACATTGTTTGTTTTTTTTATTTTAAAAATTATCATTCAGGAGAACTATGTCTATACTTTTTCTTAATAGGGGGCTAGGGTCTCTTTCCCAAAATAGACTGTAAAATCCCCTGGGTTGAATAAAGATAAAACTAGGTGAAACATTATTTGAGGTTTACTGAATTCATAAGAAATCACTCTGCAGTGCTGAGAAGTTGCATGAGATAACCTCATAGATGAGATGATGATAATCATTATTTAAATCACTTTATCTTTCTTCATGAAAGTAGTTTCCCACTGAAACAAACTTGCCAGGTCAAAGTGGTTCTTATATATTTAAGCACTGATTTGGTATAGACCATTTTACTCCGAAATGAGACGTAAACCTACATTAATCAACAAGGACTTCCTGAATGCTGGTGTATAATTTCACACATTGTTCAACTGGAAATAAACGTATACAGTAGAACTTTGCCAAACCGAACATCAATAAACAGAATCCTCGCCATGATTTCGAAGTTTATATTCGGTCCTGATTTCTTACCTTTTTATTTTAACTAAAAATAAAATGTTAAATCAGAATTTTGCTTTTTCGATTTTTTAGCTATTTCGAAGAAAAAATCCCTGTCCCGAGGTCGCAGTTCATGTACATTTTTCAATTTTTATTTCGAAGTTAAATTTCATAAATTTTCATGAACTAATTATCGTCCTTATTATCAATTGTATCCGGGTCACTAACCAAGTTTATTTTGCGGAGGCACCTGGATGGCTCAGGCAAGTTTTCCACACCTTTTTACGAGATTGGGTTGGGCAATGTGTGTTCCACCGGAAATGTTGATTATTATTAATCGATGTCTGACAGCGTGCATAATATGCACGTGCCAGCAGATAAACCCAGGTGTCAGATCTTTAGTACATTCCATATCATTGCGCTCATCACCGGCATGTGATGTTTCCTGAAGCAGCAGATCGACGGTAAAAATATGTATCATTGTTTGACATGGTAGAATGGTTATGTTCATCAGAAGCATCTAAGTAGATCATGATATATTTTCATTACTTTTCATAACTTGCAAATAGTATAAAAGTACACCAAATCGGTGGTTTTCTCGGCATAACGATTTCCTCAATATGCACCGGTAATGAAAACGCAGACATGCACGCTCTCAAACTGAAATTTCCTTCGGATTTTTAATGCGAATAATCGTTATTTCGAAGTTTTCAGCTTGGTCCCAAGGACTTTGATTTAACCCTTTCCCTCATAGAGGACGCCATGAAAAGACCTATGCGAACAGCATAAAACCAGATCAGCCTGCGCGTAACTCGCAGGCTGATCAGGTTTTATGCTGTTCGCTGCTCCTCAGTAGTCTGGAAATGAGGATTTTGTAATTAAATTTGGTAAGGTTTAACTGTGGTTTCTGCAGATCAGGCTTTATGTGTACCTCTGAGTGCCAAAACGGGAAAGGGGGTTTTTTTTAATTTAAAAAAAAATAGGATACTAAAGATATTGCAAGGCCTGACAGAGTGGGGTCGATTGCTTTATTGTTCTTCCTCTTCATTCAGTGAGAGTTTGGGCTGTTCTGACACAGTGGCTCCCACACCCTGTAAGTGCGGCCTGGTCTTCTTCACTTTAAAGTTTTCCTTGTTTTCATTAAATCTTGATGTGAAGTTGAAAACTTGATGCTTGAGTGTGTAACAGGAAGAAAAGATGTAGAGTTTTTGGCCCTTTCCAATTTAATCAGATTTAACAAAAATAATTTGAAGTAATGATGGTTGTTGCCATCAGCAAAGTAGAACTGAATCCATAGTCATTGTATACTACCACTTTATTATGGGAAACAGAACCGCACAAGTTGTGTGACTCTCATTCACCTGAATATAAAGATTATCATCAGACTGATGAACTGGTTTTTAAAATAGTATAAAATGAAAAGATATAGACTAAAATCATATCATTCACAAAGGTTTTCCTCTCAGAATTGCTTTGTTTTTTTTTCTCCCTAAACCCAAAATCTTATATTGTGGAGCAATGATCCAGTGGTAGGACATGTGATTTGGTATGGAGAGGTCCTGGATCTGAATCCTGCCTCAGGCACTGCTAATTTCCGTGAGTAAGAAATTTACCTCGCAATGTTTAACTTCATCCAGGTGTAAATGGGTATCTGAGAGGGTGGTATAATTCTGTGGCACTATTAGCTGTCATAAGTGGTGTGAAAGACTCCTCAGGGAAATCTGTAGAATGATATTAGTAGACCGATGACCAAGGGTAAAAGCTGTAAAGTTGATGAACAAGCCAACGGCATTAAAACTTAGACTATACTTTTTACAATAAGCAAACCCTGAGTTTTTGTGTTGCAGGTGGTTTCATGGCCATATATCGGGTAAGGAGGCAGAAAAACAGCTGATGGAGAAAGGGAAATATGGCAGTTATCTTGTCCGAGAATCTCAGAGCAAGCCTGGGGACTTTGTGCTGTCTGTTAAGTGCGAGGATAAAGTAACGCATGTCAAAATACGCAGACAGGTTGGTAGCCATGGCTTTAATGATAATCTGTCACCTTATTGTCCACTGAAAGCCAGAAGGGCTAATCAGCTTATATGAATAGAAGGCTGATGAGCACTGATGAGAAGAAGAAAAATATTTACAACAAACCCAATAGTCCTTTCTGCTGGCAGCAGAAAGCCATAATTATTGATGTGTTTTTTGTATGTTTCTTTCGAAGTAAAACACACTCAAGTTTTGTCTTGGTAGAATGCAGTTTAAATATATCTGATGAATGAAATATGCAGAAATGAAAGGTAAGCTATTGTTTGAAAGCAGTTAAACATTACGCAAGGATCAGATACAAGGTAAGTGATCAGCAATAGTGCAGGATTGCAGGTGTAAACATCCAGTAATCAGCAGTAAATTAGTGTGGATATTTGTATGTACAGCAGATACTCAATAAAAATCACAAAACATTGTTTAAACCCAATGCATGATTAAACCAAAACATGATATATTTTTAGCACACCTGAGCACTTGAGCCCAGGATGAGATTTTGTGACCAACTTTTGTCCATTGTACGTCGTCAACAATTGCTTGTGAACACTTTAGAGGTCACAATTTTAGCCCAATCTTCATAAAATTTGGTCAGAATATTTCGATGGGTCAACGGAAGACTATTCTAACTCGACTTTTTCCCAAAATAGCTTTTTTCTGATATTTCATGTCTTCTTGAACCCCTCCATATACTGTAAAAATAATTTGGCTAGAGTGAACATATAGAAAAAGTTATGACCAAAATTAAAAAATATTCTATCTCATAACATTAATATGGTTTATGCAAAAGTATTCTAACTTCAGATAGAATACTCTTGAACAACTAAAATCATGTTCCAGGTGGATTGTTTGTGTGCAAAACTATTCTAACTTAACTTAGAATAGTTTTCCACTTAAAAGTTTAATTTACTTGACATTATTTATTACTGAGGGGTATTCTATCTTATATGAAAGAAACATACGACATCATAAAATGTACTTTTGACATTGAACTGTTTAAATATTTCTAGGACAAGATGATGTAACATGAAATATTTTTGATATTTTTTCATTATATGAGAAGATTGAAGCTGTCCTTACTAGATCAACATTTTTCATTGGCGAATATCAATAAAATTTGTAAATATAAACAAAAAATCTGATATCTAAAAAAAATTCTTATAACTATTATATTTTTTTTTATTTCTTAGATTAAAGTCTTAAATTTTTACATACTTTTGCAGATTTACTGTTTCTCGTCATGCAGGTTTTTTTTTGCCTATTTGGTTACAATATTTGCCCAATAATTAAAATAGGTAATATTTTTCTCCATTGCAACCCCCCCCCCCCCCCCCCCCCCAAAAATATAATCCTATATTTTTCAAATGAGATTTGTTTTGTTTGTTATTCAATTGTGTTGCTGAATATGGTACCGTATACATAATAAGTTGCCTTTCTGCTTCTTAAAAGTTCCCAACTTGTGAAAAATCTTGATATTTTTTTCCCAAAATAGGCAGAAAAAACCCAGTCATGATAGTTTAATTCTGTAAGGATTGTTTATTTTGATATATAAAGGCACCAACACATTATGGTCATTTAGGCAACTTTCAGCTAGAATAAGAGGAAGTCTTGGCAGAGCTGGTCAGCTGGAAGACATCTTCACATGAAAGATTTCAAATATTTTAATCAATAATCTATAATAGGTTTGAAGTAAAGTGTATACTCTGAAACATTTTTATTACCACATCACCCTTTTAGTTATTATTCACACATAAAGCATAATCAATTTTTATATTTTCTTAAAAAATATGCACTGATTCTTTATGAAAATGTATTCTCCCTACACTTAAACTGAATAATCTAAGGTTTCTACTTTTATTCTTTCTTTTTTTTTTATATCAGAATGTTGACAGTTAGAGGAAGTTGTCATCAGGCACACATAAAATTTTGTGCAGCAGGTCAGCTGCAATGTGTGACAAATAGCCTCCAAGCCATTCTTCTTGCTGAAAGATCTCCATGTCTTTTGACAACAAAGGACATAGATAACATACTGGAGGCTGGAGACAAATTAATAATAAGACTATTTCCAAAACATTGAGTGGCCTTGTGAAAGCACCTGTGTCAGATGGACTAGCGCCCTTCCTCACTCTACAGGAAGATCTCTCATATACAAACAAATACTGTTTCTTGACTTTAAACTGCTATACAATGGCCTTTATTAAAGTTGACAACAATTTTTGGGTCTGATTCACATAGCAGAAATGATAATGGCTTAGCCAGTGCTGACGGAACAGCAGTTGCAACAAGGCATGACAACATTGAGGATCTGTCAACATTCATAAACAATTGTGTGATACCTTGTTCCTAGACTCATCAAGTACATGCATACCATTTGAAGTTTCACATGTCTTGTCAACTGATTCAAATAGGAGAGTCTACTGACAGAAAATTCTGTAAGTGAGTTTAGTGGGTTCTCAGAAGTCAGTGAAAATGAGCTCACCTGTAGACTGACTGAAGCTCAAATGTTCATTGACATATCTAACTGTAGTTGTGTTTCAAGTCAAATTGAAAATGTCTCATTGTCTTTCTTAAGAGCTGCTATAAGTTGTGATTATTAATATGAAGACCCATCTTCAATAATTACCCACACCTCATCAGACTGATTATGAATTATCCAAATTTGAACAAAAACCTTTTGATAATCAGATCACTGATTCAGATATGTCTTTATCTGATGAATGTTTGTATGAAATTTCAATGGAAAAAAAAGAGAAAAGAAAAACATTAAAAGAATAATATTTCAAAAAGAAAAAGAATGTTTAACAAACTAACACATATACCAAAAGTATGGACAATGATGTTGACAAAACTGATCAGAACATTGACTGGGTAGATCCAGTAGTTGAAAAAACGGACAGTTGGGTAACAGAGGCATTGGAGAAAGGAAAGGGGTGACATTAATGCAGTAGTTGTTGACAGGGGCATTGAAGTTAATGCAGTAGTTGTTGACAGGGGCATTGGAGTTAATGCAGTAGTTGGTTACAGGGGCATTGGAGTTAATGCAGTAGTTGTTGACAGAGGCATTGAAGTTAATGCAGTAGTTGTTGACAGGGGCATTGGAGTTAATGCAGTAGCAGGTGACAGGGTCATTGGAGTTAATGCAGTAGTTGTTGACAGGGGCATTGGAGTTAATGCAGTAGGGTGACAGGGTCATTGGAGTTAATGCAGTAGTTGTTGACAGGGGCATTGGAGTTAATGCAGTAGTTGGTGACAGGGGCATTGGAGTTAATGCAGTAGTTGTTGACAGGGGCATTGGAGTTAATGCAGTAGTTGTTGACAGAGGCATTGGAGTTAATGCAGTAGTTGGTGACAGGGGCATTGGAGTTAATGCAGTAGTTGTTGACAGGGGCATTGGAGTTAATGCAGTAGTTGTTGACAGGGGCATTGGAGTTAATGCAGTAGTTGATGACAGGGGCATTGGAGTTAATGCAGTAGTTGGTGACAGGGGCATTGGAGTTAATGCAGTAGTTGGTGACAGGGGCATTGGAGTTAATGCAGTAGTTGGTGACAGGGGCATTGGAGTTAATGCAGTAGTTGGTGACAGGGGCATTGGAGTTAATGCAGTAGTTGATGACAGGGGCATTGGAATTAAATGCAGTACATGTAGTTGGTGACAGGGGCATTGGAGTTAATGCAGTAGTTGATGACAGCGGGGCATTGGAGTTAATGCAGTAGTTGGTGACAGGGGCATTGGAGTTAATGCAGTAGTTGGTGACAGAGGCATTGGAGTTAATGCAGTAGTTGGTGACAGGGGCATTGGAGTAAATGCAGTAGTTGGTGACAGAGGCATTGGAGTTAATGCAGTAGTTGGTGACAGGGGCATTGGAGTAAATGCAGTAGTTGATGACAGGGGCATTGGAGTTAATGCAGTAGTTGGTGACAGGGGCATTGGAGTAAATGCAGTAGTTGGTGACAGGGGCATTGGAGTTAATGCAGTAGTTGGTGACAGGGGCATTGGAGTTAATGCAGTAGTTGATGACAGGGGCATTGGAGTTAATGCAGTAGTTGATGACAGGGGCATTGGAGTTAATGCAGTAGTTGGTGACAGGGGCATTGGAGTTAATGCAGTAGTTGATGACAGGGGCATTGGAGTTAATGCAGTAGTTGGTGACAGGGGCATTGGAGCAAATGCAGTAGTTGATGACAGGGGCATTGGAGTTAATGCAGTACATGTAGTTGGTGACAGGGGCATTGGGATTGATGTAGTAGTTCACAAGGAAATTGGGCTTAATGCAATAGCTGATGGGCAAGTGTAATTCAGGCAGCTCGGCCCAACAACCATACACTGTTAAAGAAATGGACAGTTCCAACTTTTATGATTTTAAGCAAATTTCAAGTGTTTTGAAAGATTTTGACTTTGACTCTAACAGGGAAAAAGTTAACTGGACAGATGTTAGGAAATTTAAAATAAATTCAGATGATCCAAGCCTAGTACAGCATCAGTATCAGTATGATGGGCCAGTTCACTTTTTAAATTTGACAAGTGCCTTCATCAAAATCAGGCCATGACAAATGCTGACAAAATTAAACTTCAACTGCTGCATGCAGACCTATTACCAATTTCAAATGACAAATATAGGGATTTGATGTTATTATGCAAATGTGGAGTCATTCCAACAATACACCATCTGTTATATTTTCTACTTCCACATGAAAGTGAGCAGTTGGTCTAAAAACTATGATTTAGTTCATTTAGTAGAAACTGCATAATTATATATGTAGGTAACAGGCCTCTGTCCACATAAGAATGTATGTAGCTAACAGGCCTGTGTCCACAAAAGTATGTATGTAGCTAACAGGCCTCTGTCCACATAATTATATATGTAGCTAACAGGCCTCTGTCCACATAAATATATATGTAGGTAAGAAAACTTCTGTCCACATAAATATATATGTAGCTAACAGGCCTCTGTCCACATAATTATATATGTAGGTAAGAAGCCTCTGTCCACATAAATATATATGTAGGTAAGAGGCCTCTGTCCACATAATTATGTATGTAGCTAACAGGCCTCTGTCCAGTCCATGCATACAGCAAATGAGACTTTTTATGAATTGTTCCATGTTTTATCACAAACATAAAAATGACTACAATAGTAAATAAATATGTTATTGTTGCAGATGGTACTTCTTCATTTACGTAGTTTTTTCATTTTTTCATCATGTTCATTCCTTAAATAAATACATATTGATTGCAAAATGTTAGGTTGCTTTAGTACTCATTTATCCCCTTTAATTTTTTTATTCAAATTACATTTATTGATACAAAACAATGTATAGCTTTTTAAAGATAGAATACTTAGAAACATTTTTATAAACATATTTATTAAAACCTTGGTGTAAAAGAAGTCTAACTTGAGATACAATAGTCTTTCATTGAGATTTTGACACAATGATTCTTTAAAATTAGATGCAAAACTATTCTATCTAATAAATATGCAATAAAAAGAGATTTACTGGATGAATATTAAATAATCCCATGATAACTGCTGTAAAACATTGTTTTGTTATAATTCTAGGTCAAAAAATAGTACTTCAGCCTTGTAATCCTAAAAGAATCAGTTTTTACCTTCTCCTGAACATTTCTAAAAAACCTAGTTAGAATAGTCTTCCGTTGACCTATCGATTTGTCTACATGATATCTCGGATGAGTTCAAATTGGGTCATGTGGGATCAAAAACTAGGTCACCAGGTCAAATCTTAGAAAAATCTTGTGAACACTATAGCAGCCACAGTTTTTGCCCAATCTTCATAAAATTGTCAGGATGTTTGTCTTCATGATATCTCTGATGAGTTTGAAATTGGGTTATGTGGGGTCAAAAACCAGATCACAAGGTCAAATCTTAGAACATCTTACAAAAACTTTGTGAACGCACAAGAGGCCACATTTTTGGATCAAACTTCGTAGAATTTAGTTAGAATGTTTATCTACATGAAATCCCATGTGTCACATGGGGTCAAAAAGTAGGTCACAAATTCAAATTTTAGTAAAACCTTGTGACAACTCTAGACGCCACAGTTTTGGCCTAACCTTCATGAAACTTGGTCAGAATGTTAACAAAATAAAAAAAATAGGTCACCATGGCAAATCTTAGAATAATTTTGTGAACACACTAGAGGCCACATTTTTGTCTCAATTTTCATTTAATTTTGTCAGAATGTTTGCTTACATGAAATCTGCATGAATTCGAAAATGGGTCACTTGGGGTCAAAGAGCAGGTCATCAAGGCAAATTTTAAAAGAAAAAAAAACAACCTTGTGAACACTCTAGAGCACACATTTTTGGCCCTACCACCATTTAACTTAGTCAGAATGTATGTTTACATAAAATCACTTATGAGTTCCAAACTGGGGCACTTGGGGTCAAAAAGTAGGTTACCAGGTCAAAAACCTTGTGGACACTGTAGAGGCTAAATTTTTGTCCCAGTCTTCATAAAACTTGATAAGAATGTCTGAATGAAATCCCAGATGAGTGCAAATTTAGGGTCAAAATCTAATCATTTAGTCAAGTGTAAAACATTGTAAACGCTTCAAATGCCACATTTTTGGTAACCATGCCTTACACAGCAATCTTATTTAGGTGATCGGCACAGGGCTATCTTGGCCCTCTTGTTTTAAATATGAGCGAAAAAGCTAGCAGCCATAATTTGTTGGTCTTGAAAATGACCAGTGTTACTCAATGGAAACAACATCTTGGACATCATAATTAGATAGCTCCCCCTGGTAATTTTAGTTGTAGTTTTGTCAGTTATTTAAACATGAACACAACTCATCATATCAGCACAGGAGTATACCATAGCTTTCATATAAATAGCAATAGTGGGTATTTTTCCCATCTATGCTGTTTTGATAAAAAAAATGTCATTTGTCGTATAATGAGATGTTCTGAGCTATTTCACATCACCATACCATACAAGATCCATGAATGAAAATATTTTAGTTTAAGTCAGATGGAAACTGAAAAAGTTTCTGCTAGACTGGGGCCTGTTCACTTCATATGAACAAATTTGATCTTAGTTGTCAATCTTTTGTTATACATAGTGTCTGTTAATGTCTCATTCTCACAATAAAACAGGAAGAAAGATGACCCACTTTATTGCTTTACACAAACACAACACGTTTTGTAAAGAAACATTCACAGGGAAAATACTTGTGAACATCTGTGAGACTACGCTTACGAAGATGATTTTTTTCGTAAAAAGTTTAGTGAAACAGGCCCTTGATTATCAGTATTTCTTGCTCCAATGCATTTCTGCATAATGATAGCAGATTGAGTGCTCACTTATTCATGTAATTAAATGTCATGTGCCAGATATATGTGAGAAATTAAAAAAGAAATGTTTAACTTTCAGTCCATGAGTGTTTTAGTGATACATACAGCAAGGATTCTAATATTTTTTTTAGACTGGGAGGTCATGGGTTCAATCCCTAGCCATGTCCTACCAAAATCATAAAAATGATACTGGTATAGCTCCCTTGCTTGACACTCAGCATAATTTTAAGAGTAGTTTCTGGACTGGTTCACCCTATGTCAGGATAATGTGACTAGATGTTGTATCATGCTATATGTGTATGGCGTGATACTGTAGTGTGGCAGCACTTTATCTGTCTCAAGTAGACATAAGGCTGAAATACTGTCATTGGGATGTTAAACCCCGAAAAACAAACTATTTTTTAGACAGAATGTGGGTTCAAATTAAAAGATTTCAAACAGTAACTATACAGATTTCCTTAGGATTTGTCTAGGTAGATTTAACAAGGGATGGTCATGCAAGGTATAACCCTTTCCCTCATAGAGGATACCATGAAAAGACCTATGCGAACAGCATAAAACCAGATCAGCCTGCGAGTAACTCGCAGGCTGATCAGGTTTTATGCTGTTCGCTGCTCCTCAGTGGTCTGGTAATGAGGATTTTGTAATTATACCCCCCCCGCAACGAAGTTAGGGGGGGGTATACTGGAATCAGGTTGTCCGTCCGTCCGTCCGTCCGTCCGTCTGTCCGTCCGTCCGTCCGTCCGTCCGTCCGTCTGTCCGTCCGTCCGTCTGTAGACACAAAATTCTGCGGACTACTCCTCCTAAACTTCTGGAAGGATTTTGATGAAACTTGCTGGCAATGATCCTTAGACATTGTATTAGCGCGTTATCTATATAGCATTGAGTTACCTCCCCTATTTACCAAGTTATGCCCCTTTGATGATTTTTGCATTACAAACTTCTGCGGACTACTCCGCCTAAACTACTGGAAGGATTTTAATGATACTTGCTGTCAATGATCCTTAGACATTGTAAGCGCGTTATCTATATACATTGGTTACCTCCCCTATTTACCAATTATGCCCCTTTGATGATTTTTGCATTACAAACTTCTGCGGACTACTCCTTCTAAACTACTGGAAGGATTTTGATGAAACTTGCTGGCAATGATCCTTAGACATTGTATAAGCGCGTTATCTATATATCATTTGGTTACCTCCCCTATTTACCAATTTATGCCCCTTTGATGATTTTTGCATTACAAACTTCTGCGGACTACTCCGCCTAAACTACTGGAAGGATTTTAATGATACTTGCTGTCAATGATCCTTAGACATTGTAGCAGCGCGTTATCTATATAGCATTGAGTTACCTCCCCTATTCACCAAGTTATGCCCCTTTGATGATTTTTGCATTACAAACTTCTGCGGACTACTCCGTCTAAACTACTGGAAGGATTTTAATGATACTTGCTGTCAATGATCCTTAGACATTGTAGCAGCGCGTTATCTATATAGCATTGAGTTACCTCCCCTATTTACCAAGTTATGCCCCTTTGATGATTTTTGCATTACAAACTTCTGCGGACTACTCCTTCTAAACTACTGGAAGGATTTTGATGAAACTTACTGGCAATGATCCTTAGACATTATAAGCTTTTCTAAACTACTGGAAGGATTTTGATGAAACTTGCTGGCAGTGATCCTTAGACATTGTATAAGCGCGTTATCTATATATCATTTGGTTACCTCCCCTATTTTCCAAGTTATGCCCCTTTGATGATTTTTGCTTTCAATTTTCTGCAGACTACTCCTCCCATGGCTTTGATGATTTTTGCTTTACAATTTTCTGCAGACTACTCCTCCTAAACTACTGGAGGGATTTCAATGAAACTTGCTGTCATTCAACCTTAGACATTGTAGTAGCGCTTTTTCTATATAACATTGGGTTACCCCCCCCCCCCCCCCCCCCCCCCTGTTTTAAAGATATGTCCCTTTGATGGTATTTGTTTTACAATTTTCTTCCATTGATAGATTTCAGTGAATCTTAATGATATTTATCCATAGACATAGGTATATCCATAGGTATGTGTTACAAAGGATCACTAGATTTCCATGTAGTTGGCACATATGTCCTCTGTATATTAAGATGGAGTGTTGCATACAAGAATTCTGATTTCATGCTCCAAAGTCATGTTTGACAAAAACACTTGCGGGGGGGTATTAGTAAGCCCTTAGGCGACAGTTCTAGTTAAATTTGGTAAGGTTTAACTGTGGTTTTCTGCAGATCTGGCTTTATGTGATACCTATTGAGTGCGTCAAAATGAGTCTATATGAGGGAAAGGGTTAATATATCAAATTATGTTCACTTCAGAACGGGAAGTTTGATGTGGGAGGTGGGGAGCAACTAGAGACACTAGCTGACCTGGTTGAGCATTATAAGAAGAATCCAATGGTAGAGACGTCAGGCACAGTTGTACACCTTCGGCATGTGAGTACTTAGTAAACAACCAGTCCTGGTGGCTGCATAATTAACAGGGTTCCCACGGTCAGGGAATTTTTATTTTTTTTCAAGGTCAGGGAATAGTCAGGGAAATTTGAAATTGGTCATGGAAATTTTGAAAATCATAAGAAGTTGGGGAAAAGTCAGGGAATTTTACAATCAAGGAAAGTCGACCAAACAGCAGGATTATTATTATAAGGAAAGGCTATGGCAGTTTCTTCCATTTGGTTTTATTCAGTCAGTTTGAATTGTCAGATTGGCATAATATTAAATAAGTTCCCAATAGCATCCAACAAAGTACATTTTTTGCTCACAGATGATCTGTATTTGCCACTGGATTTGTGCTTAATTTGGTTGGTCAGGGAAAAATCAGGGAATTTGGATTTTTCAATTTTGTGGGAACCCTGGTTAAAGAGTGTCCGCCCCGGAATATGGAGTCAGTGGTTTTGATCCCTAGCCATGACATATCAAAGTCATGGTATCATGCCACATGTCTACAGAGTAATACTGCAGTCTGGCAGCACTGTATCTGTCTCGAGTAGACATCGTCTCCCAATGACTAAAATACTGTTGGCAGGATGTTGAACCCAGCAAACAAAGTAGACAGCATGTACTGGTTTGGAAACTAGCCCACTAGCCCCAGTTAACAAGATGTACAGTGAAAAACTAAGCAGTATATTAGACCATTTACAAGATTCTGTGTATATCATGTATACTTATATATACTACTCAAAGTTTGCTAAGCACCATCCGCTATTTTCCCATGGAGTCACATGAAAACACATGCTGAATGTAATGCTATGTACCTGAAAGGAAAGCGTTAGCTTACAATCAATTTTACGCATAGTTTTTGTCAAAATGATAGAAAAGAGACTCAAAAATGAGTTACAACGATTTAGCCAATTCCTGTCATTATTTGCAAAATTCACAAAAGTGTGTTTTTTTTGCAAGAAATGGCATTTTATAAATGGAAGTTAAATCTTGTGATCAATACAGAAAAAAATGACCATGAACAGGCCAACATCGTCACAAATATCCTTAAAAGTATTCCATTTAGAAAACAGAAATATTTGAAGATCAAAGTTCTGAATTTAGCTGACTTTAAATTTTAAGGTGTTTTCTCAAAATTCGCACTTTGTAATTATGATTAATTCCCAGTATTGAGGATCCGAAAGGCTTATTTCTTGTAACTGGTAGTAAGTTTGGTACATAAACAATACTTCTGCATAAAAGCAAGATTTGTTTTAATGTAAAATTTAATGTAGCATGCCTTTAAAGTCGCTTGTCTAGGCATGCAACACTACGGGAAAATAGCTGATGGTGCTTAGCAAACTTTGAGTAGTATATTTTGGACCCCATCCTAGATACAGTGTTCATTGTTGTATTTGGGACACTTTTATAGACTTTAGAAGGCCAATATCTAACTCATGGTCCAAATTGGATAATGTTGACTGTGTGTGATATCACGCCACATGTCTTTAACGCGTAGCAGTTCTATATTTGTCTCAAATAGACATAGTCTCCAAATTCCTGATCTGTTGTTGATGGGACAGAAATGAAACATGATTCCATTTTAAAACTCCACTTCTTAAATAATTGACATAATGCTTTGTACAGTTTTCTGTTAAAAGAATTGTACCTTATTTTTCCTGATATAGAAAAAAAAACTTGAAATAGTGACTTTTTGCGTCACCTGCTGTAAACAGAGGTGACACATAGGGATCACTTTCCCGTCATCTGTCCGTCCATCCGTCTGTTTGTCTATCACACTTTTTCAGTCACACTTCAGTAGGTGACACATGTGTTCCAGAGAAAACTCAGGTTTTACAGCCCTTAAATGTTACCAGGATAGCTGCCCCATCGATTGATAGCATTTAGGTAATGCTGTGGTCATATGGTAAAAAATTCAGCTCATTGTAATGAGTGAATGTGTTTTACAGCCCTTTAACGCTACCAGGATAGCTGCATCAGGGATTGATAGCAGGGTGAAGCAATTGAACAAGGATAATAAAAAGCAAGAGGACGGCAAACAGAAGGGAGGATTCTGGGATGAGTTTGAGGTAAGCACTAACATATTGTCTGCTTTATACAGCCCTTTCTTTCAGTGATATGGATATCTGGTTATATATGTCATAATACTGTAGTATCATTAATTTTCATTGACATTAAATTTTGTGGAATCTGTAATAAAGTCAATTACACCACAGGGTGAAAAAAATATGCAGCCTGACCGGGACTTGACTGGAACCCGGGGCCTTTCACTTACAAGGTGAATGCTCTGCCGGCTGAGCTACCCGAAGGCATACACATCTTTCTCCCCTATTTTGAGTAATGAATACTGTGACATTATCCCCCTCCCTTTTAGAATTCTTCCCTGAATTCTAGGAGTTCCAGGGTAAATATAACCATGTGCATTTGCTGTTAGACAGACATGGCGCCTAGGCAATAGCCCCGGGGTTGAGCGCCAAATGTCACAGAATGAGAAAAATTGTGCAGCCTGACTGGGACTCAAATTGAGACCTTTAGCTTACACAGTGAATGCTCTTCCAACTGAGCGAGCCATTAACATACACATCTTTCTCCCCTATTGTGAGTAATCGGTACTGTGACATACTGTGGATTTTTGTTCTAGATAAGGAGAGGTCTCTGAAGAGTTCTTGTCTACTTCATTTATTGATGTGAAGGCTATACTGGAATTAGACACGTCACATCCCAGTGATAGCCTCCCCCTTGTATCTACAATATTTAATTGCTACAAATATCACTCATGTGGAATTTTGAACATATCTTAAGAGTATCAAAAGATACTCAAGGTCACTGTTAATAAAAATAGAAAAGGAATTTATAGTTACATTGCTGTTTCTGTTATGAACTGGTACAGGGTGGTGATCAGTCCCAATGGCTGAGTGGTTAGAGAAGCTGTGAGTGTGATTTCCTGCCACAACATACCAAAATTGTTTTAAATGGTACTGGTATAGCTCCCTTGCTTGGTGCTCATCATATAAGGGTAGTTCCAGGACTGGTTCACCCAGTGTCAGGATAATGTGACTGGGTGTGGTATCATGCCACTTGTCTATGATGTTATACATCATAGTGTGGCAGCACTATGACAGTCTCAAATAGACAAAAGACTCCAAGTGACTGAAATATGGACATTGTATGGACGTTAAATTAAATCAGTTATTAATATATTCTTGAATTTAATATTAAGTCATATAATAACCATACTATTAGAGCTCTTGGTATTATTATGTCAGATTTCCATTTTCAGCCTTTAATTTGTTTTTAGCTCACTAGAATTCAACATGCTCAAGAAGTGTTATTAGGATCACCATGCATCCGTCGTCTGTCAACAATTTGCTTTTAAACAACATCTCCAAAAAGCACTGGGTAGAAATTGATGAAACTCAGCATGAATGATCCTTTGGTGGCCCTCTACAAAAGTTGTTAAAATGATCTTTATCCATTTAGAACTCTTGTTGTCAGGGCAACCAACAGAAATTTACTTTAAAGACTTTAAAAATCTTCTCCCCTGAATCTGATCATCAGAATTTAATTTCTTTTGGCACAAATTACCTCATGGCTGTCTACCATTATTCCAAAAATAAATTTGATCCCCTGAAAAATATGGCCTCTAGATGATTGACTACCTTAAGAATTCTTTGTATCTGAAATTTAAATCTGGTTGCTGCTGGAGGTACCCATGTAAGATAAAGTAACCTGAGTGATTTTAAATAATTTATGTACTCTTGTGAGTGATATAGGGCCATATGGCCCTTTTGGTGTTCATTTGTTTTAAAAAAATAGTTACTTTTGTATGCAAATAATACAGTCAGTTTTCAAATGTAATTCTCATATGTCCTGACAAATCATATTATTGCAACTATTAAGAAAAACAATATGTAACTATGACTCTTTTGTGTAACTATGACTCTTTTGTGTAACTATGAGTCTTTTGTGTAACTATGAGTCTTTTGTGTAACTATGAGTCTTTTGTGTAACTATGAGTCTTTTGTGTAACTATGAGTCTTTTGTGTTAGTTTTCCCCAGTTTTACAAGACTTCAAGGTTGTCATAACTCAAATAATTTTGTGTTTCTTTGAAATTTTCCAGCATTTCTATAGTCTTACGCTAAGGGTAATTCCTGATAAAAATACAAATTTAGTAAAGCTATTGTGATAGTACATGTGTAGAAAAGTGTTAGTGTGGTAATCTACAGAGCACATGACAGAATCCAGGCTCACAACTTTGTTGCTTTAAGATATATAGAAACAATGTCATCAAGACTTGAAATAAGAATATTTGGAGGTGAGCATTTTAGGTAAAAAGTGCTCACTGTAAATCTGTTTGAAACACTTGAGCAATACAGGTATATCATGACAATTTTTCACAATTCTCTTATATTGTGGTATCTTTTTTTTTGTTTGTTAACAAATGGCATTCATTTGAGACATTAGTCACATGATTTTTTTTCCAGTGAAAAAATGTTTCGTATCTTTAAATAATATTCTAAAATCAGATACATGTATTATATTCTTGACTTTCTTTATCCCTGTCTTTTTTTTTTTTTTTTTTGCCCTGGTCTGTTTTTTTTTTTCCGCATATCCCTCTGTGTAGCTGCCTCCACCTTTTTTTTCTCTCTTCACTCTGTATTTCCTACTCACTTTTTTTTCTCTAACTCAGTCCTCTCTCTCTCTCTTGCTCTGTATCTCATTATGTCAGTCTGTCTCTCTTTTTTCTAGCTTCTCTCTCTCTCTGTCTCTGTCTTTGTATAAGCAGTTTCTGTAGGTACTGCCATTCTGACC
>CM037793.1:1889655-1939655 GCA_021229015.1 Solen grandis | reverse complement strand
ACTTTCTGACCCTGCCCCACCCATGATTGATTTTGATTGAGATATCATTAAGACAAACATTCTGATCAAGTTTGAGAAAGATTGTGCCAAAAATGAGGCTTCTAGACGGCAAACACTAAAATTGTTGACATTTTTTATATAATTAAAGGGCCATAACTCCTGACCTATGTCAGTCATAATTAAACTTAGCTGAAAGATTATGACCATCAACATTGTAAAGTTTGAAAAAGATTGCTTGAGAAATGAAGACGCTATAGTGTAAAAAAGATGAAATCTGGCATTTTTGATAAAGGGCAATGACTCCTGACCTAATGGACAAATATCTGCCACTATCAAACTTGACTGAGAGATAATGGTCATAAACAGTGTCATAAAGTTTGAAGATGACTGTTTAAAAAATGAATGAAATGCTTGAGAGTACACAGAGTGAAATCTGGCATTTTTTTAAAATTAAATGGGGCATAACTCCTGACTTAATTGGCCAATATCTGCCTTTTTAGAGAGATTATGGTCATAAACATTGTCATAAAATTTGAAGATAAATCAAATTCAGTTTTTCATATTCACAGAAAATGTAAATTTCCCATATGCTTCAATGTAACTTAAATACGTATTGTCTCCCCCAAATTAGATAAAAGTTAAAAAAAAAAAATTTGGTGAAATATTTTCATTTTTGAATGTCTTCAAAGTGTAAGTTTTAAAAAAATCCAGCGGCAAGATATGGAACATGACAATTAGGGTGCTAATACCTTAAGACAAATTTTGAAATATTTAGAGGTCATTTAGACAATTTGAGGTTCAAAATGAACATTACTGTTTGCCATAAATCTCAATCTTTACAGTATCAGTATCAAATCATCTGTTGTGATAAGTGCTGATGTGTTACAAACAGGAAGGAATCCGGATTCATCCTCGATGCTGAGGTTAGTTTCCATGATCTGATCTTGTAAGTAATTGATTTAAAGGTCAACCACAAAGATTTCATTTTCATATTATCTGTTAGAATACAATAGTGTAAGACCTTCTGTACAAAAAATATGTTAAAATTATTTGTAGTTTGTATGAAATCGGCTATTGAAAGTTGCAAAAATGACCCAGGTGAGAAAAGATTGACTGACTTCTCTCCCTTTGCTATGACGTCATCAATAGACATCACTCTGCCAGCACTATATATCTTACTGAACAATTCACAGTTACTGTAACTAATTTCAAGCTAAATCGAAATTTTCTTCATATCAAAATCCCTCTTATTTTCCATTAAAATCCTGTATCTGTGTTGGGTTTCCACAAAGACCATGTTTCTAAATAAGTAAAATCCCAATCATATCTACTGATATGAATAAAATTTTTGGTTTGGTATGATTTTGTAATTTCCTGTTTGGGGTCAATCAGAGGGTACCTGGGTTAATTGATCCGGGTGTGTGTGTCGGAGAGATGCCTTATTGGTGGTGACTTATTGATGGGTATGATTTATAGCCCTGGGTGTGACATATTTTCAAGCCAATCACTTTGATATGTGAGCAGACGCTTACAAACGGTCGGGTTCTTAGATGGTGAAACATTGTCAATTAGCCAATAATGACACAGATTAGGTCATAATTAAGGCGTTTAAGATCGGCAAGTTTCATTCAAGATAATGTAAAGGGAATTATTAGTGCAAATATATAAGATATTGGTAGGTTCTGTTGTTCCATTATTATTCAAATCAAATCGTTTTAAGTTGTCTTTGAGGGAAAAAAAGAAAATGACATGAGAAAATATTTTACTTAAAACTTGATTTATTGACGAATGAATAGTTTTGAATTATGTTATAAAGGAAGACAGGAATAAATGCGTGAAAGAAAGGTAAGTACTACAAATTCAAAGTTTTATTTCTTCTTGTGTTTCAACGGGTAAAAGTTATGGTCTATTGCTTCCTTTTCGTAATTTGCATTACAAACAAGCGTCATTTCATAAATGTTCGGGAAAGAGAGAATTTAAATAAAATAACAATGATTGCACCACTAATATCACGTATAGGAATACGTCAAGTCATAGTGGTGAAAACATATTCAAATTATGAAAATTTTTACTTCTATTCACTTGAAAACTTCTGTTTATCTCTGAATTTAACTTTTTATTTCACAGTCAATCCGATTTGCGTAATCACAAATATATCATTTATTTTCGTCAAATTCGCAGATTAATTTCACAGAAACAACTCAGAAAATTATTTAACTTTATACAGGACCAAAAACAAATATGAAATATTTGATTAAAACGTTTTAAATATGGTTAATGATTACATACATTTATATGAGATAAAGAAGGCAAATGACACTTGGTCTATTGATGACATCATAGAGGTCAAGTGACCCTAAAATGTAAACACTGCCCAGCAGCTAACAAAATCTACATTTAACATACCTAAGAGATTTTTTTCGCAAAAATATGTATGTGTTCATGGTTTCCCTTATGTAAATGGACAAAATAGTAGAGGTTTTAGAAAAAGTAAAATTTTCTTTGTGGTTCACCTGTAAGATTGATTTCCTGTTATTAATATTTGGACCAGTTCCCACCAAAATTAGGAATGTTTATATTCCTGTGTTAATAAAAATTAGATATCAGGCTCAGTGTTCTCAAAAGAAAACCTTAACCCTTTCCCTCATATAGACTCATTTTGACGAACTCAATAGGTACCACATAAAGCCTGATCTGCAGAAAACCAAACTCAAACCTTACCAAATTTAATTACAAAATCCTTATTTCCAGACCACTGAGGAGCAGCGAACAGCATAAAACCTGATCAGCCTGCGAGTTACTCGCAGGCTGATCTGGTTTTATGCTGTTCGCATAGATCTTTTCATGGTTTCCTCTATGAGGGAAAGGGTTAAGCAAGATATCAAGGCTTATACTAAAAAATCTGCTCAAATTTGAGTATAAACCTAAGTATGATATTTAAGTGGTGTTTTTGAAGAAATAGACATCACTCAAAATCATGCGAATTCTTAAGTTTAAGAAATTAAAATGCTAGAGTGTCTTGTATTTTTTACATTAAAAGGGGCATAACTCCTGACCTAATTGGCCTATATCAGTCATAATTAATCATGGTCAAGACTTTATGTCTTTGAACATTGTCATTGAGTTTGAAGATGATTGCTTAAGAAATGAAGATGCTAGAGCGTATACAAAGTGAAATCTGGCTTCTTTTTTTTAATTCAAGACCCGTAAGTCCTCAAATAATGGGTCGATATTAGACATCAAACTTGGCTGCGATTTTATGGCAATAAATGCTGTTCTAAAGTTTGAAGATGATTGCTAAAGAAATGAAAATCTTTAGAGTGTAAACAAAGAGAAATCTAATGTTTTATCAAAATTAAATTGAGCATAACTCCTGACCTTATTAGCCAATATCAGTCATAATTTGACTTGACCGAGACATTATGGTCATAAACACTGTCATAAAGTTTGAAGGTAATTGCTTAAGAAATAGAGATACTAGAGTGTTAAACTAATTGCTGATGTCAGACGGACATTCAACGATCCTAATAGCTCTTCCTGAGCGCATGTGCTCAGGTGAGATAAAAAGACCGTCTCAAGCATAATTTAGTACAAAATTTGACTTAGCTGAGAATGCCCTTTAAAGACGTTGTGAACACCACTCATTGATCCAACTTAGGTGAGCATGATAACCACACTAAAGTGAGTACGGTTTTCAATATCTTTTTAAGAACTATTTCAATTTTACCAAAGAGAAGATGAAACTCTTTAGAGCAGCAGACAGACCTTTCCTCTCTCGACTTCCTTTGTTGTCATGACGATGACCCCCACATTCTCCTGCCAGATCATTCGCCACATGTCTACAACAGTACTCTGTAGACAGCCCTGCGTAGCTATGTAACACTTCTTTGGCTCCATGTTGTCATCCTCTGCCTAAAGGGCAGATAATTTAATCAATGTTTATCTCATTTACCGTTACATTACAAATACAAACATGTACTTAAACTACTTAAATTATAATGAAGAATCCAGTGTATGTGGACTTATGAACCATTACTGTATAGCCCAAATCTTTTTCTTGTTAATTTTTTTTCTACTACAAATGTGTCCACTGGGCACAGATTCACCCATATGTTGACATTTAACCCTGTCACACTGACACTGTCCTGACCAGTCCTGACACTACCCTTTATTAATGGTGAACACTAAAAAGGAATCAACCAGTTCTTCTGAACAGCTGATATGTTCTGGCCAGGGATAAAAAATGTCTTGTCTGTTAAAGATATATTTTATTGTTTTCTTTTCTTAAAATACAAAATGTGATGAACAACAAGAGTGTTCTTTGGAACACATGTGTCACCTGCTGAAGGGAGCAAGAAAAAGTGTGATGGACAGACAGACGGACGGATTGACAGTTGGACAGACAGACGACAGAAAAGTTATCCCTATGTTTAGTTTAGTTTAAACTTATTTATTTTACGTCGATTGGGAAACAAGTTCTTACAACTTATACTAATCCCTCTCTACGGTTCCTGGGTAGGACCAGTACTTTGCGCCTGGGAAGGTCGTGAATAATTCTTGCCTCCAACGGGGTTTGAACCCACAACCTTCGGATCCGTAATCGGATACGTTACCACTGGACCACGGTGCCCTCGTGGCACTTTTGCTGACAGCAGTTGACACAAAGTGTTTGTGTAAGTCTTGAATTTTACTGATCTCAGGGATCCAGGGCCATATAAAAAGTTCAGTCCCAACCAAACCTTACTGAGTCTCAGGGACTCAGGGCCATATAAAAAGTTCAGTCCCAACCAAACTTTACTGAGTCTCAGGGACCCAGGGCCATATAAAAAAGTCAGTCCCAACCAAACTTTACTGAGTTTCAGGGGGACCCAGAGCCATATAAAAAAGTCAGACCCAACCAAACTTTACTGAGTCTAAGGGGGACCCAGGGCCATATAAAAAGTTCAGTCCTAACCAAACTTTACTGAGTCTCAAGGAACCAGGGCCATATAAAAAGTTCAGTCCCAACTGAACTTTACTGAGTCCCAACTGCTTTTTAAGATCCAAGCTATTTTCCCTATCATTTTACTTTTTATTCATTTATTAATTTGCAAATAACATAGATCGAGACTACAGAGCTCCTTTGCAAGTTGGCACAGGTTTGCAGTGTTTGCCACTGGAAATCCTTATAAGTTTAGATGCTAACCAAACATTTTGTTATCAAGGCATCTGTGTATGGGTCAACATCTTTCACTAACCTCTTGAAATCTTTTTTTCCATCACCCATGATTCTGGAAAATTTAAAGTTTCTTCTTTTTTTTTTCTTTTTCAATGCAGTTGCCATATTAGGTATTCTATATAGGCGACTCCTATTCTTGCTTATCTATTGAAAATACTACAGTTCTGACTTCAGTTAGTTAAACTAGTCTAGGTACTGCTCTTACATCATATTGCTTCACTTTCAGTTCATAACATACATGTAGAATGTAGATACAAGCATTTCAAGGAATTTTTTTTATAAGAATTCCACCTGAGTTTCAACCAAGAGACATCCCATGCATGCAACGTCTTAAATATTATTTTTTTTATTCCTACCAATTTTGCTACAGAGAAACACTGACCAAAGACAAAAGGGTTGGGCCACATGATCTTAAAACTTAATTACGGCTCTACCCTGATAAAACTAGATACATACTGTGATAAAGTTGGCATTGATATAGTCAGTTCCGACCACGTCCTTGTCTCCGTCCTGCAGAACAACTCGTGTGTGGTCGACTGAAACACAGCATTAAATGTGTAACACACCAGAAACACATGGCATAAAATATGTAATACATCATACCAAACATGGCGTTAATGTGTGTAACACACCACAAACACATGGCATAAAATGTATTTTTTTTAACATGCAAACAAGACATAAATATAAATAATAACAATTACTGAAGTAATTTCAAATGAGAATCTGTACGTTCTTAACATTTCATAAACCTTGTTTTGCTTACTTATAACCAATCATTCAAAGCCCTTCTTTTCTCATTTTCTCCTTTCTTTTCTTGTGTGTTTTTTATAATTTCACAAGCTGCTAATGGATGGGGGAGATATCTTCATTTCTTTGTTTTTCAGCAGGTTCCATTTATAATCTACATCAATACTCTAGATATGTGTGCATAAGACACAGATTCCCTAACATTTTGTTTATTAGATTTGTATTTTGTCAGAGAATAAAATGAGAAACTGGAAATATAAAAGAAGATGATTTTAAGATCAAATGAGCACTATGACCCTGACCTAACCCAAGTGATGTGACCTTGACCTTCAAGCTTGTGACCTAGTTTTTGTTGGAACCAGTCTTGTCCTTAGGATCCCACTTGTGCCATGTTACTTAAAAACATATTCATTCACAACTAAGTTACAGCCAGGACAAGATTTTGAGGTCAAATGAGTGAAGTGACCTTGACCTTCAAGTTAGTGACCTGATTCTTATTCGCAACACATTGTCTTGCCCTAAACACGACCATTTGTAACACGTCGTCTTGTCCTAAGGATCATTTGAGCCAGGTTATTTCAAAACATAACCACTCACAACAAAGTTACAGCCATGACAAGATTAAAGGTCAATTGCATGCTTTGATCTTCACTTCAAGCTAGGTCTTTGCAACATATGGTCTTTTCATCAGCCTTTTTTTTTTCTTTTTTTTTGTAGTAATTATTTTGGCTGCTTCCTTATTTGTATGCAATGTCACTAATGTCAAGGCATCTTGCAAGAGACCAAACCTGCAATTGTTTTCAGAATATTTCCTTGTTTACTTACATGGCAAGATGTTTTTGTATCTATTTTTCGATCTATTTTCCTGTCGCATGCCTTCCTTTCTACTGTATAAATGGCGGACCTCTTGTTGTTGAAGGTGCTGAAACCAAATAAGTCTTAAGTACACTAAACAAGGTAAGACTTAAGGAAACTAGTAGTCCTCTACCTGTGACAATATCAGATTTATATCTTTCTTTCCAATGAAAGAAATTCAGGACCTGTAGATAGGTCAGGTGATATGGATATCAATTTAGCACAGGTTGAGGAAGTCCTCTATTCAACCAGTATAATCTTATCACAAGATCTACTTGGGAGTAACATCATTTGTTACAATTATGTCTATTGTGGACATTTGCAGTTAATGCCAAATTAATAGGGAAGTCCTGGCAACAAAACAGAATATGCTGATACTGGATATTATTATAAATTATTTTCAAGCTGGAAGGCGTCCTCATATGAACAAATCCCAAGGACCAGATTGGGCTCAAGCCTTGCTCATGTGTATCCTCAGTGCATGCTTTAAATCAGCAAATATATTTGGTAGGTTTAAAAGCCCACATACATTATCTATAAATCAGCAAATAAATCAAATATAAAATACATAGGGTGAGTAATAGGTATTCAATGGGTTTTCAAGGTCCTGAGAATCTTAAAATAAACATGTAAAGTCCCCATTGAGCTGTTCACTTGAGGCTATACATATTTATTTATATATAGCATTCATTACTTCCTTGTTTGTTGCACATATCTCGTCATCCTCTTCAGTAAATTAAGTATTCTCACAATGTGGATAAAGATACTGAGTGTCCACAGCAGTCGTAAAAGTTTCCTTATTTCATTTTATTTTATTTTTTTTTACAGATAAAATCTTTTCTTGTACAGACAAGTTTAAAAATGATAAAAAACATTTGCAGTTTTTTTTTTTTTAATTCCCAGTCCTCCAGGATCTAACTGAAAACTGCCAATGACAGCAAACTAGCATTGAAATTCTGTAAGCCTCTGTTCCTTTTACTGAACATAAATATAACTGCATTGCCATTGGCTTCAACTTCTGAAGTCTTTCTTTTTTGGATGTTTATTCATCGAAAGCTTTGTTTAATTTCATTTCCTCCTTACAATTTATAGTTAACATGAGCAAATAGCAACCAGGAACAGCCTATCTGAAATGACAACTACCCTCAAAGCATACTGAATTATGTTATCACTATGTACACTGTTTTGTCAACTGATTCATTTTCATTGCAGATGATAAAGTTTTGTTGACTCAATAATTGATATAACCAACTGTAATTTATTGATTTAGAATGGACATCAAGATTTCTGAAACAAGAAGGTGTCATGAACCAATGAAGTTGCCTTTTGTTTGTTTATTGGGTTTAACTTCCTGCTGGCAGTTTTTCAGTCATTTGGAGACTTAACTATGTCTATTTACCTTTTGTATTAACTCAATAAAAAGAATGAATATGGATCCACCAATAGAAAGTAGATGTAGGTTTTTCAAATACCATCATTTTGTTTTTTAGATTACCGTCAATGCCACAGTATTTAAATCCTATAGCATTACATTCATTTACATGGTTCATTAAGTTTTCTGAAGCAAAATTTAAGGGTTTTTCAAGGCCCTAAAATTTAAAATTAAGGACTTGTTATAACTGTAAATTATACTTAAAATTTTGAGACATGAAAGGGTTAAACCTCAAATTTTTAACAACTTGATAAACACTTTTTAGGATAAATATTGTAATTTCAAATTCAAGGTTTTTTTCAAGATTTAGATTTTTCCAGTTAATTTTAATTTTTTTGTCAAGGGTTTATGAGGCAAAATGAGATTTTCAAGGATTTTTCAAGACAGACAATAAATTCATTAGACCTGTGTGAAGCATGATTTACTGATTACAGGGAGGAAGGCCCTCAATCTCAGTAAAACTACATGCCTAACACAAGCCAACTGTGGCAGATTTCCTCAGAAAACGGAATCACGACTCTACGACTATCCAGTTAGCGTAGTGGTTACAGCACTGGCTTCTCATCAATGCAGCACAGGTTCTATTCCCGTCCAGGGCAGTATGTGAGATGGTAGGTGGTCACAAGACCGGACAGGTGGGTTTTCCCTAGATCCTCCGGCTTCCTCCCACAGTAAGACCGCCATAAGCCCCCATCATTCTGTGTGGTCGGTCCAAAAGCTCACATGAACTTATGTTGTACTTTGTAACTTGCCAACTTTAAATAAAGATTACTACTGTGTGTCAATCCCAATAAATGCCTGGCTTTAACATTTCCTGCAGCATACACCCTATCACAGAACAATGTCATGATAGTCTGGGAAATACACAGACTGAGTATATTCTTTAATCTTACAAACAAGACTGGTTTAGGAAGCAGACTCCAATGACCTCATTTCTACTTGCTAACTTAATAATCTATCTTAATGCTAATTACTTTTTCTATCTACGGCAAAACAACGGTTAACTCCACAACCCCTTATACAAATACCTGGCATTATTCAATATACTTCAAGGTTCAGTGGTCCTGATCCCATCCCTTCCTGTGTCTATATTAAAGCTCACTAGGTGTTCAAATTCAAATTATTCGGAGACATGGCCTCACATGAAATGATTTTATGGCCTGTGCCAGTAGAATTCTATGATATTCTTATCTATTGTATGAAGTCACTAACAAAACCTTAATTACTGGCACTATTTTGAATACAGTGGAAAGGTGCATACAGTCAAATGTCAGTTATTTGAAATCGCTGGAACCGACGTTTCACTTCGAATAGCGCATCTGTTTAAATTATCCATTATGGTCAAATGTAAGTGCTTGTATTGCATGCTTTCATGTTTGTATTTAATACTATTTTTTGAGTGTTTTATTTTGTTTTAATTATAAAAAATACAGATTATACCTTTAAATTAATCTAAATAAAATAATTCATGTTCATAAATGGTTTTTAACAAATACGCTTTTATTGTTATAATTACTTAACAATTTGGCCATTTTGTTCCCAGTGTTTCTGCATTGATCTCTGTGACTTTAATTCAGGTGAAAAGTCGTGGAAGTCATTCTCGAAGTGAGATGACTGCAATGCAATCTACCACATTTATACCCATCTGCTTTCAAGTTTGCTTTATCGATAAAAAAAACCACACGTATGGTGGATACAAACTCATTCTTATTTTCTTTAATTAGTGCATTCTTTCATTAATTTGACTGCCAATCAGTTGTAATAAGTTTATAAGATCCTTTAACTAAATGTCAATCAAAATCATATCCACATTATTGTGTGCTGTACTGCAGACACTACAGTGATCTCCCCTTCACAGTTTGACGGTTACGGTGTGAAAGCACATAAGCAGACATATTTGGATAAAAGGTGTGAACAGGTGACTCAACTGTACACTGGGGGACCATACTTCATTTCTGATAAAGGGTTATGTTTGAATAAACAGAATGACTTATATTTACTTAAATATTTAAGGAAAAAATCTGGACCGAAGGCTAGATTCAGATAAATGGTATTGTATGTTTATCACTGGAACATTTTTAAGAGATTGGAGAATAAGGTTTGTTGTTAATAGGTATAATGCTCATCTATTTCACTTAAGGTAAAATGTGGCTTTTGTGATATCTGTTTACGATTAAAAGAAATCCAAATCATAACTGGCATCAAACCGGTAAATGAAGTGCATTGTTAAGAAACCACTACAGAAAAATAAATCCATTTCTGGTGACATCCACAAATACCTGTTTAGAATTTCTGATTTGTAAGTGAAAGAAGGTGTTTGGTGGAGATATACAAATATTTAATTAGAAGATTCCAAAAATACTCTAAACACAACGACAAAGGAACATTAGTTCACAATACCGAATGTAGACACAGTTTCAGTGAATATAGAATATATCTCATCTCAAAGTGATACAAATTGCACTTTTTTAAATACTAAGATATAAATGTATCACTTCTGAATGAGATATATTCCATATACACTGTAAGAAACAAATATGTTTTTTTTACTTCTCTGTTAGAAAGGCTATAATAAAATACAATATATGACATTTTTCAGCTGTGCTGGAAATCAAAGACAGGCCTCTCTGGGGAATAGATAATGATAATTCCTTTGAACAATTTAAAAACAGGAAGTCTTTTTTTACAATGGAAGGAATGCTTTATTTCATTGAATAATTTATAAAATGCAGTATAACAACTATTCTTTTAAAAAATATTTTCTAAAGACATTCTAAATGTGCAGATTGGTTTTGCTATACAACAGGAAAGATTGTGAGATTACAACACACTAAAAGGATTATCATAAAAATACTGAACCAAAATTATTACGCATTATTGTCTGAGATATGGTCAGAATGGCAGTACCTACAGAAACTGCTTATACACAAGAGGGCCAAGATGGCCCTAGATCGCTCACCTGAGAAAAGTATCATTCATTGCCTATACAAAACAGATTGCTTTAGAATTAAGATGATGAGGTGAAACAATGTTCAGGAATTTTCTGACCCCATCCACAAAAGATATCATCATGACAAACATTCTGCCAAAGTTTGAGGATGATTGGACCAAAAATGTTGCCCTCAGAGTATAAACAAGATTTTTCTAAGATTTGACCTACTGACCTACATTTCTATCCAGCCCCACCCATTTTAAAACTGGTTCGAGATATCATCATGACAAACAATCTGACCAAGTTTGAGGAAGATTGCATCAAAACTGTGGCCTTTAGTGTGTAAACAAGATTTTTCTAAGATTTGTCCTACTGACCTACTTTTTTATCCAACCTGACCCATTTTGAAAGGGTTCAAGATATCATCAAGACAAACATTCTGACCAAGTTTGAGGAAGATTGGATCAAAATTGTGGCCTCTAGTGTGTAAACATCAAAATTGTTGACGGACGACAAGATTTTTCTAAGATTTGACCTACTGACCTACTTTTTGATCCAACCTGACCCATTTTTGAAAGGGTTCAAGATATCATCAAGACAAACATTCTGACCAAGTTTGAGGAAGATTGGATCAAAATTGTGGCCTCTAGTGTGTAAACATCAAATTGTTGAAGGACGACGGCAGACGGACAATCAAGTATCCCAAAAGCTCACCCTGAGCTATCCTCAGGTGAGCTAAAAACATGTGTTTCAGTCTATATCAGACAGAGACAGAGAGAGAGACAAGTTAGAAAAAAGAGACAGACTGACAGAATGAGATACAGAGCAAGAGAGAGAGAGAAAGAGAGGACTGAGTTAGAGAAAAAAAAAGTGAGTAGGAGATACAGAGGGAAGAGAGAAGAAACAGGTGGAGGCAGCTACACAGAGGGATATGCGTTGCAAGAGAGAGAAAAAGTGAGAGAGATATATCAAAAAGCAGAAAGAGTGACAAAGAGACAGACTCAGGGCAAAAAAAAAAAAAAAGACAGAGATAAAGAAAGTCAAGAATAATACATGTATCTGTTTTTAGAATATTATTTAAAGATACGAAACATTTTTTCACTGGAAAAAAAATCATGTGACTAATGACTCATATGAATGCCATTTGTTAACAAACAAAAAAAAGATACCACAATATAAGAGAATTGTGAAAAATTGTCACGATTACCTGTATACCTCAAGTGTTTCAAACAGATTTACAGTGAGCACTTTTTGCCTAAAATGCTCACCTCCAAATATGCCTATTTCAAGTCTTGATGACATTGTTTGTATAATATTATATCTTAAAGCAACAAAGTTGTGAGCCTGGATTCTGTCATGTGCTCTGTAGATTACCACACTAACACTTTTCTACACATGTACTATCACAATAGCTTTACTAAATTTGTATTTTTATCAGAAATTACCCTTAGCGTAAGACTATAGAAATGCTGGAAAATTTCAAAGAAACACAAAATTATTTGAGTTATGACAACCTTGAAATCTTGTAAAACTGGGGAAAACTAACACAAAAGACTCATAGTTACATATTGTTTTTCTTAATAGGTGCAATTATATGAGTTGTCAGGACATATGAGAATTACATTTGAAAACTGACTGTATTATTTGCATACAAAAGTAACTATGTTTTAAAACAAATGAACACCAAAAGGGCCATATGGCCCTATATCACTCACAAGAGTACATAAATTATTTAAAATCACTCAGGTTACTTTATCTTACATGGGTACCTCCAGCAGCAACCAGATTTAAATTTCAGATACAAAGAATTCTTAAGGTATTCAATCATCTGGAGGCCATATTTTTCAGGGGATCAAATTTATTTTTGGAATAATGGTAGACAGCCATGAAGTAATTTGTGCCAAAAAGAAATTAAATTCTGACAATCAGATTCAGAGGAGAAGATTTTTAAAGTCTTAAATTTAATTTCTGTTGGTTGTTCTAAATGGATAAATATCATTTTAACAACTTTTGTAAAGGACCACCAAAGGATCATTCATGCTGAGTTTCATCAATTTCTACCCAGTGGTTTTTGTTTAAAAGCAAAAAGTTGACAGACGACGGATGCATGGTGATCCTAGTAACACTTCTTGAGCATGTTGCATTCTAGTGAGCTAAAAACAAATAAAAGGCTGAAAATGGAAATCTGACATAATAATACCAAGAGCTCTAATAGTATAGTTATTATATGACTTAATATTAAATTCAAGAATATATTAATAACTGATTTAATTTAACGTCCATACAATGTCCATATTTCAGTCACTTGGAGTCTTTTGTCTATTTGAGATTGTCATAGTGCTGCCACACTATGATGTATAACATCATAGACAAGTGGCATGATACCACACCTGGTCACATTATCCTGACACCAGGCGAACCAGTCCTGGAACTACCCTTATATGATGAGCACAAAGTAAGGGAGCTATACCAGTACCATTTAAAACAATTTTGATATGTTGTGGCAGGAAATCAAACTCACGGCTTCTCTAACCACTCGGCCATTGGGACTGATCACCACCCTGTACCAGTTCATAACAGAAACAGCAATGTAACTTTAAATTCCTTTTCTAGTTTTATTAACAGTCACCTTGAGTATCTTTTGATACTCTTAAGATATGTTCAAAATTCCACATGAGAGATATTTGTAGCAATTAAATATTGTAGATACAAGGGGTAGGCTAACACTGGGATGTGACGTGTGTAATTCCAGTATAGCCCCCACATCATTAAATGAAGTAGACAAGAACTCTTCAGAGACCTCTCCTTATCTAGAACAAAAATCCACAGTATGTCACAGTACCGATTACTCACAATAGGGGAGAAAGATGTGTATGTCAATGGCTTGCTCAGTTGGTAGAGCATTCACCGTGTAAGCTAAAGGTCTCAATTGAGTCCGTCAGGCTGCACAATTTTTTTCATTCTGTGACATTTGGCGCTCAGCCCTGGGGCTATTGCCTAGGCGCCATGTCTGTCTAACAGCAAATGCACCCTGGAACTCCTAGAATTCAGGGAAGAATTCTAAAAGGGAGGGGGATAATGTCACAGTATTCATTACCCAAAATAGGGGAGAAAGATGTGTATGCGGTCGGGTAGCTCAGCCGGTAGAGCATTCACCTTGTAAGTGAAAGGCCCCGGGTTCCAGTCAAGCCCCGGTCAGGCTGCACATTTTTCTCACCCTGTGGTGTAATTGACTTTATTACAGACTCCACAAAATTTAATGTCAATGAAAATTAATGATACTACAGTATTATGACATATATAACCAGATATCCATATCACTGAAAGAAAGGGCTGTGTAAAGCAGACAATATGTTAGTGCTTACCTCAAACTCATCCCAGAATCCTCCCTTCTGTTTGCCATCCTCTTGTTTTTTATTATCCTTGTTCAATTGCTTCACCCTGCTATCAATCCCTGATGCAGCTATCCTGGTAGCGTTAAAGGGCTGTAAAACACATTCACTCATTACAATGAGCTGAATTTTTTATCATTTGACCACAGCATTACCTAAATGCTATCAATCGATGGGGCAGCTATCCTGGTAGCATTTAAGGGCTGTAAAACCTGAGTGTTCTCTGGAAAACATGTGTCACCTACTGAAGTGTGACTGAAAAAGTGTGATAGACAAACAGACGGATGGACGGACAGATGACGGGAAAGTGATCCCTATGTGTCACCTCTGTTTACAGCAGGTGACGCAAAAAGTCACTATTTCAAGTTTTTTTTCTATATCAGGAAAAATAAGGTACAATTCTTTTAACAGAAAACTGTACAAAGCATTATGTCAATTATTTTAGAAGTAGAGTTTTAAAATGGAATCATGTTTCATTTCTGTCCCATCAACAACAGATCAGGAATTTGGAGACTATGTCTATTTGAGACAAATATAGAACTGCTACACGTTAAAGACATGTGGCGTGATATCACACACAGTCAACATCATCCAATTTGGCCCATGAGTTAGATATTGGCCTTATAAAGTCTATAAAAGGGTCCCAAATACAACAATGAACACTGTATCTAGGATGGGGTCCAATATATATATAAGTATACATGATATACACAGAATCTTGTAAATGGTCTAATATACTGCTTAGTTTTTCACTGTACATCTTGTTAACTGGGGCTAGTGGGCTAGTTTCCAAACCAGTACATGCTGTCTACTTAGTTTGCTGGGTTCAACATCCCGCCAACAGTATTTCAGTCATTGGGAGACGATGTCTACTCGAGACAGATGCAGTGCTGCCAGACTGCAGTATTACTCTGTAGACATGTGGCATGATACCATGACTTTGATATGTCATGGCTAGGGATCAAATCCACTGACTCCATATTCCAGGGCGGACACTCTTTAACCAGGGTTCCCACAAAATTGAAAAATCCAAATTCCCTGATTTTTCCCTGACCAACCAAATTAAGCACAAATCCAGTGGCAAATACAGATCATCTGTGAGCAAAAAATGTACTTTGTTGGATGCTATTGGGAACTTATTTAATATTATGCCAATCTGACAATTCAAACCGACTGAAAAAAAAATAAAAATGGAAGAAACTACCTTAGCCTTTCCTTATAATAATCCTCCTGCTGTTTGGTCAACTTTCCTTGATTGTAAAATTCCCTGACTTTTCCCCAACTTCTTATGATTTTCAAAATTTCCATGACCAATTTCAAATTTCCCTGACTATTCCCTGACCTTGAAAAAAAAATTTTTTCCCTGACCATGGGAACCCTGTTAATTATGCAGCCACCAGGACTGGTTGTTTACTAAGTACTCACATGCCGAAGGTGTACAACTGTGCCTGACGTCTCTACCATTGGATTCTTCTTATAATGCTCGACCAGGTCGGCTAGTGTCTCTAGCTGCTCCCCACCTCCCACATCAAACTTCCCGTTCTGAAGTGAACATAATTTGATATATTAACCCTTTCCCTCATATAGACTCATTTTGACGCACTCAATAGGTATCACATAAAGCCTGATCTGCAGAAAACCACAGTTAAACCTTACCAAATTTAATTACAAAATCCTCATTACCAGACCACTGAGGAGCAGCGAACAGCATAAAACCTGATCAGCCTGCGAGTTACTCGCAGGCTGATCTGGTTTTATGCTGTTCGCATAGGTCTTTTCATGGTATCCTCTATGAGGGAAAGGGTTATACCTTGCATGACCATCCCTTGTTAAATCTACCTAGACAAATCCTATGGAAATCTGTATAGTTACTGTTTGAAATCTTTTAATTTGAACCCACATTCTGTCTAAAAATAGTTTGTCTTCGGGGTTTAACATCCCAATGACAGTATTTCAGCCTTATGTCTACTTGAGACAGATAAAGTGCTGCCACACTACAGTATCACGCCATACACATATAGCATAATACAACATCTAGTCACATTATCCTGACATAGGGTTAACCAGTCCAGAAACTACTCTTAAAATTATGCTGAGTGTCAAGCAAGGGAGCTATACCAGTATCATTTTTATGATTTTGGTAGGACGTGGCTAGGGATTGAACCCATGACCTCCCAGTCTAAAAAAAATATTAGAATCCTTGCTGTATGTATCACTAAAACACTCATGGACTGAAAGTTAAACATTTCTTTTTTAATTTCTCACATATATCTGGCACATGACATTTAATTACATGAATAAGTGAGCACTCAATCTGCTATCATTATGCAGAAATGCATTGGAGCAAGAAATACTGATAATCAAGGGCCTGTTTCACTAAACTTTTTACGAAAAAAATCATCTTCGTAAGCGTAGTCTCACAGATGTTCACAAGTATTTTCCCTGTGAATGTTTCTTTACAAAACGTGTTGTGTTTGTGTAAAGCAATAAAGTGGGTCATCTTTCTTCCTGTTTTATTGTGAGAATGAGACATTAACAGACACTATGTATAACAAAAGATTGACAACTAAGATCAGATTTGTTCATATGAAGTGAACAGGCCCCAGTCTAGCAGAAACTTTTTCAGTTTCCATCTGACTTAAACTAAAATATTTTCATTCATGGATCTTGTATGGTATGGTGATGTGAAATAGCTCAGAACATCTCATTATACGACAAAAGACATTTTTTTTTTTATCAAAACAGCATAGATGGGAAAAATACCCACTATTGCTATTTATATGAAAGCTATGGTATACTCCTATGCTGATATGATGAGTAGTGTTCATGTTTAAATAACTGACAAAACTATAACTAAAATTACCAGGGGGAGCTATCTAATTATGATGTCCAAGATGTTGTTTCCATTGAGTAACACTGGTCATTTTCAAGACCAACAAATTATGGCTGCTAGCTTTTTCGCTCATATTTAAAACAAGAGGGCCAAGATAGCCCTGTGTCGATCACCTGAGTAAATTCTGTGTGGAATTTTCAATTCTTATCAAGTTTTATGAAGACGGGACAAAAATTTAGCCTCTACAGTGTTCACAAGGTTTTTGACCTGGTAACCTACTTTTTGACCCCATGTGACTCAGTTTTAAACTCATCAAAGATTTCATGAAGGCAAACATTCTGAAGGTTAGGCCAAAAATGTTGTCCCTAGAGTGTTCACAAGGTTTTTCTAAGATTTGCCCTGGTGACCTACTTTTCTGACTCGAAGTGACCGAATTCATGCAAGATTTCATGTAGACAAACTTTAAGACAAGTCCACGAAGATTATGCCAAAAATTGTATCTCTAGAATGTTCAAAAGATTACTTTTAGATTTACTCTGATGACCTACTTTTTGACCCCATGTGCCCCAGTTTGGAACTCATAAGTGATTTTATGTAAACATACATTCTGACTAAGTTAAATGGTGGTAGGGCCAAAAATGTGTGCTCTAGAGTGTTCACAAGGTTTTTTTTTTTCTTTTAAAATTTGCCTTGATGACCTGCTTTTTGACCCCAAGTGACCCATTTTCGAATTCATGCAGATTTCATGTAAGCAAACATTCTGACAAAATTAAATGAAAACTGAGACAAAAATGTGGCCTCTAGTGTGTTCACAAAATTTTTGTAAGATGTTCTAAGATTTGACCTTGTGACCTAGTTTTTGACCCCACATAACCCAATTTCAAACTCATCAGAGATATCATTAAGACAAACATTTTGACCTAGTTTCATGAATATTGGGCCTAAAATGTGGCCTCTAGCGTGTTCACAAGGTTTCTCTAAGATTTGAGCTGATGACCTAGATTTTGATCCCACATGACCCAATTTGAACTCATCCGAGATATCATGTAGACAAATATTCTGACCAAATTTTATGAAGATTGGGCTAAAATTGTGACCTCTAAAGTGTTCACAAGCAATTGTTGACGACGCACAATGGACAAAAGTCGGTCACAAAATCTCATCCTGAGCTCAAGTGCTCAGGTGTGCTAAAAATATATCATGCTTTGGTTTAATCATGCATTGGGTTTAAACAATGTTTTGTGATTTTTATTGAGTATCTGCTGTACATACAAATATCCACACTAATTTACTGCTGATTACTGGATGTTTACACCTGCAATCCTGCACTATTGCTGATCACTTACCTTGTATCTGATCCTTGCGTAATGTTTAACTGCTTTCAAACACAATAGCTTACCACCTAGTGTGTTTTGTTATCATTTCTGCATATTTCATTCTTCAGATATATTTAAACTGCATTCTACCAAGACAAAACTTGAGTGTGTTTTACTTCGAAAGAAACAAACAAAAAACACATCAATAATTACGGCTTTCTGCTGCTAGCAGAAAGGACTATTGGGTTTGTTGTAAATATTTTTCTTCTTCTCATCAGTGCTCATCAGCCTTCTATTCATATAAGCTGATTAGCCCTTCTGGCTTTCAGTGGACAATAAGGTGACAGATTATCATTAAAGCCATGGCTACCAACCTGTCTGCGTATTTTGACATGCGTTACTTTATCCTCGCACTTAACAGACAGCACAAAGTCCCCAGGCTTGCTCTGAGATTCTCGGACAAGATAACTGCCGTATTTCCCTTTCTCCATCAGCTGTTTTTCTGCCTCCTTACCCGATATATGGCCATGAAACCACCTGCAACACAAAAACTCAGGGTTTGTTTATTGTAAAAAGTATAGTCTAAGTTTTAATGCCGTTGGCTTGTTCATCAACTTTACAGCTTTTACCCTTGGTCATCGGTCTACTAATATCATTCTACAGATTTCCCCGAGGAATCTTTCACACCACTTACGGCAACTAATAGTGCCACAGAATTATACCACCCTCTCAGATACCCATTTACACCTGGATGAAGTTAAACATTGCGAGGTAAATTTCTTACTCATGGAAATTAGCAGTGCCTGTGGCAGGATTCAGATCCAGGACCTCTCCATACCAAATCACATGTCCTACCACTGGATCATTGCTCCACAATATAAGATTTTGGGTTTAGGGAGAAAAAAAACAACAAAGCACTTCTGAGAGGAAAACCTTTGTGAATGATATGATTTTAGTCTTTATCTTTTCATTTTATGCTATTTTAAAAACCAGTTCATCAGTCTGATGATAATCTTTATATTCAGGTGAATGAGAGCCACACAACTTGTGCGGTTCTGTTTCCCATAATAAAGTGGTAGTATACAATGACTATGGATTCAGTTCTACTTTGCTGATGGCAACAACCATCATTACTTCAAATTATTTTTGTTAAATCTGATTAAATTGGAAAGGGCCAAAAACTCTACATCTTTTCTTCCTGTTACACACTCAAGCATCAAGTTTTCAACTTCACATCAAGATTTAATGAAAACAAGGAAAACTTTAAAGTGAAGAAGACCAGGCCGCACTTACAGGGTGTGGGAGCCACTGTGTCAGAACAGCCCAAACTCTCACTGAATGAAGAGGAAGAACAATAAAGCAATCGACCCCACTCTGTCAGGCCTTGCAAAATCTTTTGTATCCTATTTGTGCATTAAAGTTCATTCAAAGATCAAGGCAAAAAAACATTTCACCAGAGGATTGGCAATATCCAGTTTAATTCACTGATTTAGATTGACAAATCAGTGACTGGGCAAACTTATCAAATACAGTAGAACCTCGTTAACCCTTTCCCTCATATAGACTCATTTTGACGCACTCAATAGGTACCACATAAAGCCTGATCTGCAGAAAACCACAGTTAAACCTTACCAAATTTAATTACAAAATCCTCATTTCCAGACAACTGAGGAGCAGCGAACAGCATAAAACCTGATCAGCCTGCGAGTTACGCGCAGGCTGATCTGGTTTTATGCTGTTCGCATAGGTCTTTTCATGGCGTCCTCTATGAGGGAAAGGGTTAAATCAAAGTTCTTGGGACCAAGCTGAAAACTTCGAAATAACGATTATTCGCATTAAAAATCTGAAGGAAATTTCAATTTGAGAGCGTGCATGTCTGCGTTTTCATTACCAGTGCATATTGAGGAAATCGTTATGCCGAGAAAACCACCGATTAGGTGTATTTTTATACTATTTGCAAGTTATGAAAAGTAATGAAAATATATAATGATCTACTTAGATGCTTCTGATGAACATAATCATTCTACCATGTCAAACAATGATACATATTTTTACTGTCGATCTGCTGCTTCAGGAAACATCGCATGCCGGTGATGAGCGCAATGATATGGAATGTACTAAAGATATGACACCTGGGTTTATCTGCTGGCACGTGCATAATATGCACGCTGTCAGACATCGATTAACAATAATCAACATTTCCGGCGGAACACACATTGCCCAACCCAATCTCGTAAAAAAGTGTGAAAAACTTGCCTGAGCCATCCAGGTGCCTCCGCAAAATAAACTTGGTTAGTGACCCGGATACAATTGATAATAAGGACGATAATTAGTTCATGAAATTTTATGAAATTTAACTTCAAAATAAAAATTGAAAAATGTACATGAATTGTGACCTCGGGACCGGGATTTTTACTTCAAAATAGCTAAAAAATCAAAAAAGTAAAATTCGGATTTAACATTTTATTTTTAGTTAAAATAAGAAGGGAAGAAATCAGGACCGAATATAAACTTCGAAATCATGGCGAGGATTCTGTTTATTGATGTTCGGTTTGGCGAAGTTCTACTGTATACATTTATTTCCCATTGAACAATGTGTGAAATTATACACCAGCATTCAGGAAGTCCTTGTTGATTAATGTAGATTTACGTCTCATTTCGGAGTAAAATGGTCTATACCAAATCAGTGCTTAAATATATAAGAACCACTTTGACCTGGCAAGTTTTGTTTCAGTGGGAAACTACTTTCATGAAGAAAGATAAAGTGATTTAAATAATGATTATCATCATCTCATCTATGAGGTTATCTCATGCAACTTCTCAGCACTGCAGAGTGATTTCAATGAATTCAGTAAACCTCAAATAATGTTTCACCTAGTTTTATCTTTATTCAACCCAGGGGATTTTACAGTCTATTTTGGGAAAGAGACCCTAGCCCCCTATTAAGACAAGAGGGCCATGATGGCCCTGAATCGCTCACCTGAGTACCATTGCTTCAACTGATGTCAAGGTTTTTAAACAGACAAGGATTCTGATATAACTTAATCTAAAACATTTTACCCCTGACAATACTACACACCAAATACCTAAGCAATGGGCCATATGGTTTCAGAGAAGACTTGGGCGCAGGGTCATTTATCACCGCAGGGCCAAGACTTTGAAAATCTTTGTAATGAACCATTAGATGCCACTACATACCAAAAATCTTAGCTCTAGGCCTTATTGATTCATAGAAGAAGATTTTTTAAGATTTTCCTATTTAACTCTATGTAAAACAAGTGACCCCTGGTGTGGGGTCATTTATCACCATTGGGCTATGATTTGTACAATCTTGGTAGTGGCCCATAAGATGATGCTTAACATACCAAATATCTAAGCTCTAGGCCTTATGGATTCATAGAAGAAGATTTTTTAAGATTTTCCTATATAACTCTGTGTAAAACAAGTGACCCCTGGTGCGGGTCATTTATCACCATGGGCTATGATTTGTACAATTTTGGTAGTGGCCCATAAGATGATGCTTCATACCAAATATCTAAAGCTCTAGGCCTTATGCATTCATGGAAGAAGATTTTTTAAGATTTTCCTATATAACTCTATGTAAAACAAGTGACCCTGGTGCGGGGTCATTTATCACCATAGGGCTATAATTTGTACAATCTGGTAGTGGCCCATAAGATGATGCTACATACCAAATATCTAAGCTCTAGGCCTTATGGATTCATAGAAGAAGATTTTTAAGATTTTCCTATATAACTCTATGTAAAACAAGTGACCCCTGGTGCGGGGTCATTATCACCATAGGGCTATGATTTGTACAATTTGGTAGTGGCCCATAAGATGATGCTTCATACCAAATATCTAAGCTCTAGCCTTATGGATTCATAGGAGAAGATTTTTTAACATTTTTCTATATAACTCTATGTAAAACAAGTGACCCTGGTGCGGGGTCATTTATCACCATGGGCTATGATTTGTACAATCTTGGTAGTGGCCCATAAGATGATGCTACATACCAAAAATCAAAAGGCTAGGCCTTGTGGTTTCAGAGAAGAAGATTTTTTAAATTTTCATTTTTAAAATCTATTTTTAGCTCCTGTGACCTAATTATGCGATGGACCAGAACCATTTATACAACTTTAGTAGAGCTTCATCCAAGGAACATTCCTGCAAAATATTTTTCAAATTGGCCAAGCCGTTTAGGAGGAGATGTTGTTTGAAGCAATTGTTGACGCCGGACGCACGGACGCACGGACGGACGCACGCACGCACGCACGCACGGACGACGGACGCCGGACAAAAGGCGATCAGAAAAGCTCACCTTGAGCACGTTGTGCTCATGTGAGCTAAAAAAGTATAGACATAGTTCTCCTGAATGATAATTTTTAAAATAAAAAAAAAAACAATGTAGTATGTGTACAATTAAGTTTAACAAATAAACAATAAACAGAACAAAATTTTATTTGAAAAAAAAAAAATCATAAAAAAAAAATGATGGCCCTAATCGCTCACCTGAGGAACACTGCCCTCAATGACAATTATTGTATATATTACAAGTCATACTGAATACATAATCCATGCAGAAGTACAGCAAGATCATCTAAATTTAACACAAAAACTGTACCTGCCATCCAAACTTTGAAGGTCATAGCTCTAATAAGTCTATATAAAATCAAGTGACCCATGGGGCGGGGTCAATTTTGACACCAGGGCCATGATTTGATCAAAATTGGTAGATGTTCATTAGGTCATGTTACTCATCAAATATCTGAAGTCTTGGCCTTATGGTTTCTGACAAGAAGGTTTTTCTAGTTTTTTCCTATGTAAGTCTTTGTAAAATCAAGTGACCCCTGGGGCAGGGCCAATTTTGACCCCAGGGTCATGATTTAAACAAACTTGGTAAAGGTCTATAAGACAATGCCACATACCAAATATCTAAGCTCTAGGCCTTGCGGTTTCAGAGAAGAAGATTGTTAAAGATTTTACTTTTAAATCTTTTTTTAGCTCCTGTGACCCAAATATGCAACAGACCGGAACCATTTGTGCAAATTTGGTAAAGCTTCATGCAAGGAACATCCCAGGCAATTTTCATCAAATTGGCCGGGTGGTTTAATAGGAGGAGATGTTATTTAACCCTTCCCCTCATAGAGGAAAACCATGAAAAGACCTATGCGAACAACATAAAACCAGATCAGCCTGCGAGTAAATTTGGTAAGGTTTAACTGTGGTTTTCTGCAGATCAGGCTTTATGTGGTACCTATTGAGTGCGTCAAAATGAGTCTATATGAGGGAAAGGGTTAAAGAAAATTGTTGATGCCGAACGCACGCTCTGACGCACGCACGGACGAGAGATGATGGACGCAAGACAAAAGGCAATCACAATAGCTCACCATGAGCATGTTGTGCTCAGGTGAGCTAAAAGAACACACATAAATGCTAAAGGTATTAGTTAGTAAATGTTTTGCAGCTTGGGATTTATTTTCCAATAGATAGACAGCCCAAATATACCTGGAATACATACAGTGGTGCTAACGTATCAGTTGTCAAAATAGCGTATATCGTTCGTACGCATCGTATCGTAACGTATATAATACTCAATCGCATCGTAACGTATGGAATCGTATTCTATCGCATTCAATCGTATTAGGCGTAATAAACGGATTGTATCGCATCGCATCGTAAGGCAACCGTATATCGGTAATCGTATATCGTAATCGCATAACGTATATCGTATTGAACAACTCAGTAGTTTGGGAAAGTTTAAGTTACGGGACACCATCGATATTTCAGAAATAATTAATGTTCGTGTCTTTAAATTTAATATTTGCTTAGGTTTATTAATGGTGGATCATTAAATCACATATGCAGTGCATTTTTTTTTTTCATATTTTACCAATTGCAATAGTTATATTTCTTTTCTTTTATTATTTTATACATGTGTTATGGCCTACGTGACTTTCAGGAGCAGACGCCATGCGATGATAATAATATGATGCACGTGTGAAAAGTACTATATCAGAGACGTAAATACCTTATATAGCTTCGTGACTATATCAGTATTAAAGTGAAATAATTTAAAAATATGTGTAATCGATATGTTTGATCAATGTTTGCTTTATTAACCTGTCTAAAAACTAACAAATTAAAACTACCTACTTATGCAAGATCGTCCGAAATGTTGCTTTCGTGTAATTATTTATTTCCCGGGACAATTTTACTGCTGTATTTACTCGAATGCCAATTTTTCTTTATTATATAATGAATTCGTGAACAAAAGATAATTGTAATTTAAGAATATAGTTTATTTATTTAATTATTTTTCTATTTTATTTAGGTTTCTCTATCTCTCTTTCATTACGCACACGCGCGCGCACACACACTTCCAAAAAAAATGGTTTGAATGAGTGCAAATTATGTTCTTTTTTCCCCTTTTTTCATCAGTACGGAGATAATCAAAATTCAGGTAGGTGGAGACTGAAATACCAGACCGGAGCATTTTTTCCGATGATCGCGTAAATCCTAATACGTATATGATGTGTACAAGATGCATCGGTATTGCTTGAGAACACGGAGCTCTAAGTACTAGTTCTACACAGGAACATGTTTACAGTATATCGGTGCTATACTCCGGACACGTATATTTCGAAGAGCATTTTTTTTTGCGAAATTAGCATGGGTATCACACCCGAACTTAATTGTATCCAACAACTGTCTCTTTCATATGGATAAAAACAATGATAAAACGGGACCACATTTTCATGATATGCTTCACTGCTATGTCTTAATATTTAATATGATAAACCAGGAATTATTGCAAGCCATAACAATAGAAAAATAAACATAAAACCTACATGGGAATGGAAGATTTGTTATAAAATATTTGATGTATTTTATTCCGTGATAACACAGAGTTCACTGACATGTTAATAGTTAAAAGAAAATGATCTTGTTTCCATATTACTACAGTTCGCTAAAGATCTCATTTCCATATTATTACAGTTGCTAGAGATATAATAGGTTAGAACATTTTCTTGCATATCCCTAATCTTTTATGTATAATAAGTGAAAAAGTGTGTTCGCAATACCGGAGGCGTGCCATAAGTTCTTATCAGCAGGCACAGCATGTGTTTATTTTGACCGGATATGTCACCTTTATGTCTCGCCGCTGCCGGTATACCACCCCCAGAGGAGAAGACTTTTGACATGTACACAGAGTGAATGTTATTTCCGGTACTAAAAGATTACAATTTTTAGCAATAATTTGAAATTCTATTTTAAACACACCAATGTTCATAGAATAATAATAATAATAAAACTGTTTTCCAATCCAGGTATGAGGCACAGAATATATTTCGAAGAGAGAAAAAAAAATCTTAAATGTACACGATGATGATGATGATAATGATGATACATGTATCAAAAATACATTGTAAGGAGTGTGCGGGCACACATGTGTGCAACTTATGGACTTATTTTTATATTACAATGAGCGAATCATAGGGTATTCTTTAAAATATTTTGATTGTTAAAACGGCGAGTAAAATACACAGATTTTAAAGACTTTTTTTTCTTAATTTGTTCTTCCGATTGAAACCCATTGTGTCACAAATCAAAATCTCTGCAAATTAAAATGTGTCTCGAAACCACATACATGATAACATTAATGACCATTAGGTCAAAATATAGGATGAGAGAGAGAGAGAGAGAGAGGGGAGGAGAGATGAATGCATATTTATGCGGAAGACACAGTGAATTAGTGCGGGGATGATACATATGCACACAATATAAATGTTATATCATAAATATTTAATAAAATATCAAATACTTTACATTTAAATAATTTTTACAATAATACTTGGTCAAAAACATGGATACCATTACAAAATATTGAAAGCCCAATACATGAGATATTTCCCTGCTTAATAAGAGACAATTAGTTATATATCCTTTACATGTAGCAATGCATGTGTTAGACAATCTGAAACATGTCTGGAAAGGTGTGAAATAACTTTATACAGTAGATGAATTGGTGTAGTCAAAATGAGATATAAACCGATTTGGCAACTATTTTATTCTTGTACTCGATTAACGAAACAAATCATATTAAACTGTATACGCATGGCGGCGTATGACATTTCTCACGAATACCCAGTTAAACGGCGGCCTCTTCACTCATGGCATCTTTTCGACAAAGATAGCTTTTCGACCCATGTTAATGCACATGATTTAATTGTTTAATTACCAGGGTCAATTTCCGACAACAATTCTTCGGGCTTAGGGCTTTTTAAAACAATAGCGGATTTTCCGAGCTTAAAGTATATGAAAACATATTTATATTAACACTATACCTATGACAGTTACCTACTTGTAATATATACGAATATTCAATAAGAAAATAGATACGGTTTGGTTTTATTCTCCCACACTCACTCGCGTTTTTTTGATATTTGATACATCCAATAAATTTATTATACATTTATGGTTGAGGGGTTTAAATCCCAAATTTTTTGGAAAAAAGCCCGAAGTTATTTTTTTTAATTACCACAAAGACAGAATACTAATAATTTAGATGTTACTGGTATCTTTTTTTTTTTTAATGTAAATTTAATACCCCAAAGAAACATAAAAAAAAAAGATAATTAATACATTTTTTTATGGTCCTCTTAGGAAAAGTGCTTAGGTTGTTTTTGGGCCCGGAGACAACAGAGTCCGTAACATTTCTGAGGAACCCCCAATTTTGGGTTTGTCCCCATTTCCTTTTTCCCCGGTTTTTGTTTTTTTCCCGCTGTTTTTTTCAGAGGGAAAACACGGCTTTGTGTAAATATTGTTAAAAGCTTAGTTGATTTTTTCATTTTTTTGAACTTATTGAAAATTTCCCTAGTTGTATACAGTTGAAAAAAAATCCCATTTATCCCCGTGCTTTCCGGGTATGTATATCCCCATAAGTATATGGGCCAGATCGTAAACGTATACGTATGGTATCAGATTATAAACGCATCGCATCGCTTCTAACGAATCGAAAAGGTAAACCAGCCCTGCAAATTGACCATCGCATATCGCAGACTTTATTTGCAAAAGGGTAAGTGGGAATTTTAGGGGTTTCCCAATCGTATTTTTTGAAAAATGATACGTTAGCACCCCCTGAAATTTTTTTTAATTTAGCAATCCAAAAGTAAACATGAAAAAAATATACACAGTCTGCAGAAAAGCCCAATCTACGTCCCCGGGGTTAAGGGGACAATCCCGGTGTGCCTTGGTTGGGAAAAAGATTAGTTTGGGAAAGGGGGTCAAACGGGCAAATTCCCCTTAATAAAATTTTAAGGGACCGTCCTAGTGAGATTAAATTCCTTTTAAACGTTTTTCGGTAAATTTTCCCACCTATTTGCAATTTATTTTGGGAAAATACATTGGGCCCTGGTTTTACTGTCCCCCCTGCACACTCCCAATCAAGTTATTATTTGATCAAACCCCCCCTTTTGCTAAAAAGCCCAAAACGACAAAAAAATATCAACAAGGGGCTCCGCAGAGAGCCGGGCAAATACGAAAAAAAGAAATTGAACGAACAAAATGGAAAAGCACTTCATAAAACACCCAACATTTTAATATGGAGATGCGGGAAAGGGGGACAAACTTTTTAAAAATTTTCAAAATTTTTCAGTTTTGACCTGTAACCTTGGGCCCCCAAAACAGCTAGAAACTTGCATTTTTATTGACATCCTCTGTATGGTTGCCATTTCTGGGGAAAAAAATTTAAATCTGCTTAAGTGATTAAGAGATACCCAAAACGGGGAAAAAAATTATTCTGACCCTTTAATTTGTATGAAATTTTAACCTTCAAGTGTTTTAAATTGAACCAAGACAAACCTAAAATTTTTGGGTCGGGAAACCTCTCAGAAGGGTTGGGCTTTCCGTCCTTTTAAATTCAATTTCCTTCCTGTGGGGAAACCCAAAAATACAGAGGGGGACAAGTAAATTTCTAACTAAACCCTTTTAGGGGTGACCCCGGGCCCCTTTTAACCCAAGAATTTCCCAAACTTAACTCGGACATTTCCCTTTTTTTTGGTTGCATTTCTTTTAAAAAATTTAATTTCCTTCCAGCAGTTCTAAAGATACAGAGCTGAAAACAAAATATTCTAACATTTTAACAATATGACCCGTGCCCAAAAGTGACCTTGACCTTGAACCCCAAGCCCTTTTTAAAAACCCAAAACCCTGCACATCCTCTAAGTATAGTTGACATATCTTTCAAATTTTTCAATTTCCTTCCAAGGGTTCTTATGATACAGAGTGGGCACAAAATATTCTAACATTTTTAGTATGTCCTTTTGACCCTTCAAGTGGGACTATGAAAACCCTTGGGCCAAAATTAAAACCAACATCGGGCACCTCTCCGTATGGGTTTAAAATTCCGGGCAAAAAAATTTAATTTCCTTCCAGGGGTTCTTAAAATACAAAACAGACACAGAATATTCTGCATCCCGGGCCCCTTTGGGTGACTTTGAACCTTAAACCAAAATATCTAAAAACCAGGCTCTGCCGAACCCTCGGGATGGTTTTTACTTTTTTGGCAAAAAACTTTAATTTTTTTTTGGTAGTTCTTAAAAAACAAGCTGTTTCAAATGCTAACGGACAGAAAGGAAGGACAAACCCGTGGCTTTAAAAATAAATTTCCAAAAGGGCAATAAGGTCTTGGGAAAAAAGGTTTTTTTAAAGAAACCTAAGTCCAAGGCCTGTAATTTTGTTTAAAAATCAGTGGACCGAAAAGAAACTCGAAATTGACGTAAATCAGGGGGGAAGATCATATACCAAATATTAGTTTTAAAAATCTGCAAAGGTTTTGGAAAAAAACTGGAAAACGTGGGATTTTGTGGGGGGCGGCTGACGGCGGCAGAGTGCAAAGCAAAGGCCTTTTTCTATTCAGGGATCGGCAAATTTAAAAATTCCTTTTTTAAGGGGAAAACTGTTTTCTAATTTTAAATCCGCCCCGGGGGTTGGGTCCTCGGGTTGACTGGGGTACTTCAGTTCAATCACATCGCCGTTCTTCTCCTTTAGCTTTCCCCCTATTTTTCCCTATAGTATTGCACAAGTTTAGCCCGGGGGTTGCAAACTTCTCCCCCCATAAAAGGTTTATAATAGTCACCGGGGTTCTGAATCTTGTTTTGGGTGACCTCCCCTTTGGGGCCTTTTAACTTTCAAACATAAACAATAAAAAAATATTTAATAGAAATCTAATTATCTCACAAAAAACATATCCAGATTTACAGACTTTTCCCGACGGACAGACAGACGGGGGCAAACCTATAGAAGGGGCCCCGATGGAAGACTTTTAAAAAAAGGGAACAATTTCAACAAATGATATCTATTTATACATGTAAATTTTCCCAATTTGGGCAATTTTCCAGTTTGAAGATTTGTTCGGGGATTGGGAAAAAAGGGAAAATTTTTTCAGCTATGCACACATCTTTTTAAATTTCCCGGATACAAGTTTTAAGGGCTCATCTTGCATCTTTTATCTAAACCATCAACACGATATAAATCAGTATGAGAAGTTTTAAGACATCTGAAGACTGATTTGTATTTCAGTAATTTGGAGACTGTCTGTGATTTGGTGCTGCCACACTGCAGTATCACGCACAACTTGTGGCATGATTCCCAAACACCCAGTCACATTATCCTGACACCAAGCCAACCGGTCACTACTATTATATGCTAGGCACAACGCAAGGTTACTGTACTAGTCCCATTTCAACAACTTTGATATGTTGGTGCCGAAACCACAACCCTCCGATGCAGGAGCTGACGCACTTACCCCACATGGCCACTAGGACCAGGAATTTCAGTCTGAACTAGTAACTCACCTGGTGGACTGCCAACCAATGCTAATTTTCTGACTCGGAACCAGCCACCACTGTGACTCAAACCTTCCAATACTTCATATGCCAAATATCCAAGGACAGTATTTCAGTCATTAAGAACTCTACATAAGGCCATTATAGTGCCTTCTTTTCCGCCTTATCATGTCAAATACAAATACGGGGAAAGAGACAACACACAGATAAAAATTATCAAGAAACAAGGCCAGCCTGAGTCCAGGAAATACCTTGAAGTGAGTGCCATGCTAGGGCGACAATTACTCAAGTACCGGGGTACCATTTTAAACAACTTCAATGATATATGTCTACAGGGGGTCTTTATTTTTCTGGCCAGATGCTGCAATCCAAAGGCCACAAGACAAGCTAGCTGCTGATCATCAAATCAATATGCACACCTGCACTCTCTTTGTACCTACACCTTCCTGTACTTAGTCTGTATACAAGAAAAAAAACTTCCTTGTTTTAAAAAAGCCTTTATTTTCAAAAGAGATTTGTTCAATTTGTTTTTAGATTTAAAAACAAACAAGCCATTCAAGCTTCTTCCTTATTGCCTGTAATCTTTGGCCCGGGAACCATCAATCAGGAGGATCAATTCCATAACTTCCTGGTTGAAGGTTGGATGCTCTACTTGGCAATTATAAACACTTTTAACCCTTTAGCTCATATAGACTCACTTTGAAGCAATTGGCAAACAAACCCAGCATCTACTCTACAATTTGAAGCTCAGATTCTACAATGTTAGCATGACAAAAACAAATTCATTGTTTCATATCCCATCAATTAAGGCAAATGTTGCATATATGGACGCAGGATTCTGTGGCTAGTAAATCCCTGTGTACACATCTCGACATTTGTTTGTTTGTTTATTGGGTTTAAACTTCCCACAGACAGTATTTCAGTCATTTGGAGACAATGTCTACTTGAGAAAGAAAGTGCTGCCACACGTTAATCTAATATACCCATAGACATTTGGCATGGGCCTCACCCAGTAACATTATCTTTCACCAGGCCAAACAGTCCTGGAAACAAACCTTAATGCTGAGCGCCAAGCAAGGCAGCTATACCAGTACCATTTTCACAACTTTGGTGTGTCAGGGACAGGGGTCGATCCCACAACCTCCTTATTCCAGAGCAGACACTCTAACATCAGCCACCAGGCGGTACCATCTCGCTTAGGTGGGCTAAAGCCTTGAAAACTTCCAAAAACATGTTTTTTTCAATCTCTAAACATTAACTACTCATACAAGACTAATTTTCAAGGTGGTTGTGCTTACAAGCCATGAATGAAGCCAAAGGGCCTGTGTTCCAAAACACTTATTCAGTACAACCTCAGGCTGAAAATAAAAAGCATTGCTTGATAGAATATAAAAAACACTTGAGTACCTTTTTTTCCTTTAAGAACACAGGCTCAGACCACCACCCTGGATTTAAAATTAACAAGAACTGCAGAGGACAGCATGCTCAACTATTCAAAATGCTTGTTGGTAAATAAAATAAAATCTATTTCTTATTCTGCCTTTTAATACCCTGTTATATTAAATAATAGTCAAAAATTATATACCCTTGATCGTCTAATTTCTCCTAATAGATTTATGAAGTCTAAAATCAATCCCCGCATAGTTAATGAGACATAAGCATAAAAAACCCCGTGGTATGCCAAAACTTAAACCAAGTATTCAAGTTAGAAAAGGGCCATTTATTTGTATAAAATTCAGTAAAAGAGTTTATCCTTCATAGTTTTCTGATGCTCCTGCATGGTTCATACAGACTTCTCAGGCATAAATTTAGGGCCTTTCAGGACCTTTTAGGGCTATTATGGCTAGATTTAGGGACTTATTTTCATAGCTAAAACAAGCGTTTGACTTAAGGTTCTAAGTTTAAATTTTACAAAAGTTAACCCCTTTAAACCCTTTCCCTCATAGAGGAAACCATGAAAAGACCTATGCGAACAGCATAAAACCAGATCAGCCTGCGAGTAACTCGCAGGCTGATCAGGTTTATGCTGTTCGCTGCTCCTCAGTGGTCTGGAAATGAGGACTTTATAATTAAGGTAAGGTTTAACTGTGGTTTTCTGCAGATCAGGCTTTATGTGGTACCTATTGAGGGCGTCAAATGAGTCTATATGGGGGAAAAGGGGTTTAAATAGCCTAATGTAGCCTACAACGGGTACATATTCTTAAGACAAGTGGGAGCTTATTCCAGTATTTAATATTGCAGAAAGTTTTTAAATTGGTGAGCATTAAGAATCCACTTTATGAATCACAATATATGAGTGTTTGAAGTAACAGGTTTTTGCTTTTACTTATCATTGAAAACACACTACAATGACCTTCCCCATAATTTTTTTGTATGAATTATGGCATTTTAAATGGGTTACTATTGTCTGCATTGTCACAAAATCTCAGCCTTTAACAAGTCATTTTAAAACAACATACATTTGCATTTCAAAGGATGAGAGCGAAACTAGGCTATATGCTTATAAGTATACACACTAACCCTAGTTTTGCACACACCTCTCGTTTTGTCCACTTGAACTCGCGGTCGGAAAACCCCATTGGTCCACTTGCAGAAGAACTAGAGGAGGTGGGGGAGGAACAAAAAAAAAGTGTCCTCCCTCGTTTGCGAAGAATCAAGTGGAGTGTTTAACTTTTGTTTTTCCACTTTTTCGTAAAGATCCAAGCTTGATCTTCCATCTTACTGGATCAGTGTCTTTTTAACACTCTACAATAAGCTTTAAAATGGTCTTCTGCTTTCATAACCCAGTCATACGTCGCGCACCATTTTTGGGTTTTAAACATGCATTTACCCATGAAGTCTAGATCTAATGTCTTTTGCAAAAATTTTAAAAAGTTTCGCTTCATAAACAGAGCAAACAGGTCGCCGGAAATTTTTAGCACAAACACTCTTTTTGGATGCCTTGGATGTTTCCCTTGAAATAGTTTAAAGCGGATGAACTAAACCGCATCACGTGCAAGCGTCCCAGGTCGATTTGCCGGAAAACAAGGAAACAACCAGCAATTTATTACGGCGTAATTCTCCGAGATTTTCCCGAAACATTAAAATTTATATTATAGCCAGACCAAATGCTTGCAAACTAAATTTAGGGGCCTTCAAAATTGTAACTCAGGGCCATACAGAACAAATTTAGGCCTTTTCAGAGCCAGCTAGCAATTCAGGGGCCTTTTAAAGACAGCCATCAAAATTCGGGGCCTTTCAAGACTGTGCTAACTATGTCCTGAACACACTTCTAAAACTTTCTAGTCAATTACCATAAACAATATTTGAGAATAAGCTGCATAGTAGCTTGCATGCAAAACTTTTACCAAAAAGTCTAAGTCAAAAAGTGGCCCTAATCTGCATTATGTTCAGCCCAAAAACTATCTGCCACTATATTATGATACCATTGAACATAATTAAAGAAGTTTCAAATCAAACACATGCCTGGTTACTAAAATATAAGCATGAAAGCACCTTGCATGCAAAACTTCAACCAAAAATTTCTAAGTTAAAACGGGGGCCATAACTTGTAATATATTCCATCAAGAGTTATCTGTTTAATAGTTGATACCCCTTAATGTATTAAAAATGTTTCAAGTAAATAGCATACCTGGATACTGAGATATAAGCATGAAAGTACCTTGCATGTAAAACTTTAACCAAAATTTCTAAGTTAAAAAAGAGCCCATAATTTGTAATATATTCATCAAGAGTTATTTACCTTGGTTGTCTGATGCCCCTAAACATATTCATAAACTTTCAAGTCTATACTATGAATGGTTTTTGAGATATAAGGCTGACAGTAGCTTGCATGCAAATTTAAACAAGTTTTCTATGCATGCAAAACTTTAACCAAATTTTCTAAGTGAAAAAGGGGCCATAATTCATATCAAATTCAGACAAGAGTTATCCACCTTGGTTGTCTGATGCCCCTGAACATACTTTATAAACTTTCAAGTCAATACCGTAAATGGTTACTGAGATTTAAGATTTGATAGTAACTTGCATGCAAAAACTTTAACCAAAAGCTGCAACACAACGCTGACGCAAGGGCGACTACAATAGCTCTAATATTCTTTGAATAGTCGAGCAAAAAAGCATAAACATCATATGGTATCTATGAAAATATGCAACATGGTAAATGGCTGACGCTTTATGAAAAATTTAACAAACAAATCAAATTAATTGATACTAGAGGGATCAAAATCACTATCAATTGATGGCAATATTCACGATCTTAGCCTTGGCTACTGGATAGAATCAGTATTTCAAAACAATGAGTCCACTTAAACAGGAAACCAACCTGACTGACAGAGTGAAGTCCCCTTTGTTGCTGGGTACTCGGTCGAGCCAGGAAACTGCCATCAACCCCTCGGTTCTGTAGCAATCGCTCAGCCTCCTGCCTGTTATGTTAGGGTGGAACCATCTGAAAGCAGACATTACAAGGGCTATAAATGAAATCAATAGGATTTATATCTCTCCACAGCACCGCTAGGTTTTCCTAATCTCATCCCATACTCCAATCATGAGTGTTCCTATGAACATGAGACACAGGCTGAAGGCGACTGATAAAGTCCGACAGACAGACAAACAAACGACAGAGAAGTTCATAAGGTTTGACGTCATTGTGAGCTAAATATAGAATGAGAAAATTGCAACTTTAAATTTTCCCAAGATATCTTTCATGTTAATAAAAAAGGCATTTCTTTGGGTGTGTCAACTTGCAGCAATATTTTTTTTATTTCAGATTTTAATTTTTATCATGGGTTATCCAGAGACAAAATTTTTAAATAATGGCTCTGATTTCAGATAAAAGTCATAAAGAAATCTGCAAAATGAGAGACTAGAATTTCTCAATGGATGTAGACAATTCCTTATTTTGGCCACAGGAAGAATTATCAGACTAGGTGTTTTTTATAAGGGCAAAAAGTATGATATCATTAATTTTTTAACCCTTTCCCTCATATAGACTCATTTTGACACACTCAATAGGTACCACATAAAGCCTTTTCATGGTTTCCTCTATGAGGGAAAGGGTTAATGTGTTCTTTAAAAATGTTTTACGTGAGAAAGTATGGCTAACTTTGTTTATTGGGTTAAGTTCCCAAAAGTATTTCTCATTTGGAGACAATGTTACTTGGAACAGAAAAGGGCTCCACACTGCAGTACCCCGACTTGGCAGGGTACCACCCCATCACATGATTTGAATGGCCCATCCCCCCCTGTAATTGCTGACACCAACGGAAGGGACTCCCGGGGAAATTGCCATTGACTTTTGTTGTTGCGGGCATTAATCCACCCCCTGCCCCCAAGGCAACCTTTAAGCCCCCGAAAGGGTCCTGAATTTATTCAAGCCCGTTTTTTAACAGAACCAATTTTAAAAAATTTTAGTGAAAGGGTAACCCTAGGGGGCTATTTAAAAATTTTTGTCAATATTTGTACTTTTTTTATTTTTGGGGATTCAAAAACTTATTTTTAAAAATTATTTAAACATTGGAATAGCTTAAAAAAGAATTTGGGCTTTTTGATTGTTGGGGGGGTTGCAAAAAGGTTGTGCAATAATTTATATCCCTTTAAAAACCTTTTTTTTCTCTCACTCCAAATGTGCAAAGGGGGGGCCCTTTTTCGCTGTTTAAAAGGGAGCCAAAAAACCATAAAATTTTTAAAAAGAAAAGGGGCCCTTAAGGTTTACCCCCGAAAATTCATTTTTTAAAAAGGATTGCCCCTAATAACCTAAAAACCTCATGAAACTTCACAATACAAAAAAGCTTTTTAAAATTAAAACCTGGAAATTTAATGGCAAATGTTCGACAAGACAGAAATTAATCCCCTTTATAAAAATTTTTTTGTCTGATTACCCCCCCTAAACAAAAAACAAGAGGCCCATGTGGCCCTAAACCTTTGGAAAAAATGGTTGACCCAAAAAAAACGTACCAATTTTTTTAAAACGGGCAAAAAAGTTTGGGGAAACAGATATTTTTAAAGTTTTCATATTTTTTTTTTTTCTTTTTTTTTCCCCGGCAACCCGTTTATAGGATAAAGGGGTTTTTTTAGGAATTTTTAAGGTTCCCCCCAAGGTTTCCTGCAAAGTTTAACAAATTTGTCCGTGGTTTTCAGAGGAGATGTTGTTTAAAGGTTTTTAAATTTTTAAGGGAAAAAAAACCCCCCCCGGGGCAAATTTTTTTTTGGAGGTAATTTTTAGCAACTTTGGGGGGTTGACCCAAGGAAATCTTTCCAAAATTTTTTTAAAATTTGGCCCGTATTTTGAAAAAAAATGTTTTTAAATTTTTTTTTTTTTCTTTTTTCCATGGAACCCCAAGTTTTTCAAGTTTATTTAGAAAATTTTGTGAAGGTTCCCCAAGGTTTATCCCGCCATTTTAAAAAATTTGCCGTGGTTTCAGGGAGTTTTTTTTAAAAAGGGTTTTTCTATAAATTAAGAAAAATGCCCCCCGGGGCCATTTTTTTTTTAAGGAGGGAAAATTTTTTAAAAATTTGGTAGGGTCCCCCAAAACTCTGACCAAATTTTTTTTAAAATTGGGCCTGTGTTTTAAGAAGATGATTTTTAAAGTTTCCTTTTTCTTCTTTTTTTTGTTGTCAGGGCAACCGAGTTCTACATGGTCAAGTTTATTTAGCAATTTTTTAAAGGTTGACCCAAGGATCATCCCTCCCAATTTAATCAAATTCTGTCCAGTGGTTTCAGAGGAATGTTGTTTAAATTTTTCCCTTATATACAAATAAGGCAAATAACCCTCCCCCTGGCAGCCATTTTTTTTACGGATGGAAAATTTTAGAAACTTTGGAAAAGGGTTGACCCAGGAACATCTGTACCAATTTATTTTAAAAATCTGGCCATAGTTTTGAAAAAGATGATTTTTAAAGTTTTCATTTTTTTTCTTTTTGTTGCCATGGCAACCAGGTTCTACAGGGATCAATTTATTTTAGCAACTTTTTTTGAAGGTTTGACCCGGATCATCCCTGCCAATTTTAATAAATTCTGTCCAGTGGTTTCAGAGGGAGATTTTTTTTTTTAAAAGGTTTTCTATATACATATAAGGCAAATAACCCCTGCCCCGGCAGCCATGTTTTTTTCGGATCGGAATAATTTTAGCAATTTTGGTAGAGGTTGACCCAAAACATCTGTACCAAATTTTTTTGAAATCTCCAGTGTTTTTTAAAGGGAGTGTTTTTTAAAGTTTTCAAATTTTTTTTTTTTTTTTGTTGCCATGGCCCAGAGTTCTTCATGGATAACTTTATTTTAGAAAATTTTGTAGGCCTCACCCAAGGGAACAACCCCTGCCAAGTTTCATTAAATTCTGTCCACGTTTCAGAAATTTTTAAAAGAAAATTTGTTGACGACGCACGAGACGGACAAGGGGTGATCACAAAAGCTCACCTTTGAGCATTTGTGCTCAGGGGGCTAAAAATGATTTTCTCCATATTCCTACGGTAAATTTAGAGTGTTCATAAAAAATTTAATCAGAATCATATAATGCACCTCTCTACCATGAGTTTTCCTCGAAAATCAAATTCAGTTGTTCATATTCACAGAAATTTGTTATTTTCCCTTGATTTTCAATTTTTAACTTAAATACAGATTACCCCCCTGCATCTACAAAAAAACCCCGGGGAAAAAAATTTTGGGTGAAATATTTTTTTTTTTGGGAGTCTTCAAAGTGAAAAGTTATAGAAATATTTTCATCAGTGGCAAGATATAAAACGGGTATTAGGGGTTTATACCTTAATAGTCCCCTTAATAGTCAACTTTAATGAAAAAACAAAAACGCCTTTAGATCAACTAGAACAATCACTGAAGATTATGAAAACCCCGCCAAGGGGTATTTCATTAAAAAAACGTAAAAGATTTTAAAACCCAAAATGGGGGCCAAAATTCCTTTTCAAAGACAAAATAATATAGAAAAATCCTGTCAAGATTTCCCAGGGAGGACCCCCTGACAAAGAAAAATTTAACCTTAAACCAAACAGATGATTTCCCCTATCCCCCCTCCAAACTTTGCGAGTTAAATAGGAAACTTTCACAGTTTTTAAACCCAACATCCTAAAAAATAAAAATGGACCACTTATATTAAAATGGTTTATGCAGATTGCACGGGCCCATTTCCTTTAAAACTTCTCAATTAATGATAGGGTAAAAATCCTAAACTGACCTTTTTTAGTCGCTTACTAACCACATTTAATTGCCATTAATTTACATCTCGTAAGTCAAGCACAAGTGCATGGTCACATGACACACCACAATCCCTCACTCTAATCTTAATCTTGAGAAAATTAAAAAAGGGAAATTTTTTTCAGGGCACATAAATAAGCACTCACATCGGGTTTTAAAGGGTGTTGCAACCCAAAAAAGGTTTTTTTTGAATTTTAAAATTTCTCATCAGGGAAAAACGTTCGGTTTATTTCAGAAATTTATAATGAATATTGTATCCAATTCTTACATACACAGTCAGAAAGACAAAAATTGCCTTTCCTATAAACTTCAGAAAATAACAAAACTCCTTTGTCATAAAAAATATCCCCCACTTTCCACTTTGTCCCAAGTTTTTGAATGTAAAAAATGAGGGTTACGTTTTTTGGGCACGCACCTCTTTTCAATGAACTTTCACATATAAGTTTCATTTTGATACTTTTACCCTTTTTTTGAGTTTAGTCCGAAAAAAATTTGTATAAAAATTTACAAAGGGCATTACTCCATATTACAACAGAATTTTAGGTTCTTGGGCACGGCACTCCCACTTATGATCTACACAATAATTTTTCATCTTGAAAATTTTTACACTTTTTAAGTTGGCCGAGACAAAAACTTTTCTGAAATTTACAAAGGGCAAAACTCCAAATTTTAAGCGTCAGATTATGGTTCTTGGGTCTGCACCCCCCTCATTGAGATCTTCCACTTTTGATATTTCATCTTGATAGCTTTTATACTTTTGATTCCTAAACAATAAATAAGTATAATTTTACAAAGGACAATAACTCCCAAATTAGTGACAGAGAGTTTTTTGGTCTTAGGAAACTGCACTTCCCCTCAAAAAAAATCAACCACATAGAAGTTTTTCAGATTTTATAAAATTTTTTTGAGTCAGGCCGGACAAAATTTAAGTAGAAATTTACAAAGACAATAACTTCAAATTTTCAACAGAGTTTTGGTTCTTGGCTTTGTATTCCCCATCAATGAATCCATCCACATATGAATTTTTCATTAAATCCCTTTTCAACTTTTTGAGTTATGGCCCGAAAAAAATTATGTATAAAAAATTTACAAACTAACTTCAAAATAATGAAAAAAATTTATGGTTCTGGGCATACATCCCCCTAAATGATTGAGTTTTATTTGATATTTTTTAATTTTTTTGAGTCATGGCCCAGACAAAAATTAATAAAAATTTTTTAAAAAGGGCACTGCACCCCCCTCAATGGCACCCACAAAATAAAATTTTCTTTTTTGTTCCTCTTTGTTTTTGAGTTCAGCCCAGAAAAAAAAACCCACGGGAAGACAGCAAGCAAAACCAGTTACACCCCCCCCCCCAACCATATTACCTTTTTGTGGGGTTTAATAGTCAATTTGTAAGTACATTCAAAAGGGAAAAGGTTTAAATTAGGCTACACTGCTTTCATACTTTTTAATATTTATTGTGAGAAATTTTTCATATTTATCTTTTCAACGGGATAATTTTTTCAAAACACAAGTCTTCCCTTCAAATACTAACCAAATAGCAACGTGAGGATGAAAAGGCACAAAAACCAAAGTACATGATACAAAACACCAAGATGTTTCTCTCCAAGGAAAAAATTTCATTACTACCACTTATCAGGGTCGAGTTATAGATCAATATGCCTTGAATAGACAAAATTTACACTGTTTTTTAAAAATACAATAGGCGGATAGTTTTATGTTCACATAAAAATTTCCCTATAAAAAGTGAAACGTTCAAATGAGCAATAAGGGGGGGTTCCCCCAAAAAAAAAATCAGGGAACCGGGGGAAAACCAACTTTTTTTTTCCACTGATCTTAATACCATAATCCAGATGTTCCGCTTGAATCGGGAATACCAGTGGAATTCCATAAGATTCAACGGGAATATCTGCATCTACTGGAATGCCAATAGTTTCCACATGAAAGGAAAAAAAAGTGACTTTTTTGTTTCATACTTAGCAATTTGTGCCTTATGGTGTAATTCATCAGGGGAATCCCACTGGAATTGAAGTGCTCCACGGAATAACTGTAAAAAATACCATGAACCCAATAAAGTTCCAGTGGTATTCCGAAAATATTTTACTATATTAGATTTTGGGAGTCAAGCATTTGAATTTCAAAAATAAACATGTTCCCATCCAAAGCTTAAAACTTAAAATGGTATCACAATCATGACCCACTTAGGGGTCACGGGGGAGGTGGTACACTTTTAAAGTTAAAAGGGCTTTGGAGGGAAGCATTTTCTTTTTAAAGGCAAAATTAATTTTTTGCTTTTTTGGGTCAAAGACCTTTGCCAAAAACCTCATGACCTCAAAGTGGTTTGGGGGATAATTCCAGGTGCATACACGGAAAGTTTAAAAAAAGTTTTTGAATGAAGCATTTTTCAATTTTTGACCAAGGATACATTTGCTTTTTTTTGGGTTCAAGGTGACCTTCACCTTTGACAATGTGACCTCAAAGGGGGTTGACGGAAAGCTCAAGCCCGCCCAAATTTTATAAATTTAAAAGGGACAAATTTATATGTTCATATATTAAAAATACATGTACCCCCAAACCTTTTTTATCCCTATGCAAGCACCCAAAAAAACAAATTTCAACAACTTCTTCCAAGCCCCGTTTGACTTGTCTGAAATGTCACAGTATCCTAAAATTGCATCTTAAAAAAGATCATCAACCCTGGGCAAAAACCAAAGGCCCACGACAGAACCCCTAAAGATTTTAAAATTTGGAAAAACTGTATGGCTTTTACATTAACAACTTGTGGATTATGTGCCCAAAGGGGCTTTAATTAGAAAGTTAGAAAAAATTTCTACAAGTTTTATGCTGATAGCTGCTGTTCAAGTTAAACTTCATTCCCCCTACTATAAAAAAGCAGTGATTAGTTTGTGATAATGCACCTCAAACGGGGTTTTTGACGGAAGACCAATTTCCCCAAAAAGGCGGGAATCTGACTGATAAAAATGCAGGGACCGGGTCCGGGAAAAAATTTGATTACTTCATATAGCAAAGCAAGAAATTTACAGTTGGAGGAAGACCCGCTGCCGAAGCATCGGGAAGAACCACTGGGGACTACAAGATGGAAGCTTCCCCACATAAAAATCTGAATGACCTGCTTGGATTCAAAACCCACTTTTTGAGGGGCTGAGGGGGGTTTTAAAAATTCAATGACTTTACCCTGGCCCACGGACCCCCATCCCCCGAAATAGTTTTTAAAGTAAAAAATGTAAACTTCCCTTAGGTAAGCCTGCTCTCCCCTGCTAAGGGGAACACTAAAAGGGTCCAAAACAATAGCATAACATCAGTCCATAAATTTAGAAAAAAACAAAAAAATTGACTCAATTATTACAAAGGACTTGACATAATTAAGACATTTTAATATCAAATTTTGCTACAGGCAAAATCTTTGAAAAAAAAAAACTCTACTAGAATAAATTCCTTATGAAAACACTGTTTACAAGTATACCCAAAAAGAAAATTTCTTCAGTATGAAATCTTTATCCAAGTTCAAGCATTCTTTATCAAAAAACCATTTCCAGAGATTAAAAGGATGTCAATACAAAAATTTTTCTTTGATTCGGGTGGTTTTTTCCCAAAAAAAATTTTAATCCCCACCAAAACTTGTCTCTTTTTTGGCCTCATTTTCTAAACATCATCCTGAAAAAATTACCCCAAATTTTTTTTAGGTACAAATCAACGAAATTAAATTCAACGAAAAATTAATTTTTTTAAGAAGTAATCAAAATGAACCCGGGTAAAAAACAAATTAAATCAACTTGCCTTTTGCCATGCAAAAGTCAGAGGTGGATCGGTTTAAATGGCCTCTTACTTCATGGGCGGGGTTTAAATAGGCCCCATGTTCAGCTGGGTTTAAAAAATTTTTAAAATTAACATCCAACGAACGTTTAAAAAAGGTCCAGTCAAATACATTTATCCTTGTGTTGTTTATTCTTTTTAAATGGGTGTGTTTTTCATGAGGGTGTCCCCCTTTTCATTTCAATTCTTTGAAAAATTAAAGCCGTGTTTAAAAAAAATTTTAAAAAGTCCGAACACTGATTGTGGTCACCCCCCCCTGCATGTCTACCATAAAAAAAAGAAATATGAAACACATTAATTAAATTTTTAAAATCTCTTAATTTTGTCAATTGGGGTACTTGACAGTTCTTGTTTTTAATTGCTACAGGGAATAAAATGATGAAAAATTGTCAAGAGTAGGCAATAAAACCAATAACAATTTGGTATAAACTGCCTTCGAAAAAATTTTAGCTTTTACCATCCCTGCTATTTTCTGTTTATACAATACTGTTGACAACAAATTTAAGGTCGTGTGAGGGCAGTTTGTTTATTTACGTTCTTTCTTTCTTTTTTTCCTTTGTTTTGATTTGAAATAAAGGTTTAAAAAGAATTGGTAAGTGTTGAAAAAGAAATTTTTAACCTACTTCGGAATTGGAAAAATAAAAATTCGCCAAGACTCGGGTTTATTTTTTAACTGCACAGGAAAAACTTATCTTTTAACAAAAACCTAGATCCCACAAAACAAGTATTTCATAATTTGGGTTTTTATTTGTTATTTGAGACAATAATAAAAACCCAAAACATTATGTTAAATAACTCAAGTGTTCTGAAATGCAATAAACAATAAGTGATTTTTTGCAAATTTTGAGTAGTATATTTTATATCCAAGCTATAAAGACAAAAACCCTTTTCCCCTCATGAAGAAACCAAAAAAACCCTATGCGAACAGCTAAAACCAATCAGCCTGCGAGTAACTCGCGGCTGATCAGTTTATGTGTTCGTGCTCCCAGGGGTCGGAAATGGGTTGGTAATTAAATTTGGAAAGGGTTTTAAAACTGTGGTTTTCTGCGATCGGGCTTTATGGGGTCTATTGGTCGAAAAAATGAGTCTATTGGGGAAAGGGTTTAATACCCCCATGACATCAACGGCTAAATTCAACCCCCTTATCTTTTCACCAAAAAGTCCATCCAAACTAAAGGGAAATATTCCAGTTTTTGCCATGGATAAACCCAGAATTTTACAGTGTCAGTCATTTCTTTAACCTTTACTTTATGAATATCATTTTTATATTTTGATTGGGTTTTAAAAAAAATTTTTAAAAAACTTAAAATGATTTTTTTTTCCCATAAAAATGAAAATTCAAAAGATTCTATATTTTTTTTGAACAAGCGGGGTTTTACCCTATAAAAGCTTTTCCTAGCTGTGAAAGGAGTTGTTAAAGCTAAGAAAATAAATTTTGGGTTTTTCATTCTTTGGATTGCTTAGGATGTGCAAAAAAAAAAAAAAAAAACGTTTTTTGTTCTTGATTCCATGAATGCAAGTTGTTACAATTGAAATCACGTAGAAAAGGTTTGGAAGAGGATGCGGATAAAATTTTTTGACACGCCCGCAAACCTTACCAGTCCCTTTCATTAAATTTTAAAATCTTTATTATTAATTAATTACATCATTTTACGATGTAAAAAAAATTTTGAATTTTCTGTATGCTGGTCACTCCCCCACATTAAAATGATTCAAACATTTTATTTTTGTGAAAGTTTTTTAAGCACAAGGGGGGGGGGGGGGGGGGGGGGGGGGGGGGGGGGGGGGGGGGGGGGGGGGGGGGGGGGGGGGGGGGGGGGGGGGGGGGGGGGGGGGGGGGGGGGGGGGGGGGGGGGGGGGGGGGGGGGGGGGGGGGGGGGGGGGGGGGGGGGGGGGGGGGGGGGGTGGGGGGGGGGGGGGGGGGGGGGGGGGTGGGGGGGGGGGTGGGGGGGGGGGGTGTGGGGGTTGGGGGGGGGGTGGGGGGGGGGGGGGGGTTTGGGGGGGGGGTGGGGGGGTGGGGGGGGGGGGGGGGGGGGGGGGGGGGGGGGGGGGGGGGGGGGGGGGGGGGGTGGGGGGGGGGGGAATTTCCCCCTTAAAACCCAAAACCCTGGCCAAATTTTAAAAAAAATTTTTACACAAAAGAAACTTTCGTCTTTTTTGGTTGATTATGAAAAAAAAAATTTTGTTTTTCTTTAAATTTAAAATTTTAAATTTTAAATTTTTAACTGAACCCAAATAGTTTATTTAAATGTCAAAGGGTTAAAAATTTTAAGGGGGGTTTTTTTTTTTTTAAAAAAAAAAAAAAAACCCCAAAAGAAAATCAATTTTTGAATTCAAAATTGGCCATGGTTTTTTTTTAAATTTCCATTTTTTTTTGTAAAGGCATTTTTTTTTTAAAAAGCGCAAACCCAAAAGAATTTTTTTCATTTTTCATTTTTTCAAAATTTTAATTTAATTGGTAGAAAAAAAATATTTTGTTAAATTTTTAAAAGATTTAAAAAATTTTTTTTCCAAAAAAGGGGTTTTTTTAAAAATTTAAAAAATTTTTTTAAAATTTTTTTGATAAAAATTTTTTGAATTTTAATAAAACCTTATTTTTTTTCCCCCTTTTTTAAAAGGGGGGGAAAAGACCCCCAAAAATAACAAAGAAAATGCCCAAAACTCCCCACATTGGTTTTAAACCCCCCCCCCCCCCATTTTATTGGATTTTAAAAAAAACCTTTCCCTGGTTCCGGAACCCGAAAAACCCCAAATTTTGGGGCCCCCATAATCCAAATTTTTTTAAAAATAAAACCCTTAATAACATTTTTTTTTTTTTTTTGGTATTAAATAAAATATTTACCCCAAAATAATTTTAATGGCCCCCCAACTTTAAAAATTGTTAAATTTTTTAAAATTTTTTTTTTAAAAAAAAGGGGTGGTTTTTTTAAAAACCGTTAATCTTTTAAAATAAAAAAAAAATCTGTTCTTAAAATTAAAAATTTTTAAAAAATTTAAAATTTTTAGGTTTTTTTCCTCCTTTTTCCCCGGGGTTTTTGGGCCCCCCTTTCCCCCCGTTATTGGTTTCCTTTAAATTCCAAAAAATTTTTTAAATGGGCCCCCCAATTTTTAAAAAAGAAAAACACTTTTTGCCTTTGCCCTTTTTTTGTTTGCAAGGATTAAGGCATTGATTTTGCCTCCTAAGGGGCCATTGCCATTTTATAAATTTTTTTTCCCTTTTTAAGAAAACTGGGGGTTTAAACCCAATTGAAAGGGGTTTTTTTCCCCCTTTTAAATTAGGGATGAAAATTTTTCAACCTCAACCCGGAAAATTTTTCCCCCCATTTTTTCCCCCCAAATTTCCTTTTCGTATTTAATTTAGAAAAAAAACATTTTTACCATAATTTGTCTCCAATAACAAAAAAATTTTTTTTTTCCTCTAGTTATAAATTTCCCGGGGTTGGGTAACAACAATAAAAAAGGTAATTTAAAAATTAAAAAACTTCAAAAATTTTTTTAAAAAAAAAAAAAAAAAAATAAAAAAAATTTTTTTTTAAAAAACTTCTTTTTGAATTAAAAAGGAAATTGACCAAAATTTCTTTTTTTAAAAAAATTATTTTTCCCCGCTGTTGGTTTTGTTTCTAGGGTTTTCCCCGTTTTGTTTTTTAAAACCCGTTCCGGGGCTATATCCTCCCGATTAAAAAATTCTTCCCAAAAAAAATGTTCACTAAAAGAATAACCTTTTCTCAAAAAAAAAACCGATTTTTTAAAAGCTGGTTTTTACAAACAAAAACCGCCAAAAAAGTATTCAAATTTTTGCGTTTAATAAAAGGGGGGAAAACTGGTTACATTTGGTTTTCAAAAAAAAAAAAATTATTAAAAAAAAAATTTTTTTAACAATAAAAAAATTTAAAAAAAATCCTTTTGAAAAATCTTTTTTTTCATTTAGTTTTTATATAATTTAATTTTTTAAAAAATTTAAAAATTTTTTTTGTTTCAAAACAATTAAAAAAAAAATGCCCCAAAAAAAATAAACTATTTATTTAAAAAAACTATGAAAAATTTTAAATTTAAAAATTTTTTTTGATTTTTAAATAAAAAGGGTGACCAACCCCTTTTTTGGGAAAAAAATAAAATAACCCCAAATTTCCCTTTTTTTTTTTGATTCCTTTAAAAACCAAAAAACCCCCAATTTAAAACCCGGAAATTTACCCGCCCACCTTGTTTGTGTTCAAAGTTGTTTTAGGTTTCCCGCAGTTTGAAACTTTTTCTTTTCCCCATTAAATTTTTTGCGCCATTTAAGTTTCCCCTAAAAACCCCAAAAGTACCCAATTTTTAAAAATTTTTTTAAAATTTTTTTCCCGGCATGGGAAAAATTTTAAAAACGCCTTTTTTTAACGTTAAAAATTAATGCCCTTTTAATGACCCCCAAAATAAAAAATTTTTAAAAAAATTTTTAAAAAAAAAATTAAAAAACAAATTTTTTTAAAGAGAAAAACCCCCTTGACCCCAAAAAGGATTAAAACCCCTTTTTTTAAAAAGGAGACATATAAATGCATTAAAAAAAAAATTTTAAAAAGGGATTTTTTTATCTTATTAAAACGTGAAAATGGAATTTTTTTGAAAAAGGGAAAAAAAAAAATTTTACAGGTTTTTTTTAAAAAATAAAAACCAAAAATTCGTCCCCCCCCAAAATTTTCCCCCCCCTACAACCTTAAAAAATTCCCCAAAACCCCAAAAAACCCCCTGTTTGGTTTAAAATTTTAAAAAAAAAACAAAAACAGCAAAAGTTTGAGAAATTCTTTTCCCCCTTTACAACAAAATTTTTAAATTCAAATTTTTTAATCGGACCAAAGACCCACGACCCAAAAAACATTTTATTTTTTCACGGTGCAGGGCCCCTTTACCCCATTCCCCGGTTTTTTTTCCCCAATTTCAAGAAAGGTTTAAAAGCCCGGGGGTTTTAAACCCCCGATTTTGACCCCCTAAAGGGTTTTAAAAACCCTCATACTAAAAGACCCCCCAAAAAACGGTCTTTTTCAAAACCCCCCATTGAACTCGTATCCCTTTATTTTCAAAAATCATTAAAAAATTTTTTTGGGTTTTAACATTAAATTTTCCCCTTTGCTTAAAACCCTTTAAATTCCCCCAAGGCAATTTTGGAAAATTTTTGTTTTTTTAAACGGTTGTTTTTCCCCCTTTTTTAAAAAGGGAAAAAAAAAAGGGGAAAAATTCAAAAAATTTTTTTTCCGGTTCCAAAAATTCCCCCGGAAATGTTTTTATTTTTTAAAAACAAAATTTTTTTTGGCAAAACTTTTAACGCGGGTTTTAAAAAAGGGTATTTAAAAATATTGGTCTTTTAAAAATGGACCAAAACCGAAAAACGCTTTAAAAAATAAAAAAGGTTTTAAAAAAAATGATGAAGGTAAGTAAAACTTTTATTTTTCCTTAGCTATCTTTCTGTATTAAATAACTGATAATGATTTGAGCAATTATGTTTTAATATGCCTTGATATTTATCTATGTAATTTTGAATGATATTGGTCAGATTTTTTTTTTTGACTCTTAAGAATTTGTTTTTGACTCTTGAAAATTTGCCATTACCAAATATCATCTTTTGTTTTCTACTTTAAATAAAAAAGGTAGCTCAAGTCTCAATAAGAATATTGCAGCTGTCATTTTCTTTCCACATTAAGGGAATGATTTTTTCACCATTTTTTTAAAAATAAAACCTAGATATTCTAGAATTTATAAATTAAATTATCCTGTTTAGATTTGAAATTGACAACAGTTTATTATGATGACTTGGACTATTCCATGATAAAAAATGCAGCTTCCCAATGTGACTACACTTCTAAGTAATGGAACAGATAATAATTCTTATTTTCATTTATCTTTTGGTTGACTATTTTCAGGAGTTCCAGTCACATGCTTTGTGTTTCATTGTAACAAATAATCTGTCATTGATGGCCCAGAATGAACTCATTACCATTCAGCAGGAGAAAGGGGGCTACCTTCCTAGAGGACAAATTATCAGCATACGCCGTTGTCCAGATATTTATTATATTCTTGCAATATTATATAAATAAATTTAATTTTAATTTTGTTTTGTTTTGATTTAAAACAGGATTACTTTTAATCAGAACACTTATTGCAAATAATATGTACATACAATAAACAAGTATACATTACATACAAACTTTGTTAATCTAAACATATATATCGCTACATGTAAAATTTGTGACATATTACGATCTAAGCGAAATACTGCAAATTTTATTTGACTCTTAAAAATTTGTTTTTGACTCTTGAAAATTTGGCCCCAAGAGTCAATGACTCTTGGGTTTCAAAGACTATGGAGAGCCCTGGCGTGGAACTGTCGAGAAAATTTTTCGGCAAATGACGTAAGCAATTTCAGAAAAATGTCACACAACTGGAAGAGCTACAGAAAAAAACTGCAAACGCCTCCACAGACGGCGACTTCAATTAAAACTTTCTTCCAGCCAGTGTTAGTGACTTCAGATATTTCCCAATTAATTGTAATTTTAATTCTATAAGTTAAGTTTCTTGTATGAGGGCTATATCTTATGAGCATTTTCGGTCTCCCCACTCACTTTGTTATAAATTTTTTTATTTTCATGTAATTGATATTTTTTTTTTTATGAGGTTCAATTTTTTTTTTTTTTTTTTTAGATCTATTTTTTTTTTTTTAAATCAGTTGCCAAAATGGAAATGCACTGTATTTATTTTATATAATAAATTTTAAACAATTATCCATCTTATAAATATAAATAAATAAACGAATTTATAAATATGAAATCTATAATACAACAAAAAGTAGGTGTTTGAAATAAGGAGTAAAAAAAACGTTGTTTCCACTAACCCAACCGACCCTACTATTCCTTTTACTGACCCTAAACTTTTTTTTTCATAGCTTTCGGGCTATTTCATTTTCAAAATGCTACTTTTCATCAATTCCTCTGAAAATAACATAAAACAATGGGGGAAAAATATTAGCCGACCTACTGACCCTATATTTTTCACAGATCTATGTTGGTGGAAATATACAACTTTTTTTTTCGGCCTAATTACATTTATGTTCTGACAATGTGTTACTTTTATGGAGAGCATTGTGGACATGTTCAAAAACAAAAAAGAGAGAGACATGCCTCTTTAAGTGGAATTGTTAAAGTTGTTTCTATATGTTTGAATCAGTAAAACATTGTTTTGAAGTATTTCAGATTTTCTTATACATGTACATTTGTCAATTCCCACTAAGAAAAAAAAATCCCCCAAATCTGCATTTCGCGCGCTATTTTTCCCCCATTGAAAGGCTAGGGCCGCATCCCCTAGTTGTAAAAAAAACCCGTTATTAGACGTGCGTGGATTTTTAGGTGTGCA
>CM037793.1:1871921-1889555 GCA_021229015.1 Solen grandis | reverse complement strand
ATTCCTTTAGCATTAAAAAGCACTTTCATTCTACCTCCACCTATAATTAAGAATATAAGTAGGACAGCATATAGGTAAATAGTTAGCATGAAAGAACAAGTTCATTCTCAAGCCACCCAAAGATAAGTCAGTGTTTTAAAAAAGGTAACACCACATGGTTATATGCAATCCATTCTATGAAAATGCAGCAGAAATTAGATATATATGTTTGTGTCTGACTCAAGCATATGAAGTACAACACTACAATACCTATCTGCCTTGCAGCTCTATACAGTCTGTTTTCGGGCTTACTAATAAGAACATTTTCATTCCTCTACGTGCCAATTTCTTGCATAAGCCCTTCCTATTCCTTCGCTACTTCAGTCACAACTAAAAAACAAATCATACGGTAAATATAAATACAATATTTACCTATCTTTAAAGAAGATCTTTCCAATTTATCCAAATTTCTGCTGATTAGTATAATGTTCATTCCTCTCTTTGCAAGTTCTTTAGCATATGCCAGGCCTATCCCATCTGATCCTCCTGTTACAACTAAAAAAAAGTAATCAAAATAACAAAATATCAAATGAATCATGCAATTTCATAACACTTAATCATGTATTTAGATCTGATGCTGCATACCAGTTTTTTTGTCATTTTTTAAAGACAAAATACAAGTATCATTATTTAGCTACTGAATGTAGATAATGATGGGTTAACCATAAGCATTCACTTCCTCAATCAAAAAGGATTTTCTTAACCAAAGCTTTCATTTATAAAATGCATTTTTTTCCCACATGGATTTTTTTGACATAGATAACGATATGGATACAAACGTATTTCTAAGAATTAATATTGTCAGTCATATATCACTTACAGTTGTCTTCCCATCATGAGTCATGTGTAAGTAATGTTCTGTTCATGTATTTTGCATGCACTTTTCCTGTCAATACTTTTTTGGATCATAATATCTGTGATCCTAAGCATGTATAATTGAAATAAAAGTTTGTAGATGTACCACATGTGATGCATAACATAATTATAAAAATTATAACTTGAAAAGCTCATTATTACCTTTGAAAATGACAGGAAATTGCATAATTTGATTCAAAATGTTCACAAAAGTGTATGTTATTAATGTATTATATCCAAAGACGCTCAGCTTTGTGTCTGGTTTTGACTGATACTCTATTTAAATCATGCATACAATTAACATTCATATGTACCATTAGCATGTCTTAGAGGTGGTGAAGGTTATTCTCTATTGAAATCTGCTCCAGTTATATCAAGTGGAGGTTTGTAGAGGCCAGTACAAAAAATATGACCATAGCACACATCAATAGAGATTAGGTGAACAAGTAAATGGGATGTTGGATGAAGCGTACCACTGCCTTATGATATAGTTTTGCATACCAGGGCATAGTGTACCACTTAGTCAGACTAAGTGTACACTGCAGAAAATGGGGTTATGTCAATGTATCATTCTTTGCCTTATAAATTAGCAAACTGAACATAATAGTATTGTACATTAGTATATCATATACTGGTAAATCATCAGAGGTCCCAATTCTGGAGGGTCCTAATGGACGGTTCCGCATTTTGTATGTAACTCCTCCCCTTATTGATATTTTGACAGTTTCTATTCATACCAAGGTCAAGTGCACAAAAAAAAGCACATTTTCTTTTGTGTATAGGAGGTCAATCATTCACAACATGCTAATCACACTTACACTGGTTGGATAAGCCAGTAAATTTTAAACATACTTTATTGACAATTTAGGAACCATCCATTCCAATGATTATTTTGTGATGTCATGCTGCAGTCAACCCTGGGAATTTATTTTACAATGATCATAAATTTTAAATTTTGTCAATACAAATACAGTTGCAAAAATGTGTATAAACAGATATATATTGTCTTTTTCTTAGTTTTTTATAATAAAGTACTTTCACTATTACTAAATGAGTTTCGGATTCATAAAAAATATGCTTTCTCTTGTATAATTCCAAATGAAAAGTTTGAATTTGTTTGTCTGCTCTGCTAATCTTTCATTCACAGTAATGGCTGACCTTATAATAAAACAGTCCACATACTATGTCATCAGATCAAGAATGATCATAATTATTGTTTACTGACTTATGTGTTTGGTGCTTAGGGTCGAATTTGAAATATATGGCTGGTAAAAGGTGATGCAAAATGTAGCAAATTGTTTATTTTACTTAGTGATATCCCGGACAAGGGTTTACTGCCTTATATTGAGCTAGCATTTGTGATGATGTTATTCCCGACTTGCTAAGTTAAGCAATGTTGGGTAAGGTCAGTACTTGGATGGGTGCCTGCTGGTCTCACAATATTAAAGGTTAGTTGTATTTAATAGATGACTTAATTGTTTCATACATTTAAAAGATTTCATTTCCTTATGAAATAAATAGTTGGAATATGAATCCCCAGAATTATGCTGAATTTTGATTATTTAACTATGTAATTATCAAATACACATTTCACATGTATACAAATATATAGCAAGCAACACTGTGCTTGCACTCTGTTAGGTTGGTTATGGGTTATATAGGTCTAATTCTTCAAGTTATAACTTCCTGATTGTTGATCTAGGCGTTTATGATTCTCTAGAAAAAATGTCTCGCGAATTTAGGAAGAGAAATTGAATTTCCCTTTTTGCTCCTCCAAGAGACACTCTAAAATATGAATGAAATTGTTTACATTACTTTGTTGTCTATACAAATGCTTAAAATGAAATGAAATTTATTAAAAGTGTTTCGATCTATACCTGCCCATAGTCCGAAACGTTTGCTTAGATCGCAATTTGTCGATAATTTGCTGAAAAAGTTAACATTGAAAGCGCCTAAAACGGCTTCTCGACACTTTTAAAGTACGTTTTACTGCATAAACTGCGCCACGTAATGCAAAACCATCCTTGATATTTGAGCATAACTGCAATGTTTCCTAAGCAGAAACTCAAACGGTCAATGGCAGCCATTGCTCCAATGTCATCTGCGTCAATAGACGATCGTAATTCGAAGTGATCATAATCAGTTAGGTGATTTATTGTTCGTCTGCAGAGTTGGTAGTAACAGAGATGTGAATACTAGCTTCGTGGTAGTAAGTTTTACTCTGCATTAAAACAAACTTTTTCCAATCAACATGTTTGAAACATATTATACACGTTCATTTATTTATTTACGAGTGTATTACTAACCACGTTCACTGTCTGAAATAATTATCTACTGTATAATAATGGTGGGATGAGAAGGGTCACAGATATCAGTCACAAATTCACAATTAGTACCTGTTCTGTAATTCCTGAAAGAGTAAATCTGTAATAAACGCATATTGAATGTAACTAAATTCTAAGGATTTCACTTATAAATGTGAAATAAGCGTAATTAAGTAAGCGGATTGTGACAAATTATAAAATTATTGTTTTACATATCTTCACATTAGGATACTGTTCCCTCATATCGCGGTACTTACAACATGAACGGGAATAAATTATCAGTGAAGTCTTATCTGAAATGTATTCCTGAATGTCACTGTTATTCAGCCTTTGTACCATAATGTAAAAACAATTTACTTTTTTCAGCCTTTCAAATAATGTTTTAAAACATGTTATTGATCGCCATGTTTGTCCTACATAAAAAATCCCATGATTCTCTGGTATCTCGGTATTTCTTAAAAAAAGACTACTGGCTCCACCTGCAGATGTTGCTAAGTGATCAAAACAATCACCATTCATAAAACAATGCAGCAGATGAAGATTTAGCATTTGTTGAGTCTTTCAATTCATTATTTATGCTATAAAATGGTTTTAGCGGACATGGGGTGATAAGCATAAGCGTAATGGTTGAAAGTCGGTATACTGCCGGGGCCTTTTTACCCTTCTTTGCAGTAGCCGGTTTTCGTCTTCTTTCCCAAGTCATATAACCACCTTTTTTCCCCAATTTAAATAACCTCCAATATTCCCTTCCTCAGAAAAAAAATCCCATTAAATCGTATTATGAATAGCAGTAAAAAAAAATCAACAACGAAATGAATTTAATTTTGTGAATTACCTAAGCAGTCAGACTGGTTGTCGATATTGTTTCAAATGGATATACGCAGGCCCGAGAAAAATCAATAAGCAGCCTATGACACAACCTTCACCTGTGTATTTCACAGTAAGGGCAGTTTTGATAATTGACACTTCAGAGTTGAAGGGTTGAGCAGGTTTTCAGCAATTACATGATTGTATGAGGAATAAAGGATACCTAAAGATTTCTTATCATTTAATTGCTGAATCAAAAGACTGTCATTAGTTAAGTTTGTTACAGCTCTGTTTTACGATCCAGTCAAACTTTTTTTGGCAAACGAAAGCGAGTGGTACAAATTTAATTATCGACAATGATACGTATTTTTTATCAGCTGTTTTTCCAATCTCATTTAAGTGTTTTAAGAGTATTAAAGAAAAGATTCAGTAAATACGCCAACCCTAAATCAAAGTTGGTGATGTTAACTCCATTTTAAAGAAGCATGGAAAATTAAGTTACACATGAAGACTTTTGAAAGCCTAAATTCGTTTTCGTGCTAAATGTTGACAAATTCCGTCTCGGTTGTAAAATTCGTACAGGTATCTAGAGCAATGTTCTGTAACATCTGCATTAAGGCTTATATATTACTTTTTCTTTCTAACTGCAAACAATATTATATATAACCCTAACCCAAACCCCTTAAAAGCCTGTTTAAATAGAGTTCTTTTTAATGATAACTGATCTACATGGAAAAAAAAATCCCAAAAATTGTGAAAATTGCATTTTTCCCCCACAAAAAGAAAATTGCGTTTTTTTTTCCCCACAAAAAAGGCTAGAGCGCCTTCCCAAAAGGGAAAAAGGCCCTGACTGAAAGAATTTTACATTTGTCTTACATTTATGGAGACATATTACTTTTTGTTTACATGGTATTTCAATTAAAATGTTGTTGTTGTCCTGTAGGCAATATGTGGCTGCCTATAATTCACGGTGTGCCAGTTAATTTCCTCTATATTTTTATCCTCAAGGTGCTTTAATTAGTTTCACTTTGTACTTTTTTGTTAGTGCTGACATGCATGAGGTCAGCTAAAATCTGTTGAATTTCTAATGAAATTTTGGAAGGCCCAACATAGTTTGGCCCTCCCCACCTGAGCGTATGTCTTGAACTTTTCCGCACAGAACGGAAAGATCTACCACTGGGATCTGTTGCTTCTTCATGAAGAATTTTTCAATTTCCCAGTTCTAGTTTTTTCCCTTTAATAATGTTGTATCTGTCACAATCAAAAAAGTAATGTTCAACAGATTCGGGACTCTGCAGACTGGACAAGTTATTTTCAGTTACCTGAACTTTTGACATTTGATCATTGACCCTGATATGACCTGTAATGGTCTGATTGAACGCAGAGATTGTTCTTTGTCCTCTCCCGTTATTTTCCCTTTTTCCACTCTGAGGAAGATGTCATTTATTTTTAAATTTTGCTACGAATTTTAAATTCCATTTTTTCCATATCTTAACTTTCATAAACCCAACTATTTCCTTTTGATTCTTTTTTATCCCCCATCTTAAGATGGGGGCGTATTATGTGAACCTCACGGGGGCGTGCGGGCGTGGAACATTGTTGTTCGGGGCTCTAACCGTTTGCCCAATCCTTTTCAAATTTTCCCACAATGTGCATGGCCATAATATCTCAGATGAGTTCGATATCCAGCATTATCGCGTGAATGACTTAGAAGTTATGGCCCTTGACGTAAACAAAATACTTGAAATTGTGATGCCCGGGCTCAAACTTCAATCCCCTTAGCCCAATCCTTTTCAAATTTTCCCAACAATGTGCAGGGCCATAATATTCGGATGAGTTTGATACCCCAGCATTACGCGTGAATGACTTAGAAGTTATGGCCCTTGACGTACACAAAATACTTGAAATTGTGATTGTCCGGCTCTAACTTCAGTACCGTTAGTCCAACCCTTTTCAAACTTTCCACACATGTGCATGGCCTAATATCTCGGATGAGTTCGATATCCAGCATTATCGCGTGAATGACTTTGAAGTTTTTGGCCCCTTGACGTACACAAAATATTTGAAATGTGATTGTCCGGGTTTCTAACTTCAATACCGTTAGTCCAATCCTTTTCAAACTTTTTACACATGTGCATGGCCATAATATCGCGGATGAGTTCGATATCCGCATTATGGCGTGAATGACTTAGAAGTTATGGCCTTGAGGGTACACAAAATACTTGAAATTTTTGATTGCGGGGCATTAACTTCAATACAGTTTGCCCATTTCTTTTCAAATTTTCCACCATGTGCATGGCCATAAAATCGCGGATGAGTTCGATATTCAGCATTATCGCTTTGAATGACTTAGTAGTTATGGCCCTTGAACACTTAAATAAGTCAAAAGAGACATTTTCCTTCAAATTAAATGGAAATGTTTCAACATGATCGTTTTAATAGTAACATTCATTAACTAATGGGATTTAGGAGACAATAGCTTGTTTCTCTGAGCTATTTCTGAGAGTCCCCATACTGTGTGGGCGTATTTTGTGGCAGTCCTGACCTTGTTATAATATTGGGGACCTCTTCGCCTCTGCACTATCTTTGCACCTTTCTTTGCTTCTATATGCTAGTTCATTGCCCAAATTTTCTATGGGCTGGAACCCAATGGATGGAGGTACATTCCCCTTGTCCCCAATTTCTGCTGCTATTTGTCGATATTCATGACTGTTTCTATTTATCTAATTGTCTGCAAAGTCCCGAGAAGTCTGGAAGAAAAGAGTCTGGTCCTGTAGCCTTGTGAGGATTCAGGTCATTGTCTGGAACGTTGGAGTCACTGGAAACCCAGAATGGTCACACAAGATAGGTTATCATACTTCATGCATAGGTTTTCCTTGTAGTTTTGCACGGTTGCTACTTGGCAGTCTGTAGATTGCCCCCAATAATCAATGGGTTTTCCAAGGAGTTAAATCTGGTTGCACATATTTCTGCATTTGTGATTATGTTGACTTCTGTATGGGTTATTCATCCTTTGCTGCTATCATGATATGACCATAGTGGTTCATATCCGGTCCTGCCTAGCAACAAAGTGTAACGACTGGTAGCACAACCCTTTCATGAAAGCCTTGGTGAAGCAGGTCTCACATCCCCTTAAAATATCAGGCTTTGATTCTTCTAGTAGTAACAAGAATGCTGTTTTCTTTGGTGCTATACATTTAAAGTGCTACCAGTATTTGAATGAAGATAATCTAGAGTCAAATTTGTGATGAATTCTATGGTGTCCATTTTCCTACTCCTCAGCCCCTCACTGCGTGGGTTTGAATCCCAGCAAGGTATTCAGATTTCATATGAGGAAGCCTTCTAGCTGGCTTGCGGTTAGGTTTGGGGGTTTCTACCCCGGGTGCCTTCTTGCATTCAGGGTCTTCCTCACCTGTAAAAAGCTGGATGTCGCTTATGACTGAAATACTGTCGAAGCGACAGTAAACTCAAATAGTAAGTCAAGTCCATTGCCCTTGAATATGGGGCCTAAAAGTGCTAAATATCACATTCTCTGGCAGATAACTCAAAAAGTAGGATGGTGACCCCCATTTTTTTTCCATAAAAATGTTTCTTTTTGATTCTCTATAATCTGCAAAATTTAAAAAAATTCTATGGAAGAGATTAAATTTTCCTTCTGTGACTATAATTATCAAGAGGGTAGCAACTGTAAAAATACACCCTTAAATATATAGAACAATAGAAACATGATGTTTTATTTGTAAAATAGTTATTGAAAGTGCAATTTTGAAATAATAACATCAATTAATATATGTAATATTGTTTCTTTTTATCATTGCCCTCTCATTTCAGATTCTTAGCTGAACAGAAAGATTTTTAAATTTATAATACATAGGAATCTAATAGTTGCTGTAATTTAGTGACGAAATAAAGAAACGTCGAAGCCAAGGTATTGCTTATATTTTTTGATACTTGTTTTTTGTTTAAATTACTGCAATCTTTTATCTTAATTTCATTTTGCAAAAAATACATGTCAAGATTTTTTCCTTCTTTACTGGGGCTATCATAGACATTTTTCCTCCCTCTGAGAATTTCTTTGCTCATATCAATTTAGTTTTCCCCAAAATTTAATTGCTATATTTACCCAAGGATTTTTCTTTTCACAAAATTTAGAAAATGGTACATTTTCCTAATAAGATACCCAAAATTAATAAGGCCCTTTCCCACCATTAGGGGAAAATGGCCTGTTTTTTTATAATGCATATTCGGGATCATTTTTAGGACAAGATTTTTAGAGTATGCAAATCTGTTTATGAAGAAAAATCCCCTTTTAAAATTGTAAATTAGTCATACAAGAACTTAAATCACAAAACTAGGCAAGTTCTCACTTATTTTGGGTTGAATTAGCTATTTTTCTCATGATTTATCCCTTGAATTCTGGCACCAGGTTTTTTTTGTTTGCTCAGTATTTTCCCCATTTGGAATTGATTTTACCCCTGAAATTGGGGTTTTTTGCATCATTTTTTATTTATTTGGAGAATTTATAATAAAAAATTAAAAAATGGATTGAATTTTCTCAAATAAATATTTAATAAAAAAATTTTTTTTTTCAGGATGGAAAATTTTATTCAGAAAATGGTAAGAAATATTTTCACTTTTAAATGCATTTTGAATATAGCTAAAAAAAAAAGAATTTTTTTTTTTCTCCTCCCCCATAATTCATTAAGAATTTCTTTTTCATTTCAGAAATAAAAATGATGTGAAACTCCTTTTGGAATGTTGGAGCTTCAAAAAAATGATGCATCTGCTGTAAAACAGACTTTGATGACATTAATCATCTATCCCTTTAAGGATCAGGTAGTCTTTGCTTCACTTTAAGTACAAAATTTTTTAGAGTTACTTTTTATTTAACATACTCAGGATCAAAATACTGGTCTGCCAATTTCCCATGTTTTTATGTTTTACATCATCAGAACAGAATGATATTGCATACTTAAGAAATTTCATTAAATATGTACTTTAATGTTCTTATACCAAAAGACCATGCCTTGAACAATGAATAATTTTGAATTTCTTTTAAAAGTCTAAAGGTCACTGCCATCTTGAAATTTCTTTTTAATTCACAAGAGGGAGAAATACATGTGTAAATGATCCAGTTTTTTATCTGGGCAGGGCGGAGGTCCTGATAATTTTTTTCTTGGTTGGCAGTTCAGTGCAGTTCACATTTTCTCTCCCTGTCACAAAATGGGCTTCTATGATTTTGTTCTTTTTTCCCCCACTTTTTATGCCCCCGCAATGAAATGCGGCAGGCACATAGTGTTACACCTGTCGTGTGTGTGTTGTATGTGTTTGTGTGTATGTGCAAGAATTTGTGTCCTAGCTGTAACTTTTTTTTTGGGATGGTCGCTTTTAAAATGACTTGGCACAAGTGATTTCCCTTTGGACAAGACGATGTGTCAAGAACAAAGAACCAGGCTGCTAGCTTTAAGGTCAAGGTTTAAGGTCACAGCACTCAGTTGACCTTTAAATCTTGTCCCAGCTGTAGCTTTTGTCTTGGTTGGTTGTTTTCAAATAATTGGCACAAGTGATCCTTAGAACAAGATGATGTGTCGCGAACAAGAACAGGTGCTAGTTGAAGGTAAGGTCAGGTCAAGCCTCAGTTGACCTTTAAACTTGTCCCAGCTGTAACTTTGTATGTAAAAGTGGCGGTTTGAAATAACTGGCCCAAATGATCCCGTGGACAAGACAATGTTTCTCAAACAAGAAAAAGGTCCTAGCTTGAATGTGAAGGTCACAGCACTTGGTTGACCTTAAAATCGTGTTCTGACTTTAATTTTGTTGTGAATGGTTGTGTTTCGAAATAACTTGGCTAAAACAAGAACCAAGTTGCCAGTTTCAAGGTCAAGGTCACAGAAGTTGAGGCAGAAAATTTTTGTAAACAGTCCTTTTTAGGCTGCATTTTTTTTTGTGTTTGTCATGTTTTGAAAAAACTTGGCACAAGGGATATTAGGATAAAACGGATGTCGTAAAACAAGTACCAGACTGCTAGCTTGAATGTTAAAGTCACATCACTTGGATTAGGTCAGGGTCACTGCATCATTTGATCTTAAAATCATCCTTTATATTTCAAAAATTTGCATCTAATAAACAAAATGGCAGGGGCATCCGTGTCCTATGGCCACATTTCTAGTTTGGGAAATAAGTCATTGTATGGAGTTGAGATCTTTTAGGCAGTTGTCCAGGATGACTTGGTTAGCCCTTCCCCACGATGGCTGCTCTCCACCCGGTATTCCATTTATAAGCTATTATAAATATGTTTCAGCAGATAATGAGACTCAGGGCATTTTTCGAGATATGGGAGGGATACAGCAGCTGCTGGAGTAGTTACATCCACACAGCATCATGAGGTGACTGAGGCAGGCCTCTACTGTCTGGTAGTTTGCTGTGGAGAAAAATGGTAAAACCCCGCTATGCACAAGATTGAATGTTAACAAGTTTTTTGCAGGTTTACTGGGTTTTTTTTAGTATGGAATAATTAAGATTTTTAATCACTTTTTTTTTCAGTATTAGAAAACATAATATAATGATTCTTAATCGTAGCCTCCCTAAAAACAATAGGGCAAAAAAATTTAGATGCCTCTATCTGTCCATCCGTCAATCCTCCGTCCGTCCTTCCATCCCACATTTTTGTCCGGGCAAAACCCGAAAAGTATTTGTGGTTATCACTTGATACTACTTAGGTGGATAGACCTCACTTGAGGAGGGAGTGCAGTGCACAAGTGATTAACTCTACTTTTCATAATATTTGTGATATTGCCTTTGTTATTTTTCAGACGTAATTTTTGTCGGTGCATAGCTCGAAAAGTATTTGAGGTATATCAACTTGATACTTCATAGGTGAAATAGTCTGATCTTTTGAGGTTGGAGTGTGAGGCAGTGCACAAGAATGATAACTCTACTTTATAATTTTGTGTTATTGCCTTTGTTATTTTTCAGTCTTTAAATTTTGTTGGAGCATAAGTAAAAAGTATTTGAGGTAATCAACTTGATTTATTCAGAGGTGAATATATCTCGTGACAGGCCGGATCCAGAAATTTTCTACTGGGGGCCAACAAAATCGAATTTGATATGGTGGTTGGGGGTTCGGGGCATGCTCCCCCGGAAAAAAAAAAGTTTTTAGTGTGATGGAGATTGCATTCTGAAGGGTATTGGGGATATTAGTGAAGTTTTTTTGTTCGTTGGTCTTTGTTATTAATTCCGAAGTTTATTTGAAACTTTGAAAAGCCTAGGTCCCAATGGGAAAAAAATCGGTGTGATGTGGAAATTAACATTTTTTCCCCTACCGATGGCTCCGATGTTTGAGCCAAACAAGGCTGAGCAGTCCGTTGAAAAATGACAATTATTAGGCTTCGGGATTGGTACGTTGAACATTCACTGTTGTTTCGGCTATGACACAATAGCCTTGAGCCCGATGTTCGGAAATGCACCCGGGGACCTCCTCCGATGATCGCGCCGAAGGTGCCCGGAGAGTTTCACTGAGTTTGTACATATAGGGTGATTATTCCCAGTAGATTAGGGGATCTTGGAACCATCCTGCGTGTCTCGGGAAGATTATTGAGAGTTTGAAAATTTGATGGTGGAATTTTAAAAGCGGACAAAATAAGTCAGGTGTGCAGATTTTGGGGGGGGTTTATGGGGGTTGCCCTGAGCAATGTCCAATGGCCTTTTTGACCGTCTCAGTCTAAGACATCGGCGAGACATCACAAGAGCATCGGGGATTCATCGGGGAAAAAAATATCGCGGAAGCCGTGAAATGCTGACCGGAGCTCTCTGGGATATTTTACCCGGCTTGTTTTCCGATACAACATCGAGATCCACATCGGGAAAATTTCAATGAATCTTTTTGCAGTTACACCGAGTCCTCCCGATGACTCCTCATGGCTCGCGACACTTTTTCATCGGGGAGTGCGTATGCATCCATCCCCAGGCCAAAAAAATGCCAAGTGGGACCGAAGCCTTAAGCATGAGCGACTATAATGTTATCTTTTTACCGTCGCCAATGTGTTGTTATTGATAACTGCTGTGCTATGTATAAATTTGATTACAATTGCATTTACAGGCCCCGATCAAAAATAAATACTAAACTTATCAGTGGGGGAGAGGTAGCGATGGGGGTGTGTGGGGGAGGGGGGGGGGGCACTGATATTATGAAAGGGCTTACTTCTTACGGGTAAGAAATACGGCTTATCTTGTTATTTTCATTCAAAACTGGCATAAAATATTTTAATAGGGTTTCCTGTACCCCCAAAAAAAGTGATTATGATTCATTAGCTTTTGACTCAACGTGTAAAAGACAGTTTTGTCAAGTGAGAAAAAATCAATTTTCACAGTCTAAAACATAATTCATTTTGTCAATCAATATTGTGAGAAGGGAATAGGTTCGACCCTTAATGACACTGACTGTCAAATTGTCGATCTGGAAGCTGTCTGTCACAAGAAATTCTCAGGAAAAAAAAAATCAGGCGCACGTTATGGGTAGGTGTGGGCCCTTTATGTGTGTCTTTTTTTTTTTGTACATTTTTAGTTTAGTTGAAACATTTGTGAGTTTTTCTAAATGTTTGATCCGTGCAAAACTAAACAATAGATGTTGATATTTAATAGAAAATCATTAATATCCGTTATTTTGCACATATATGTGTATTTGTGTTGTATTCATTGACTTATCAGTAACATTGAACAAATAAACTGATTACTGGTTTTTGATTTGAATTTTGTAATCGATAATCTAATCATACATTGTCCCAAAATATGGCAGTTAAACAATTTTTCAAATTTTTCATTTCTTAATTATATTCATAATAATTAAAATTACACTATTTCTATGAATAAATTATTATTATTTTATTCGTAAATAATAAGGAAAAGTGAAAATGATGATGTATAGACCTACTTTTTTGTATTTATATATTGTGAGAGTTAGTTAAGAAGAATTTTAACTGCTTCGTTAAAATAATACTTACAAGTTATGTAAAAATAGTATAGCTGATGACATTTGAGAAAACAACCCAAATTTCTGAGAAAGTTTAATTTACATGCATCTTCCCGTAGAAGAGCTTTTTATTATTTTTTTTTCAATAATAAAATCGGCAATTTTTATACCTGAAAGTTCATCAACCTGGGCAGTTAAATTGCCGCTTTTAATTCAAGATTTAAAATTTTATAGATTTAGAGAAATAAAAGTGAATTTAAAATTTCGTTGATTAGATTTCGTCATAAAATTTATTTGTTAGGATTTTTTTCAAAAATTAATTTCTTTGGGCTCTAGTGAAAATATTTCGATAGCAATTACATTTTTAATGTCCATCTTTGTTGGTGTTGTTTTTAGTGGCTAATCTTTTTACTAAATCGATTTTTATGTTATTTCCAAAACATCTCCTGTCTAGAATAGTTTTACTGATATAAAAGTTTTTGTAATTGCCTATTTTTCTTCAATCATTAGAAGCGCTCGGCGACGAGATATCCTTATGTATCACTCGACAATAGCCTGGTGACGAATCAGTGAAGGTGTCAATCAATTTGATACACGAAACCTTAAACACGTTGCTTATCACTAAGTAAGGATGACTGCCGATTCGGATTACCTACACTTTAACAGCAGGGGGGCATAAGTACATTAGGAGTCTGGCTGGTCAGGTGGTTATTGCGGTTGTTTTAGATGGGGCCATTCGATGGGTGGGGATTTCCTCTAGACTGCTAGAATTATTTAATCAATGGATTTTATAGCTAGAAAAAAATGTAAACCAGGGCAGCTGGGGGGGGCCAAGGCCCCTCGGCCCCCCCGGTGAATCGGGCCTGCGATGAGGAGGAGTGCAGTGCACAAGAATTGATAACTCTACTTTCATAATTTTTGAGTTATTGCTATGTTGATTTTTTTCAGTCTTAAATTTATGTTGGAGCATAAGTAAAAAGTATTTGGAGGTATCAACTTGATTATTCAGAGGGAATATATCTCTATGAGGAGGTGTGCAGTGCACAAGGTATGTTAACTCTACCTTTCATAATATTTGAGGTTATTGCCTTTGTTATTTGTCAGACTTAATTTTTGTTCTGGTTGCATATTCAAAAAGTATTTGAGCGTATCAACTTGGAAACTTCATATGGTAAAACTAGATCTTTTGTGGAGGTATGCAGTGCTCTTGTATGATAACTCTAACCTTCATATTTTTTTGTTATTGACCTTTGTTATTTTTCCAGGGCTTAATTTTGTCACAGTGACCTTGTCATTTTTTACATGTTGACCTCATATAGGGAATTAGTAGGTTTGCACTTGCGGTTTCTTCTATAATCACATTCAAACATCAGTTTCATTACCAGATATTTTCTTAAAAAATGAAATATTTTACTTCCATTACTTCTTCTAAGAGCAAGCCATTCGGCAGGGGATGGCCTTGTCAACTTGGCTTGTTTCTATTATATTTACCAAGAAATAAAAAAAGAGAGTAAGCGTACATCAAGTACATGGTACACAAATCTTTGTCTGAATGAATGGAAGACTAAAAAGAGGACATTGTTTAATATTCGAACTAAAAGTGATGTTTTAAAATATGAACAACTGGTTACTATTGAAACTGCAAAGAGTCTTGATGTTAGTGCTTAATTTTTATGGGAATGTGAGAATACTTGCAGTTGTATCAATTGGCATGTTAAGGAATTTATTTTCAACAATTTGACACATTTATAAAACATCAGTAGCCTACTTTATACTGTTGCATATTACATGATGGCCCAGTAGAACTTAAATAGTTTCAATAAATAGTCTTTTTTTTCCTGGTTCTAGTATCACTACCAGAAGTTACCTGTCAACCCGCTAGCTTGTTCACATTTCTACCTTGGTTGTCTTGGGATCCAATCATGCATCTCCCAAGAAGAAACAAACAGCTTCATATTTTACTGCTTGTTTTGTCTCAAATAATGGTTGGTACTCTTTGTCTTTTTATTGGTCTTTGATTTTACGGGTTCCATTTTTGTTTGTTTTTTATTATTAGTATTATTTCTTTTTGATTAAAAATCAGTTGTTTTTTTTGGTTAATAAATTTATGCACTAGTGCTTGAATTAAATATTAAACAAGTTTTTTGTCTTTCGTCATTTTGTTCCCTATTTGCTGTTGGTTAAATTCAGTATATTCTATGTTTTCTAAACAACTCAAATTTAGTGTGATAAATAAAAATGAGTCTAGATTAGTATTGTTGTATAAAAGATTTCCCTAACTAAAAAGTTTAATTGAGTAATTATAATTTTGAAAAATATAAGAGTTTAATGGGGGAACAGCAAATTCTTTACAGATGGTTAAAGTTATGCTGGAAACAGTTCACGATGCTTGTGTAGGAGTCCTTTGTATTTGAATATTTTTGGCAGTTGTTGAAAGAAGGCTTATAAAGTCTACGCTTGTATACTTGGATAGTTAAGATTTGTGGTCTTTATGTTGTTAGATGATATTCTAGGCTTTTTTATCATCAAAAATCTATTATTTCAAATCAAATGTATTGAGCTCATATGTTTGTACTATATAAAGAATCTCATTTTTAGATGAAAACTGGTCATTTGATAAAAAAAAATTGGTTAAACCAACCTATTTTCCAAACGTTTACCTCATATAATATTCAATGCACAAACTTAATGGATGTGTGTAAATTAATTTTACTGGGACTGAACTTTAATTGTTTATAATAATGGATTTTTCTTTTGCAGATTGTTGAGAATCTGAGCTACAATATGAATGAGCAACTTGAGTATACCCCTGACAGATATTCTCCTGAAAGAAAGCTGGTCTGAATCTACCGGTCTGTTTGTTTGTCAGTGATTAAAATGAGTCTATATGAAGTAAGGGTTAAAGCACTAAAACTAATATGGACTTCAATTATGACTCTTTATTTTTTTGTATTTCAGGATTTGGTTCAGAACTTCGGCAGAATCACTCTGTCTTCTTGGACATTAGTGTCTCTCATCAGTAGATGTCTTTTCGAGTCAAAAGCAGCACTCATTTATTGTAATGAGGGACTTTAAAGATGTTATTTCATATCTTTAGTTTTCAATTGGAATGAAACAAGCTTTAATTAGTGGTTGTATGAGTTTCAAAAACATATGACATTCTGACATTGACATTGGTGGAAGTCATTAGGGAATAATAATCACTACAGCGGTATTTGCTATTGATTAGCCACACTTGTACAATGGGGACCAACAGGCAAAGTTACCCAGTTATTAATATAATTTTATTGCCAAAATAATGCATCATAGCACAGTCATAGGATTTTGACAAAAGTATCAATACTTTTATAGTTAAATTTCAACAAACCAAATGAAGTTCACATTAATGACTGATACAAATGTACATTATACATAAGTTTAGTTGGTTTAGGTTTAGTGTACTGCAAAGTGCCTTAATTTTAAAAACCGGTGTCAAATTAGGGAGAATCAGCTACCATGCACATCGATTAAGTAAGAAGTCTTATATACATTGTATAATGAAAAAAAATGAAGACTTTTTAGAATTTGAATACAGCCTATACTTATCAAAATGTATAAGAGAAAAATGTTATAAAAACCAATTGTTTTCATAAAAAACTGCTTTATCTGTTAGACTAAGAAAAAAAAAACAGATGTTTAACAGATGATGGCACCCTCCATACATATTTTTGGGTGGAGGGCTCTTTATTTTATTTATTTTATTGGAATGAAAAAATCTGGGGTAAATGCTGTGTTAGGCAAGGTGCATGACTTTCAGGAATTTTCAATTGGGAAGTCACGCTGTCGAATGACCCTGTTAAAGGATGTAGAAAAGAGCATGAAAGTATCTACTTATATTAATTAAATTGAAAAGGCTTGCTTATTACCTCTACTGTTGTTTTTTAGGTTCAGCATGTTAGCTTGCTTTGAAAAACTCCAACATCTAAATTGTCTTCTCTATGTAAGACAAATGGTTGAACAAAGATTGAGCCTAAGGGTCAATTAGAAATTATTAAAATCATATTCATGGTCTTTTTTTCCCCAAAAAAAACAAAAATAAGATTTGGTCTCATATTGCTAGAAAAACAACTGACCAAATGGCATATTCAAAGCATATATACATTGTACCCTTTTTCTCCATCAAGGGGGGTCATGCAATGTGTTGTGTAATTGAAACATGAACAATTTAAGTTAGTTTTTCCTTACATTTCTTTCATCCAAACTTATAAGAATTTATTAACTACTTCAGAGTAATAAAAAAAAAGAAACAAATAATTAGGAGGGGTTCAGCTAACTGATGACTAATTAATAACAATGTAAACATGAAAATGTAATTTCAAACTTTCACACAGCTATGTTCCAAATATAGATGCAATATTTAGTCCAGCAAAAAGTCACAAAAAAAATTGAACAGTTAAAATAGCTTCCGCATGGTAAAATGTCCAAGGGGGGAAAACCACTGCTACAGTCTCTCTGATCTCCCCCTGTTTACAACCTTTCATCATAGAAACTGTACATATGATGACAAATGACTGAAAACATTAAAACTGAAAGAATCAACATATTTATTAACTCTAAAACAATCAAATGGCCGTGGGTGGGAAAACAGAGATAAACGTTGCT
>CM037793.1:1821821-1871821 GCA_021229015.1 Solen grandis | reverse complement strand
TGGGTCTCTACCACATTTTTACAAATCATGATCATTGGGTGAAATTTGGCCCCACCAAAGGGGTCCCTGATTTTACATAGGCTAGTGTAGGAAAAAACTTGAAAAATCTTCTTCTCAGAAACCACCAGGCCTGGTGTTTAGATATTTGGGGAGTAGCATTGTCTAGTGGATCTATACTAAGTTTGTTCAAATCATGACCCTGGGGTCAAAATTGGCCCCGCCCCAGGGGTCACTTGATTTAACATAGGCTAATATAGAAATAACTTGAAAAATCTTCTTCTCAGAAAACACATGGCCTTGGGTTTAGATATTTGGTGTGTAGCATTGTCTAGTCGATTCTTACCAAGTTTGTTCAAATCATGACGCTGGGATCAAAATTTGCCCTGCCCCAGGGATGACTTGATTTTACATAGACTTATTTTGGAAAAAACTAGAAAAATCTTTTTCTCAGAAGCCACAAGGTCTTGATTTTAGATATGTGGTATGTAACATGGGCTAATAGACCTCTACCAATTTTGTTCAAATCATGACCCTGGGGTCAAAATTGGCTCTGCCCCAGGGGTCACTTGATTTTACATAGCCTAATGATACCAGGTGAGCGATCCAGGGCCATCATGGCTCTCTTGTTTTTTGTTGTGTTTTTTTTTTTGTTGTTGTTGTTGTTGTTGTTGTTGTTTTTCTGGTTGCTATGGTAACGGAAAAATTATGCACCTCACCTGCAAGGGGGGGGGGGGGGCTAATATATTGCGTACAACAACAGTTACTTGTTACAGTTAGGATTTGTCTGAATAGACATGAGTTATACCATGTCACAGTGTCCAACCACAGGATAGGGATTATAGCTTTCACATAAATAAACTGGCTTTGGTGGCGTATGGCTGTGAAGCCAAGGGTTGTGGGTTCGATCCCCATGCAATGGGGTCGGGCACGGTCTCCATGATGAATGACTAACAATTTCTTTCTGATGGGATTTCGTATTCCATCGCTGTATTTAGTTAACAACAGAGATGCCTGCTAAAGTTTCAGTACTGTCAGAATCCCAGGAAAAGGTTGTGATGTGAATTGGCCATCTGTTATCCTTTGATGGTATAAAATGGCGTTCAATAATTCAAATAAAATCAAATAAATCAAATTTAACTCACAAAATGAAGAACAGAAAATTATAAAGGACTCATTGATGTAACTTGTTTAAATGTATGTGTTTATAATTTTACAGGTGAAGGATAATAGTTGCAGCAATCTAATATGGTGTAGAATAATGGACTTATTAATGAAAACTTTCCATTACTGTGAACAATAAAAGTTTTATTTAGACTTGCTTAGAAGAATGAAACGAATTCTATAGGAAATACAAAAGAATTAAAAAAAAAAGATCATAAATCTAAGACTTATGATATGCTGCTAGCAAAATGCACAGGTTGAACTTAGGCAATATAATCCATTGTCCGTTATTTGTGTGGCAGTATTAACATTGAAACGGGTATGAATGACGCCAAGAGCTCCACTTAATACTGCACACAGCTTTGAGGTTGTCTTAGCCTAGGGCCATATACTATGCACGTGTACCTTACGCTATATGAATACGTGAACATCATGGTTTATATGTACGGCAGGCAAAAGCGACTTCCTTCCGAGCGTTCGTATAAATGACACACAACATAAATTCGTAAGATAAATTGGATAGCTCTCAAATATTAAAAATAGGTCCCGAATTGTAAAACCGATTTTGTTGCTTTGTTACACTCTTGTAACGTGGCTGCGAGGCTAGTCGAGGTTCGCCCAGCAGAGCAGACGTATTTTCAAACAATGCAATTAACCCACTATATGAAACGGTGTTCCCCAGAAAACTCACCATTTTTAGATTTATCCAATTATGATGGATTCACCATCAATTCTCGCAAACTGTGCAAATTTATTTATTTTCATGCACAAATAAAACAACTACTTAATGCTTACTGAATAACAATGAAACTCTGTATAGCTAGTGGTGTTTCGTAACTACGCCAAATCCGACACAAAAAAAATCAGCTCGTTCTATAAGTAATATTGATTCTAGACAAATAAACATAATCTCAAACTATCCCTGTCTGTAATATTTTTCTCTGAATCGTGCGAACTAAATCTATAGCTTGATGACGCAACACAACGCTTGACAACGTCCTGAAACTTTGTGACACGCATATCTCCGAAAGAATACCTGTGTGTTTTAATGGAATCATCGTTGAAGGTGACAGAGTTACGGGCCTTTGCTTTTTGAAAAATATGGAATTTTATGATTGTGACGCACATAACTCTGAAAGTATTTGTACTACATACTTGAAACTTCACGAATATTTTATTCAGGACATGAACTTGTGCACCTGGGTATTTTTATTGGATCACCGCTGACATTGACAGAACTTGAACTTTGGGCCTTTGTTAAGGAAAAATATGGAATTTTAATTCTATGGAGACCACAACTCCAAAGGTACATATATTTATATTACAAACTTGAAGCTTTATTGATATATTATTCAGGGCATACACTTGTTCATCTGGGGATTTAAATTGACCAGTTTTATTACTGTGCTCTCTTCTTCATTTCCAAGTGTATTTTTTATGCCCCCCCCCCCCCCCCACCACACACACACACACCAGAAAGTGAGGCATATAGATTTGCCTTTGTCCGACCGTCCTTCCCAAAACTGACACAGGTAACACTGAAGGTATTCGAGCTACAGACTTCATGGATATATTACGCAGGACATGATTTGCACACCTTGGTGTTGGCCTTTGTTTTGGAAAATGTGACGGGTGGGGGCATCTATCATTTCTAGTTACAGCATATTTCTGTAGTATATTTGAAGTGTCCATTTACACAGTTCCGCAATTACAAACTTGTTAAAATGGGGAACCCTCTGTCCCAGCCTAGTCCTGACTTATGTCAAAGCAGTGATATTCCAGGCACAAACTTGCCTACATTTCAATTTCCTGGTACTTGTACTTAAATGTCACAAACAGAGATACAACATGCAGGCGAGTAGCTGCCTTTACGGCAAAAAGCCAGGGCTTGCTCATTATTTTCCAAAATTTTACTTTTCTTCTAATCAGTAATTGACTATCTTTAAGGTAACAGCAGTAATTCATGGAAAACTAAAATAAATCACGCGCTAATAATTTTGTTTCCATATTTTCATTCACAAGTACAGGATTAAACGATGGTCAGGGCGAACGTTGAAACCAGACTTTTCATTATTAATATTCGCTTATATAAAATGCAATTGATTATGAAGACAAAGCAGGAATATTGGATTGGAAGCAAAAACCGTACTGATATGATGATTATCATGCCCGAAGGAATACAGAAACATACACGTACACAATAGCAAGATGCAGGCATAGAACTACTGATATAGCAGAGAAAAGCTTAACCCATTACCCGATACCAACAAATTTTTACACATCTGAAGAACATAACTTTTGATAACATTATGAAAAATGGAGCATTTCCCATTTTAATGTTGTCATAAGCATTAAAAATTTTGAATTTTGAAGAAAAAAAATTGAATTTAAAAAAGAAATTGATATCGTGATCGAGGTAATGGGTTAGGCCAACTGTATATAAAGTTTGGTATTGCTATGTCATCTCTGACTCAAATTATCATCTGGAAACGAAAGCTTACCCTGTATTTTCTTTTTTTATACACAGTGACACTGATCTTTAGTCAAAGTGACCCTTGACCTTGGCCCAACTGACTTCAAACAAGCTCTTGATATATGCTAGCTGTACATGAAGTTTTGAATTGATATGTCATCTCTGACTCAAGTTATCATTTCTTATTTTAGTCACAGTGACCTTGACCTAAACCCGGCTGACTTAAATACAATAACAAGCAAGCTCTTCATATAAGTTAGCTATATATAAAGTTTGGTATTGATATATCTGCTCTGACTCCAGTTATAAAGTTTTCCCTGTATTTTCTATATTTAGAAACAGTGACATTGACCTTGACCCAGCTGATTTTAAATGCGATACCAAGCAAGCCCTAAATATAAGCTATCTGTACATAAAGTTTGGTATATATATTTCATCTCAGGCTTAAGGAAACTTTTTTTTTTCTTTTTTTAGTCACAGTGAACTTGACCTTGACCCGGCTTACTTGAAATACGTTACCAAGCAAGCTCTTCATATAAGCTACCTGTACAAAACGTTTGGTATTGATATGTCATTTATGACTCAAGTTATCATCCGGAAACGAAAGTTTGACGCCCCGCCCGTACAATGACATTCGCGAATCTAATAACCAGAATTTTTCGTTGAAAAATATGGTAAAATAATGCACCATGCGTCACGGTGACCCTTTGCATTCTGGGATTTCAAAATGTTCCGGGGGTGGGCTTGCACATCGTTTTCTGTCCAGCTACGCGCCTGACATGTACAATTACACACCAAACAATACAGCTGTGCGTTTCACTGTCGCATTTCCCATGTATTCTGTGCAGGGTCACGTGACAGACATATAGGGTTCAACAAAGTACACCGACTACTATGATATAGTTAAAACATATTGAGCGGGATTTTGACTGGACGACATGCGCTCATGTGACATTCTTTAAGTGTAGACAAAAGGCTAAGCCCCATATGATTTTTACAACTAAAGGACTGTATGATTAACGCTCATGTTGTTAGCTTCCCTTCACATTCTCGACACAGATGCGAGTCAAGATACAACAGGTGCAGTTATTTCTAAAATACAGGATGGGGTAGAAAAGGTTGTCGCGAATGGAACTAAAACTCTAAATCAGGCACAAAGAGACTACTGTACAACTTTCCTCAAATACTGCAAACATTATTTATTAGGCAAGAAATGTATCGTCCGGGTATATCACGCCCCCTTAAAATAGTTGCAGAATTTGAAGGAAACCAGTGGATTATTAGCCCGGTGATTGGTTATCCTCCAATTCTATGTCATTGACATACAATACCGGCCCGGGTCACAACACACAAATGCTAACTACCTGTCACGCATACTTACCAGACAAATACCCAAAATGTAATACTTAAAATTCACAGACAGGAAAATCTCCCAAAATTGACCAGGTATGCTTGAAATATACCCTTTTCCAGTTTCAGTGTCCTCGAACAGAACAATTATCAAATAACAATGATGATAATGATCCCTGTGTTAGCGAATATCCGAACTGGCTGTATTCAGTACTGATGGTTTACAACGATCACAAAACGAAAGTCCAAGCATGTTGGACATTTATTTTCCGTTCTTAGAATGGATTTAGGAAACATTGGATAAAGTTTCACTCCAAGAAGAATTTCACCCTTTTTCGGTGTAAGATCTGTTGTAAGCTGTTCATAGCAATCACCTCCATCAACGACCATTTTCAGACGCATTGGACTGATCTGTCAGTCAGACAGAAAGTCACCAGGCCTGGAATCGGGTTGCACTCGTCCATTTACTTACAGGCAGGTGTTGAAAAAGAGGGCAACGGCTAAAAGACAGCAACGGATGCCGACAGATGCCTTGATGCTATTACTTCAATGGAAGAAGTTCTGAGGCAATGCCCTGAAGGAACAGTCATCTATAACAAATGTATAAGGGAGAGAAGACCCCTAGATATTTCCTACTTATGTTTTTTGTTGTTGTTGTTGTTGTTGTTGTTGTTGTTTTTTGTTGTTGTTGTTTTTTGTTGGTTTTTTGGGGGTTTTTTATACTGCCAAATATTGTCAATTATAGATCATTTGATTTTTTAACTAATAAAATACCTGATACATGTAAAACACACTTAATTATTCTAGATCAAGATTTCACATTCAGAAGTTTATTTCAGCTGGGTAAAGATATATTTAACATAAAGTTCCTTACATAAGAGTTTGCTGTTAATCTAAACTTGTTTGAAAAATTTGTTTTAAATTGTACAATACATATATTTTGTGAAGAAACCATTGATTGAGGATAGACATATGTGAAAAAAATCAGTACCACTTATGTACCTACCTTTCATATATTTCATATGTAGATTTATGCTTGTTACCTCATGTTTCTTCTGAGACACCAGCTTATACAATGCAACCTATGAGGGACGATGATGTTCTACCACGTTCAGTCTTTGATGATCATGTTTTTGCCACATCTGTCCAAATCCAACTGATGTCTGTAAATACTGTTATTATTTGTATTAGATTAGTTGGCTGGTTGTATTTTTATAATACAGTTAACTTCGATTTAAAGTTAAAATGTGTCAAGTTCACATTATTAACTTTATGATATATAGGGAGTAATCTATTTCAAATGACTGAAAGGAAATATTTTGTTTTGTTAATTAATTTGATATACATGAATGCTTTACTCAATGAGAAAATATATGAAATTGTGATGGTTTGTTATTGGAATGTCCACTTGCTTTAGAAAAAAAATGTATTCCGTTTTTCCTTTGGCGTGTGAGGAATGTAGTAGTCCGCATTATCGTATACAGTATCATGTGACCGCTTACCTTTAAGTTGTTGTCGCTTGGCTAGGTCTAAGACATAAGTATCTCTTATATCTTGGTAAAAGCCATTTTCTCGTGCATTATGTGCTTGATGATGTCACTTTTCGGTTATATAAGGCCTGTTGTTCTCTCCTTCGAGAGAGATGTCAGTATCTACAGCATATCTGGTTTTACATCTTTCACTCCCATAACAGGTAACTTTCTCGCCTTCTTTCTCCCTTTCTTCGATCTCCTGATATTTTAAATGGACATTTAAAATACTTAAGTCATTATAGATTAAATTGTAATTAAAACTTGGTTTAAAATCTATTCTATCTTTGTTTTTTTTCTACACTGCCTCTGCGTGCCGTCTGGACCCTCATAACATTATAATTAGTGGCCGCTCCGAAAATTTAAACTGGGGCTACTACATTACAAAAGTGGAGGCAGATTTAACAACAAATAGCAAAGTATTGCTCCATGAGACATATGTGTATGTCGCTAATGGTAGCTACACTAGTAATTGACTTATTTCATCGTTGATGTTCCTGTGTGATAAGAAAATGAAATCTACATCAAACATCACTAATCAACTGACCTCCTGGCATATTGAATATAGAATGTCAGTTATTTTTTCCTTCTATAACTGGTACTTATAAAAGGACCCATTCACAATTTAGAAGCCTTATGGGACCCAAACTGATTCACAATTTAAAAGTACATTTATGGTTTAAATCCTTTCTTCTCAGCAGAAAAAAATCAAAGATGTTTCCTTTAAAAATATCTCAGTTTCTTGAAAATATAAACAATTTCCTATCACTTTACAGGAAAGATGCAAGGTATTCTTCAATAGCCCACATTTTCTTCTCATAATATCAGCAGAAACGGCGCTATTTTTTTCACAAATGATGGGGTACCGGACCCATTCACAATTCTAGTGGGGGGGGTCACTGAATATATTTGATTAGACAAGATTTATGTGCACAGACGATGCATGTGTATTTTGATATTAAAAAATCTCAGAAAATTTGCAAAATGTTGTGAATTCCTTGTTCATAAATAATCCCATTCCATGTTCCCTATCGCTTCTCGGCCTTTAACCAAAAAACAACACCGTTGTCCTAAAATACATTTTACACTATCGTTTCTGTGCTCAAGGTGTTTAGCACCATCATACAGCTTTGAAATTTTGACCCCTACTGCATGCGGAGAACCCTGAAGATTTCGGTTCGGGGCATACACAAGTGAGATTGTTTATATCTTGAAAAAGTGTGGTGTACAGGAAACAACGTAAGTGACCACTTTTTTTTAAAGAGAAGAAACTTGAGTGGATCCACCGATTTCCATTAGATTTAAAGAACAGAAAGTACACCTGCGTCTTCAAAGGTCGACAGGTTTGTTTAATTCAAGTTTGGAAGGTTCGTTTTGGCACGGTATTGCCTGTTATACGGTTGGCGTCGGGGAAAGTTGTCGAAAGGAACAAAGGTGACATGCCGAGCGTATAGCGTTGTTCCACTTGATTATTTTCTCTTGAGGGAGTGTTCTTTCTTTTATTGTAATGGCTAGTAATTATGACCTTGCGGTCATAGATAACCCACGTGAGGGTCCTGTTTTTATGCTGAAGAGGCAGCCTCGAAAGAGACAGTAATTGGTTACAAGGAAGTCCGGTTGCGATACCCTAGCTCATTTTGCGAAAAGACCCCTTAGGTTTTGCATTTGCCCGTGTATAGCACCGATTCAAGGGAGACAAGTTCCTTGGTAGAACCATTCCCAAGCACTCCCGATTTTCCACAGCAACCCCATTTTGCCGAGTACCAGGCAAGGGTGCATCTGTTTGACTGTGCTTGATTACTATTCCTTGTCTGCCGCCACTGTGTTTTATGTGTTCAAAGATAGGTCAAAGGTGCAGTGACTGCCCCGAGATTCCTCTAAATTATCCAAGGGCTGTCATGTCAAACAACAGGGCTCCAAATGAATCAAGATCTTTGGAGCAGGCAGCAGATACTATCCTTGGAAATGTGGTCGAAGAGGAGGCCTCTTCCAGCCCAGATGAGACCCTTCTAGCCCAAAAGGTATTATGTCCTTCCTTAGAGACATCAGGCTGTTTGTAGGCTGCTCGCAGGGTCATAGGTCGTTCGTCAGCCCTTCAAAATACTATGCCCGTTGATAGTTTTGTTATATATTAATGATATTGTCCATTATTAATATTCCGCTTTTAATAATATTTTTGTCTTGGCTATATACTCAGCAGATAATGTTTTCAAAAAGATCTAAAAAAAAAAAAAGAAAAAAAAAAGGAATTTATGAAAAAAAGAAAATTATGGCTGATTACTTTTAATCCCCCAAAAAACTAATTCAATGATAATCTAAGATTACTAACAAACCCTATCATTCTCCTCTGTACATAAAAAAAAAACATAGTTTCCGAAACAATCACGTAATGAACATCTAGGCATCATTCTGTCAAATGATTGTTTTGGTCATCTTATATATGTATAATATATTTGATCACATACATGTGTCACCTGCTGAAGTGTGACGGAAAGACAGACGACGGAAAAGTGATCCCTTTGTGTCACCTCTGATTCATATATGTATAACATAAGGACAAAAATTCAGAACTGACAGAGTGCACCAACATGATATATAAACTGTCAGTAACCAGTGTAACCTCCATTTAGATAAAACATTGAATCAGATGTCGCCTAATCAAATTAACGTTGTGAGTGCAGTTGGAATGCATGAGTCCATTTAGGTGGCCATTTATGGTATCAATTTGATGATTTGAACTTGCCCACTGACCCGGTCCATCACATATATGTTAAATAGTGTTCGTAACCTGGGAAACAACATGCCAAGGCAAGATGTTCACATTACTTTGAGTTAAGTATCGTCTGGTTATAAGTGCCTTGTCAGGCATTTTATGTCCAAGGTCAATTATGGTACCATGGTATTGTTTAAAATGTTCATTTAGCGTAGGGCGTTTAATTAACCTTGGATAATGACAATATAACTTTTTTGGTGCCCCATTGTCCCACCAAAAGACCATAATACCTGTCTCTCTCCTGAAAGTCTTTTCATTTCTACGGCGGTATATGCGTATCCTGCAATCTGTCTGACTTATTGTAAACCGCGGCTTATCGCTGGTAGAATTTCCTTTAAAAAGGAAGGCTTGACCAGTTTATTATTATCCGGTCTATCAATAGCATCTGTTGCTTAACCACAAACTGTCTTTGTTCAAGTCTTGGCCCTAGAAATTTACAAATAAAATTTGAATTTAGCTTTCAATAATTTTTGGCACGCTTGCAAGTGTCGTTTAAAACAACTTGCAAGTTTTGTTGTCATACATGAACAGATTTCTCAAAAGTTTTATGCAGTTTTTTTTCCCAAAGAAATATGTGTTAATTGCTGCATCAGCTAAATTACGAACCGAAATCTGAAGTCTCGATAAAATACCCATAATTGGGCTTATAATAGAAAAAATGAAGTCGAAATGATTCGCCCCATGAACGTAACAGTCGCTATCGCTATATGTTTCTTTCCACAGTTCATTTTAACTTTGGGAAACCCACATATGACGTTTACACAAACGGATAATCTCGACTACCTGCCACACGCATATGTCCGAGCGCTACGCGCTCGTGAAAATATTGTACTTATATCACTTCTCAATGAGATATATTTCATATTCACCCAAAGCAAACAAATATCCTCCATATATGTGAAGTTTGACAAAAGGTTTAATAGTTAAGATGTTAAAGCCAAAGTAAAAAAAAAGGTACAACTTTGGAAGACAACACCAGCATGATGACAATATCTCATTTTTGGGTCATTAAAAAAAACAGACCATTTAATAATCAAAATGTCTTTTCAAAACCTGGTTATAATAAGAGTATATCATTAATAAAATATAGATGTTAACAAATATGCTAAAAAGTGTTTAAAAATGAAATTAATGCCTATGTTTTGTCTTAATGTCCTTTGTCAACTCACTAGGCAGGTTAACATTACACACTGGTGATATGTGCACACAAAAATACACAAAAGGTTTATAAAGCATGGCAATAACATTGTTCAAGTAAAAAAAAGCAGTTTTATCAATATGACAAGTTGTTTCAGATATGCAATAAATTAACTTTAGTCAAGTGTGGTAAGAAGACAGTATTTACATATCTTTCATGATTTATATACAGAAAACTTAGGATAAGCTGACTCCATGTTTCTGTTTCACCTTGCTAATACCCTGTATTACCAAGTACTGGTGCTTGCCAGGAATAACAGGTAAACTGACTGCTGAGCATGAGTGAAAAGGAGCTGGTACTAGAGGTAAAAATGCCATGGATGAAGCCTCGACTTCAAAATAATAACATGTTGAGATGAAAATTAAAAATTTGTAGTTTGAAGTTTTATACCTTTCAAGCTGGACATAAAAATAATGTCAATTTGCAGTCTTTGTTTGTGATAGATATTCGAACTTGCAATTCCATCAAGTGCTGGATAGCTGTGCCAATGTATTTTAAATCCTTCCAATCAAAGAAGAATCAGTCTGGATACAAGTCTGTGAATATCTACATGACTTCTGGAGGAATTGACCAAGACCTTCTGGATAGAGACATTGTTCAGACATGTGACACATCTTCAGAAGCTGAACACTTCTGACATATAATAATCCTTTCTTGTATGACTTAAAAGCCCTGGCACACAAATGGACTGGCACACAATGTTATTTTCATATGCAGGCCTTATGGGGCCTACAAATTGATGAACACATACTGACACACTGTATCTCATATATATCTATGAACACGTGTGATCCATTCTCATAATCCCGTGTTAGGTTCTTTACATCACATGATGTGGCTTCCCCTTCATAAAAAACTTCATATACAGCTGTGAGAGAGCTATCTTTGCCATGCTTCACATCAAGGACTGTGCCTGCAGGAGAGTCAACCCATGTTACAATAACTTATTACATTTAATTCGGTGATCAATATAGATAACCAGTATCCCTGCATTTGTTCTCAACTGGCAAAGTACTTTGGTTTACTTTATTGAATGCTGTATATCTTTCTTCATTCAATTAAATTTAATTGTAAAGTAAAACATCATTTAACATGTGTTACCTTCATTTAGAAACATCGCTGGTACAACAAATATAAAGACAAATATTAACCATGTACATTTTATTTATGATTCCATAGATTGGCTGCTTGACACAGTCTAGTCTGTAATATGTTTTTATTCATTAAACAAGCCTTTCAAACTGATAGATTTGTGTACAAAAATTGCAACAAATTACACAATTGTAAATACTCTTTACACTTAAAAAATAATTTTTTGGATGGTTTAAAACTTCAACAAACAGTATTTCAGTCATTTATAAACTATGTCTCTTTGGGGTAGATAGTGCTGTCACTTGGCAGTTAGTGCTGCCACTTGGCAGAATCACGCCATAGACATGTGACCTTAAACCACATTTAGACACATTACCCTGAAACAAGACAACCAGTGTTGGATCTACCCTATATATGCTAGCAGGGAGCTATCAGTACCCTTTTTTAATTACTTTGGTATGTTGTGTTGTCAGTGATTAAACCAACAATCTCCTGATTCAAAGACATACACTCTTACCACTCAGCTACCTACCACTCTGTCCGACATTTTCTATGATAAAATGTGAACAGGTGAACAGACATACTTGAATAACAGATAAACTAATGTTAAGAAAATCACATATTTGTTATACTAGAGGACCAAGATGGTCCTGAAGATGCTCACCTGAAAAAAAAATGCCTTCACTGCCTGTACAAGTTACTATATTATAGCATAGTTGTACTGAATACATAATCCATGACATCAATTCAATTCCTAAAACCTAAGTCAAAATTTGAAGTCTAACTTGAAAGAGAGTTATTGGCTAGAAACATTGTCATTAAGTTTGAAAATAAGGAAATGCAGATGCTAGAATGCAAACAAACTAATTGTGGACGACGGAAGGAAGGACGGATGGACAACAGACATTCATTGTAATGGGTGGGTCTGGGAATAAACCAACTTGAAACGCGTGCCGAATGTTTTTGATGTTTATTTTGTCCTCATGGCAAGGTGATACGTAAGCATGATATGTGTACACATTGATATGGTATGACTGGACACGATGAATAGAAACGCTGACACGATGAGTAGGAACATTGACACGGTTTACTGAAAAAACAGAGATTACAATAATAACTAACGTGCATATAAATTGCCTAGAAACACATCTATGAAAATATACTTATTTTCCATTGGAACAATATACATATGCAGCTAGAAACTCATGAAACAATATGCATATGCAGCTAGGAAAACAATGAAACCTAATAAAACTTATTATAACATCCAAAAATATGTAAATAAAACATTTATACGTTTCAAAGATTTAACATTCCCTATCCGTCAATCCCTTCGGTACTTTGATCAAGAATTCGCGCGCTTTCGGTTTGGGCATTACAGAATAAATACCAATAATTACTTAGAAACAAATGCAAACAGTTATTCTACAGTGGAAACAAACTCAAAACTTACCAAACTTTGGTAACTTTCCCTCCCATACATAGATTTAACTGGGAAAAGGACTAGAAATGTGACTAGAAAGCCTCTTCTTCTTCTAGAAGAAACAATACAATCAAGGGAAACAACTCTTTACAAACTATATAAAGTCTAAACTGCGGATCAAAAATTCAAAAATGCGGAAACACCGCGACGGCGGTTACACCAGCCCCCTAATTGTGAAACACTGTAAAGTCGTTACACAATTACCAAAAATAACTTCAATAAAAATAAGGTCAACAATTATTGGAATGCTTATGCAATTACAAAATACAAAATGCAGTTACAATCTCAAAAAATGCAATTATCATATTAAAAAAAAATGTCAAAAAAATTAAAACATATCAATATCCTATAAAATAATAACCTGATTCAAATTAAATGAATATGAGTAATTCAATACTGATTTTTAAGTGATATGAATGTCTTCATTTCAATAATGCTCATCTATTAAACAATAATGTAATGTTATCATGAATATAAACTGTTGAAACATCCAAGTCTGTCTGTTAAACTGAACACACAACACTAGCAGTTTAAGTCATCAATTAACACAATTAATCTGCCTCCAAAATCAAACACAATTTGTCAATTGGTCTCGTAAGAACATTTGTCGCAGTTTTAACCTTAACAATGCGAACGAATCCGAAACTGTCTGGCATTGTTTCTACGATGAGACCGAGCGGCCATGAGTTCCTGGGAGCACACGGATCAACAACGAGCACCACATCACCGACCTTCAGGTTCCTCTTGATGTCCATCCATTTCTGACGCTCATGGAGTAGAGGCAGGTATTCCCGTAACCACCGTTTCCAGAATAAATCGGCCATGTATTGCACCTGCCTCCATCGCCGTCTCGTATAGTTGTCTGCACTAGTAAAAAGTCCAGGTGGTAAGTTAGGTTTGCGTTTCAGCAGTAGCAAATGATTCGGTGTTAGCGCTTCTAAGTCGTTACACTGATCAGACTCCTTAGTGATGGGGCGACTATTGAGCACCGATTCAATTTCACACATAAGTGTTTGTAAACCTTCGTCGTCTAGTACCTGCTGGTTCAATGTAGTGTTCATAGCACTTCTAATTGACTTAATTAGCCTTTCCCAAACACCACCATGGTGCGAGCCCGCGGGAGGGTTAAACTGCCAATCAACCCCCCTTTGTAACATTGCTCCATGAATCTGAGAAACATTCCACTCTTCAATAGACTTCCTTAGTTCCCGTTCACCTCCAATGAAGTTGGTACCATTATCTGATCTCATCTTTGTAACTTGACCTCTCCTAGCTACAAACCGTCTCAGTGCATTTATGTAAGAATTGGTGTCCAATGAATGCGCTACCTCGATGTGCACTGCGCGGCTAGCAAGACAAGTAAATATGACACCGTAGCGTTTCACATGACTGCGTTTAACCTTGACCTCGAATGGCCCAAAGTAATCTACACCAACTCTAGTGAATGGCGATTCATCCGGTACAGTACGGTCCTCCGGTAGATGTGACATCTTCTGTTCTCCGACCTTCGCTTTGTGACGACGGCATGTCACACACTTCGAAATCACTTTGCGAATAGCTGCAGGAGCACTCACCAACCAGTATCTTGCCCTAAGACACGACAGCATATGGTTTCTTCCGCCATGCTGAATGCGATTGTGAATGTCATTTAAGATCATTTCCGATACTGGATGATTCTTGGGTAGAATAGCTGGATGCTTCGCTTCTTCTGGTAAACATGATCTTTGTAAACGACCTCCTACACAAAGCAGTCCATCACTCAAATATGGATCGAGCCTTCTGATACTACTCGTTCTTGAAACACTAGTCTTGCCTTCAGTAAGAGATCTGATCTCATTGGCAAAGGCATCTTTCTGTACAAAGCACACTATTGCCCTTTCTGCAGCATTCATGTCATCCATCGTCAAATTTTTGTGTCTCTTGGGTTCAAATTGGTCTTTGTTGTCACACTTTCTGATACTAACTCGTCTCAGTAACTCCTGACGAACCCTTAAAATCCAGGCGACACTCTTCTTCAACTGATACCAGGAAGAATGTCTGTGCATATAGTCCCTCACATACTCGACACCTTCATTTCTGTCGTCAACGCGCACAGTTGTAGCAGTTACCTTAACTGCTTTGACCTCTGGATCACCACTAGAAACTTCCAACTCCTCTTCTGTGAGATACTCATTTCCCTTCCGATCATTGTTCCAGATGAACTCAGGTGCCTTAATCCATCTTTCTGTCCAAAACGTTTCATCAGCAGCAATGCCACGAGATGCTAGGTCTGCCGGGTTCGACTTTGTGTTCACGTATCTCCAGTTGTTCACGTCTGAACCATCGTGAATGATCGTAAGCCTGTTTGCCACGAATGTGCGGAACCTTGACGAGGTATTTCTTATGTATCTTAGCACTGACATGCTATCTGTCCAGAACACACTGGAGTTCAACTTAAGCTCTAGCTCGTTTCGCAGCAACAAGTCTGTACGTACTGCTACAGTCGCAGCAGTAAGCTCCAAGCGGGGAATGGTAACCTTCTTTAAAGGCGCAACCCTTGACTTGCCAATAATGAAGGAACAGTGAATATCTCCTTTGCGGTTTGTGATGCGTAAATAAGACACAGTCCCATATCCCCTTTCACTGGCATCGGAGAAGTGATGTAATTCTGCATTCGCAATTTCTCCGAAATCATTTGGCTTTAAACATCTTGCAACTTTGAAATTCTCAACTTTCTTCATGTCGGCAACTATCTTGTTCCACTCTGTCACCTTTTTCTCTGGTAACGGATCATCCCATGCTAATTTCAAGGCACATAACTCCTGTATGAGTGCTTTAGCATTGAGCAACAGCGGTGACAAAAACCCCAAGGGATCATATATGCTGCTAATGGTAGATAACAGTCCCCTTCTAGTAAGCTCATGACCCTTTATATTCACAGTGAAATGAAACGCGTCCGTTTCAGCACTCCACAACACTCCCAAAGCTCTCTCAATGGGCAGATCATCCTTATCTATGTCCATATCTGCTGTTGATTTTGCCCAATCTTCTGCTGGAATGGATTCCATGACGTCTCTGTTGTTGCTCAACCACTTGGAAATGTGAAATCCACCATAGCTAAGAACTGATTTCACATCACTGATCAAAGAAACAGCCTTTTCTGCTGTATCAGTAGACTTCAGCAAGTCATCTACATAGAAGTTTCTAAGTATTGTGTCAATAACTTCTTCATTGAAACGACCTTTACAATCAATTGCAGCTTGCTTCATCGCGAAGTTAGCACAACTAGGCGAAGACGTTGAACCGAACAGGTGCACGTTCATACGGTATTCTGTGGGCTGCGCGTCAGTATCTCCATTATCCCACCATAGAAATCTCTGGTAACGGATGCTCATGGAAGGTGGCACACGCACCTGGTAAAACATACTTTCCACATCGCCTATAATGGCCACTTCATCTTCCCTGAACCTGAGTAAAGTCCCAATCAGAGTATTTGCTAGGTTTGGTCCGCTCAGCAGATTGTCATTCAATGATGTTCCGCGGTACCGGGCAGCACAATCAAACACTACTCTCAATTTCTTTTTTGCTGGATGAAGCACTCCATGGTGTGGTAAATACCAAGCAGGACACTGCAAGTCTTCGCTTTTCACCTTCTCACCATATCCCTTATCTAAGACCATGTTCATAAAGTCAATGTACTGGTTCATGAACACATTATCACGTTCAAATCGCCTCTTAAGCAACGAAAGCCTAGTCATTGCTTGTGCTTGGTTGCACGCAAGTTAACACGGAGTCTCCTTGAATGGTAATGCGATCTCATAGTGACCGTCAACTCTCTGGATCGTATTGGAAACAATGTCTAAGAAACGCTTATCTTCAACAGATGGCTCAATGCTTTCATACACTGTCCTCTCATTGTAGTCATGGTTGAAATAATTGTCAATTTGTTCTTCAAAACTAGGTTTCTCAACTTTGATAAAGTTTGCAGTAAATTTCCTATTGCACTCACTTGGCATGTCAATTGGTCCATTAATGACCCAACCCAGTAAAGTCTTCACGGCAAAGGGTCCACTGTCCTGACTAGGAACAACGTCCCAAGGTTCCATCGCTTTGGGTGTGTCTACGCCGATTAATAGCCCCACACTCGCTTCCCCGTCTATTCTCTGAACTGGTACATCATTCAGGTAATTCCAGTGACATAACTCATCTTGCCCTATAACATCTGCTTCTGTGACTGGTAACTTTGATTGCGTATAGACAGGACCAAGTTCAATGACGGATTTCCCATCCAGTGAGCAGATTTCTAAACCGCTGAGTAGGCTAGTACGCTGTGAATGTTCACCACTTAAAGTCCTAATATCTACGTTCTTCCTTCGCCCCTGCACGCCTAACGCATCTGCAACTGACTGCAAGCAGAATGTGGCATTACTACCTGAATCTAAGAAGGCATAAGTCTCGATATAATGGCTGCTTTCCTTAATCTTTACCCTAACTGGCACAATTGGAAGAGCATGTTTACCAGCCCCCGTATTCGTAGAGCACGACGTTGTACGAATGTCACTTACCACTTTCTCTGGCTTTGCCGGTTCAACATGAAGTATTGTTGGGTGCCGACCTTTGCAATACTGGCATGTTTGCTTACTTTGACATCCAGATTTCATGTGGCCTATTCGCAAACACCCGAAGCATAAGCCCTTTCCTTTCAGGAATGCGTAACGTTCTTTCAATGGTTTCTCTGTAACTAATTTACAATAACCCAACCTATGGGCTCCCTTGCAGTAGGAACAGGATTTAGCGTCTTGAACTGTTCTTGCACTCTCAGTGGACGTTATAGTACCAAAACTCTTAAACTTCCTCTTTGCATCCACTTTCTCCTTCTTATCACTAGAAGCACTCATTATCTCCTTGCCATATATGGGGTCAACCGCCTTCTTTGCCTCTTTTCACAAAGTTCACAAAGGCAACTTTGCACAAGTTGTCAAGTTTTCCGAATACTCCAGCGTCTTCATAGAGTCAATATTATTAACCGCATATAGGCATTCCTTTAGAAAGATGCTAAAATTGTCTAAGTCCTTTGGCTTATCAACCTTTTGCCACTCTAGAGCTTTCTTAACATAAGCCCTAGCGATCACATCAGAATCCCCATATCTCTCTTCAAATTCCATCATTGCGGCTTTAAATCCACTTTCAGCAGCTAAATGTGAGTACCCAAGCACGATCCTGTGAGGCTCTGCCTCTGTAAATTGTAACAGGTAATTGAGTCTTTCATCAGAGGATTCAGTGTTCTTGCACACCTGTGTTTCAAACTGTCTCTTGAAACGGATAAAGTCTGTAGGATCTCCTCTAAATTTTGTGATTTCAGCCTTTGGTTTATTAAGTTCATGAGCAACTGAAAGTAACTGACTAGAGTTAACACTTTGCTCCTTTGCATTGTTCTCCACTTAACATCACTAACCACTCTTGGAATTGCACTTAACTGTGGCATAGGATGAATGTCAACGTTTGGCAACGTACTATTTTCCGGTTTCCATTCCGGCGCATGCGGATTCAATTCACTCTCTGATGCATGAGGATCTAACTCACTCTCCATTTCATCAATAACCTTTGCACGAGCATCACTGACTGCTATTTCCGTCTTAATTTCAAACTGTTCTTCCTTTATCTTTAGCAAAAGTTTCTCCTGTTCAATTCTCCCTTTTCTTCCAGGGATTTAGCCTTTGCTTGCAGCTCAGCTTTTCTTTGGCTTTCTTTGAGCCTAGCAATTGACATTTGACTCGCAATAGATCCTCTACTTGAGCTTGATCTTGAAGACCTTTTACTGACTGACGATTTATTGTCCGACTTAACACTTGGGGCACAGTCATGCGATAAAATCCACCTCTCACAGTTACCTTTGGTAAGTTTGTAATGACCATTTCTACTGTCAAATTCAATATTGTCTTCTTCTTTTTCAGAACTTGTAAGCAGCCTTTGATAAGCTAGTTGTTGGTCCAAACAATCTTCATACATGGTCATCCATGACGTGTACACAGCACGAACATTAAATAAATCTGCACCCTTTTCAATCAAACTGTTAAGCAGGTGGCTCTGCTTGTCCAACATTCTCATTGCGTAATCTCGCTCTTTTAATCTCACTGATTTTTGGTACTCAAGCCCCTTTTCGGTGAACCTTTGCTCTCTTTTTTCTCGAAACGTATTGTCTGCGTGAAGTTCCTCATCCTCCTGTTGCACACCCTCTGCCAGTGACTTTTCTTCCGTCGCCATCACAAAGTTTGTAAACGATATGTAATGGGTGGGTCTGGGAATAAACCAACTTGAAACGCGTGCCGAATGTTTTTGATGTTTATTTTGTCCTCATGGCAAGGTGATACGTAAGCATGATATGTGTACACATTGATATGGTATGACTGGACACGATGAATAGAAACGCTGACACGATGAGTAGGAACATTGACACGGTTTACTGAAAAAACAGAGATTACAATAATAACTAACGTGCATATAAATTGCCTAGAAACACATCTATGAAAATATACTTATTTTCCATTGAAACAATATACATATGCAGCTAGAAACTCATGAAACAATATGCATATGCAGCTAGGAAAACAATGAAACCTAATAAAACTTATTATAACATCCAAAAATATGTAAATAAAACATTTATACGTTTCAAAGATTTAACATTCCCTATCCGTCAATCCCTTCGGTACTTTGATCAAGAATTCGCGCGCTTTCGGTTTGGGCATTACAGAATAAATACCAATAATTACTTAGAAACTAATGCAAACAGTTATTCTACAGTGGAAACAAACTCAAAACTTACCAAACTTTGGTAACTTTCCCTCCCATACATAGATTTAACTGGGAAAAAGACTAGAAATGTGACTAGAAAGGCTCTTCTTCTTCTAGAAGAAACAATACAATCAAGGGAAACAACTCTTTACAAACTATATAAAGTCTAAACTGCGGATCAAAAATTCAAAAATGCGGAAACACCGCGACGGCGGTTACTTTCATCAATCCTTAAAGCTCATCCTGAGCACAAGTTCTCAGGTCAGCTAAAACGCATATAAAATTAACTTTAACACCACTTTTTTTTCTTTTGTTTACTCCAACCACCATCACAAATAACAGTTATGGCAGGCACACCTTCATGAAAATCCCCTCTTTCTATAGCAAGACGTCGCTCCTCAATGCCTGCCTTGGTTATTTCTTCTTTAAATACACCTTCACACCATGTTCCAATATTCTGTTCAATCTTACTGTATGAACGTTGGTTCAAAGATGGCAAATTCAAAGTGCCAACGAATTCCTGAAGTTTGGAGCACCCTCCCCCTGTAGAAATACTTCCCCAGACTGCACACAAGTTTACATCAGTTATACCTGTGTCACTGTTAAAACTTGAAGTTCCAAACTCAAAACTTTTTCTCACATCCTTTACACCTGGCGTTCAACACACTGAATAAACCATTGCGTTTACTATCTGCTTCAAGAGCATGACTGATCAGCTTATGCCATTTTTTTGGCTTTATCACACAAAGCTGTGTACAGTGAAATCTGTACGACACGTGTTTTCAATTCCTCTAAATTAATGATCCTATTCCCAGTCAATTCATGAACATGCCTCTTATAAAATAGCTTCAAAGAAGTATTGCTCACTCTCAATGTTCTTGCTTTTTTATCCACATGAAGTGGTATTCTTCTAACATAGAATTTTGTGCAGTTTTTTCCATTAACCCAAACTTGCCTGTGCACTATTTGGTATGGTGCTACCTTTATTTTTTCACTTCAATAACTTTCAATTTTGCGTTCCCTATGATAAATTGCTTTCGTATTTTTTATTTTAATTTTATAGGAATGTTTACCAAATTACAACTAGCACGATTGATTCTCATTCTGCTGTCTTTTCTTCCTTACCGCAGATTTCCCATTTTTAGTATATGTCACAATATCACAAACAATATTTACAAATCCACCATGTAAAAATAAAAAGAGGACCTATTTAGTAACAATGTGAGTTACGTAACTAAAACACAAAAACTTGTCCTAAAAGCTTTAGAATTCGCTATATGTCTTTCAGAGACAACAGAACTTACACGTTAAGTAACATTATGCAGCAAGATACACCAGGCATCATGAACTACACACTCGTAAACAAACTTTGCTTATTTGCAAAACGCCAAACTGTAAGTAATCGAATAAAAGATCGACATGAAAATCAGGTTAACACTACAGTACATATGTTAATGCATCATTTCCCTTCAGTATACACTTACCTTAAATGGAACCAAACGTTGTACAGCCATTTCTTCCTTTCTTCTATCTCTCAACATGACGACCTTCACCCTAAACTATAGTCTCGAAACCAAAAGTTTCACCATTCCGGAAATGAGACACGGAAAATGCGGTTAAAATAGTTCTGTAGATTTCGTACCCGAAAGTTATAAATATAAAATAATTAAGTTATGAAAGTGTAAGATATTGATTGAATTATTATAAGAATTACCAATAAGACATTATTCATACATTTTCTGGAAACAAATACGATCTTTCGCAAACAGACAAATTTAGTGACGAGGCCATCATTTCCGGGAAGAGCTGTGTAAATGGAAATTTTGTTTACACTCGCTACATTCAAAACATAATTATATCAAATCGAAAGCCTATAGGAAAGATCGAAAGGTATGAAACAATTGCTCAAAAAATGATATTTCACAAATTTTAAGTCCTTGCAAATGACACTCTCTATGAAGTTGCAAGAATTAATGATTTTGTAATCAACTACAAATCAAGATAGAGGCGACCATATTTGTACAAGGTATCTGTATTCATTTCAACACTGAAATAATATATGATAATATTTTAAGAAAATAAGGTTCGACTCATCTGTACTAATATTACCTTATTGTAAATCAAGGTGTTTTTTTTTTTTCATTACAACTGAATGGGGGAGTTTGGAAATATGTGCCGAAAAATAGTGCATTTATGTCCCAGTGTATACTAACTATAAAGTAGCAAACAAAATAGGACTTTGTCAAAAGTGAACTTCAAGTTGTATTTACTGATATATTAACATTTTAAGTTCTCCTGCTTCTTATTTGCCAACCATTTCATGGTAGGCAACTAGACTTGTGTTTTTGCAATTTAGCTAGTAACATAGTCCCTAAATGAAAAAAAGACGGATGCAAGACATTAAATAAAATAGAGAAACACTACCAGAAACAACTTTGGAGAGATCAGTCGGCAATAAGGCCAAAAGTGGTGCTTTAACCAGGCCTCAAAGGGTCAACCTCCAACTTCCTGAAGGTATTTCTCTAATATAAACAGACCGGGTCTAGGACGATCTGTTTTGACTTCACTTTACTATTTGTGTTTACCTTTGCTTCGACAGTATTTCAGTCATATAGCGACGTCCAGCTATTTACAGGTGGAGGAAGATCCCAAATGCAAGGAGGCATCCGGGTAGAACCACCGACCTACCGCAACCTAGCTGGAAGGCTTCCTCACATGAAAATCCGAATGACCCTACCGGGATTCGAATCCACGCGGTGAGGGGCTGAGTGAGTGTTAAACTAGGACGATCTCCCACAAACCTGGTGGTGTTAAACCTATTCATGAGGTTATGTCCGGACCTGACGAACGACCATTGACCCCGCCATTAGTATTCTTCCAGCCCGATTTCTCTAAACTTCAGAAATACTAAATTGTATGTGAATATGTTTCGAAAAAAAAAATTATATCTACGGCGTGATACTGCAGTGTGGCAGCACCGGTAGTATCCAAATAAATGAAATCCTGTCGGTGGGTTAAAGTAGCTCGTTCACAGATGGTCATTGACTAAGAATTTAATTTATACTATCTGTGTATTACATCAGTACCTGTCGCATGACTGATCACATTCACTCTCCACGCAGGCTGAACACTTACGAATTCGCTACCCTGAACTGGTGAAGATGCCATGTTGCGGAATTTGCCACGCAGTACCACAAGATCCTGCCTCGGGGATACCGTATTCTATATTTAACTGATTTCCCCGAAGTGGGGAAAATAGCGCTTCTCGTAAATATGACATACACTTGTCGAGTTTATTTCTTATCAAAATATTATTTTCAGAATTATTTTATCATAATTTGTAATTGAAAATGTTTTATAAGTTTTAGGTGATAATACTGTCAACACGCATGGAAAATACACCACGAGCAAAAATAGTCTTTGGATAAAATATAAATAAATACTACCCAAGAACTATGAAATGTTACATATATTTTACTGGATAAAAATATCAACGGACTGATTTTCTTTTCTTTCTTTTTTTCTTTTTTTTTTTTTCTTTCTTTCTTTTTTCAGGTTCAATCCTCGTATACAAAGGCTTTCCGAAAAAATGTATACCTCTCCATGTATTTAACTAAAACAGATTTGTTATTAAAAGTTCAGCCAAATTTGCAATAAAGCACTAAAATGTTGACTTTTTGAACCCTCAAGATTTACCAAATATACTTTTAACCATGTTTTCAACAACGGAATCTTAAAAATTGGGATTCCATTAACAGTCTTCCAATAATAATTGAGAATTAATATATAATTGAAATCAGTGGTAACTCGCTTAAACGTCCTTACTAAACAACTGTTCCCTAATTGCTTTATTGAGAAATTGACCTTGTATACGCTATATATATATTAATGCAGGCGTGCCTCAAGGTTATGTTCTCGGGCCGCTTATTTTCTTATCTATATTAAGGACAATGTTACTGGCTTAATAGCAGAAACTCAAACCTATGTACCTACCATAAAAAGGTTGGCAAGTAAAAAGCAGGGGAACTCAAAATGATAATATATCAGTTAATTTAACTTGAACTTAACTTTTGACAAAGCCATGTTGCCGTTGTTACTATGTTGTGGGTGTACACAGGGACATAAATGCACTATTTTCGGTACAAGTTTTCAAACTCCCACATTCACTTGTGTTAAAAAGAGAACTTGATTTACAATAGGGTAATATCAGTACAGAAGGGACGAGCCTTTTTGAAATATTATCATATATCATTTCAATGATAAACTGAATACAGATACCTTGACCAAATATGGTCGCCTCCATCTTGATTTGCACTTGGTTACAAACTCATCCATTCTAGCAACTTCAAACAGAGTGTCATTTGCAAGGACTTATTATTTAAGAAATTCCATTTGTTGAGCAAAGGTTTAGTACCTTTCGATCTTTTTTAAGTTTTTCAATTTCACTTAATCCTATTTTAAATTAGTGAGCGTAAATGGTAATTCCATTTACACAACTCTTCCCGGAAATGAAGGCCTAATCACTGAATTTTGTGTTAATTCGCAGTACGACACTATTTGTGAAAAATCTTTTTTTTTCTAGACGTTGTATAAACAATGTCGTATTGGCAATTCTTTTAATAATTTTATCAATACCTTACGATTTCACATGTTAAATATTGTTATATTCATAGATTTAGGATGAAGAGCATGCAGATCTATTTCTGACCGCATTTTTTGTGTCTCTCAATTCTGGAATGGTGAAACTTTGGTTTCGAGACTATAATTTAGTGTGAAGGTCACCATTCCGAGAGACAGATGAAAAGAAGAAATTGTCCTCCTACAACGTTTTGTTACATTTGAAGCATATGTATACTGCAGGGAAATGTTGCATAAGCATTTGTACTGTTGTGTTAAACTAATTTTCGCATCGATCTCTTCTTCGATTAATTAGTGTTTGGTGTTATGCAGGTAGGCAAAGTTTGTTTACATGAGTGTATAGTTCATGATCTCAGGAACGGTCAACTAGTATTAAAAAGTATGGTGTATCGTGCTGCACATTGTTATTTGAGAATAAGTTTCGTCGTTTCTGATGGACATATTGCGAATTCTGAAGCATTTTGTAATAGTTATTTTTTGTGGTTTAGAAACTTTATAGTGTTAATATATATGTTCTCTTCTATATGCACATGGTGTATTTTTTGTTAATGGGATATTTTGACATACATGTACTGTAAAAATGGGAACTCTGCGGAAAGTAAGAAGTGACAGCAGGTAGAAATTCAACCGTCCAAGTGGTAATTAAACAATAAACACCGTTACATAGTATATGTTAAAAGTACAAAAGCTATTTTTCATAATGAGCGTATGATTGAGATTTATTGTAAGGAAAATATAAAAGTAGCACTATACCAAATAGTGTACAGGCAAGTTTTGGCGAAAACATAAATAAAGAGATGGGAAGTTTTCCTAAATAGCGCGCTTTATCGAGTGCCTCAAGAGTTTACGAGAAGAAATTAAGACAGGTATATAACTGGTCCGACCATTCAAACATGATAGCCTCGTGTACATGCAGGATTAACCCGTGATTTTGCCGGTTAGGGTCTTATTCTTCTTTTGAAAATTGACTGGTGTTATAAACTCATATCTCTAAAGGCAATCATGTAGAATGGTTGCTTACTGATTGATTCCCTTAAATGCGCTTCGTCGTGTGGTTGATCTACATCACAGACGTCTGTTTATGCCCAAATCAATAGGAAAAATAAATAATTAAACTAAATAATCTATGCTATATCAATTCATATGTCAATTGGAACCTTTCGTAAATACGTATGAAATTCAAAATGAAAATTAATGCTTTGATTTCAGTTATTGTTTCCGTGTCGTTTAGGTCTCGGGGCGTGCGTGATTTCAGAAAATCGATATGGGTAAAGAATAAGCTGGTAATTTCTGTTATTTATACGTCTCAGCTGAATTAACAGACGAGCGATGGCATATCCGCATTGTGATATAAGTCAATAATTGCAAATAAAGAGTTTAAACTTTACAACCATATTATTGTAATTTATTATGAACCTTTAATGTGAACACTTGATGGTGTCCTCTTTATACCAGTGTGTATATTTGACCTAACAATGGTATGTATTTGACACCATACTTATTGTATAAGCCCCGTTTTTCACAAGTTTTAAGATTTAATATCTTGAAAAAAAAATCTATTCCACTCCAATATTTCTTTCGATATGCAAGCAAGACTGAGAAACCGATGTAGTGATTTGAGGCACGATCGGTTATAAACCAATAACAAGATAATTATATACAATATATACGTCCAAACATTTTCTCTCAAAGACTTATTCCACTATACTATTTCATCCTCTAAATGAAAACTCATCGTTTGTTTTTCCTTGATTATTAATTTCAAAAATTATACTCTGTACAGTTTTTCCTCCAGACTTATACATACGTCGCCCGTTATTTCCTCAAGTATAGCCATCAGCCTGCCAGTCTCTTTCCGCGCTGAGTCACCTGAGTCATCAAACAAATACACAGAGTCAGGTTCAGGCCCATACGCGGTGGTTCATACGCTTTACTGTCGGGGAGGTATGGGTGCATTATATCTGATGGGTTAAAATTCTTTCTGTTTTTGTAAACATTGGAGTATCACAACCACCACCTACTAATAGAAATCGCGATCCTGTTCCAGTTAAAATGATGTTACACTTTTTACTCACTGAGTACCCGCAGAAGACTTGTTTTTCTACATAATACGCGCCGTAGACATGACATGCCACTTGGTCGAGTTTGACCCCCATCCCGCCGTAGACTTGTTTTCCCAAGATACATGATTCAAGAAATTTCATTTAAATAGGATACACTCAGATAACATTAGCTACAAAAGGTATTTTCCGACAAACAAGAGTAAAAAGATAACATATAAAAAGTGGCTGTAAAAGAACGGGATATAAAATAGCATACAATTTAAACAATGCACATACAGACAGGTGTGTAGTTACCAAGAATTAATAAAAATCAACAGGAGTAGCCATTTTCTTCTCAGAAAAAAAAATGCAATTTATGTACATAAGAAAAATGACAAAAAGAGACCAAAATTAAAATATATTCTAATTAGATATGTGTATATTATTTAAGAAAAAAGATTAAAAAATTACAGTTTCAAAAGTTACAGAAAATACGAGTATATTACAAAATTTTAATTACATCATAGACGATTTGCTTAAAGCAATTAATATAAAACACTATTTGTGTGTTTTATCAGTTTAGAAAAAGTTTAGAAAAAGACACATAAAAATAAAATAGAACGAAAGAAAAATAACAAAAACAAAACTGCAAGTATGGTAAAAATAAATTTATAATAAAACAGTTTTAAGAGAGGCAACAAAGTAAAATTTTGTAGAACTAAATTTAAAGTATTAAAAAGTATATACACGTATACAAACACATCAAGCATGTTTTAAGCATGCAATTATCAATCATTTTTAAGCAAGCATGTGTGAGGATGAAGAAAGGAATATTTATATAGACATAAAATTACATTTGTAAAGGGAGTTTCAAAAGAAACAAGAGACATATACAAAATATAGGTGCACACCATGGTTACCAAGGTAAGCTTATATATACAAACTATAACAGACTAGTCACAAGAAGAATTTTTTAGATAGTCCTCTACTTGTGTTTACACAAGAGGGGACTATAGGTTTGCCATCCGTCTGTCTGTCTGGAAATCTGGATCCCGCGATAACTTTAAAACCGTATTAGATAATATTTTGAAATTTGGTATATGAATAGATGGCAGTGTGGAGATTCTACACATCACTTTCTTTGTTTTTGTTATATAAAATTCTGGTTGCTATGGTAACGGAAAATTTACCGGTAGTGGACTCATGTGTTGCGTGCAACACCAATTACCGGTACTTGTTTAACAATGTCTCTGATATATACTGGTGATAAACTATTAATGCATTTATAAGTTTCAATTGCAATGGATCTGATTCTTCTAAGATGTAGTGCTGAAAGATCTGATTTGTTTAAAAGTATACTTTATGGAGATTTATAGTCATTATAAACAATTCGAAGCCCTCTATATTGAAGTTTTTCCAGTTTTTCTGTGTTGGTCATACTACAGAAGTGCCAGGTGGGTTTTTAAATATTTGAATTCAGGATTTCTAAGGATAAAAATTATTTTTCCTTTGTAACACATTTAATTGTCTAGCGACGTTTCGGCATATCTACGTAACTTGTTCATCAAAACTAAGCATATAATCAGTATAAATATTTAGTAAGTTTACGTTTTCCTCATATAATATAATTTTTTTGAGATGTCAAAATGTTTAATTTCAAGGAAAGATTTTTTACCAATGAATATTGCCTGAAACTTATCTGGGGGTGCCTGCATCTTTATGGAATCATTGAAGGAAAGCATTGCTATCTTGTTCCAAAACGTGTTTTATGGTGGAAGCATTTTCATTATAATATGAAAGTGTATTATCATCTGCGTAATTATAGAGAGTAGATATTTGTATAAAATAGAAAATAATGTTCATGAAAATATTGAAAATTAATGGTCCTAGCATGGAACCTTGTGGAACACCCTTGATTATCTCCATCCATGTGCTATAATTACTTCCGAGTCGGACCCTTTGGTGTCTGTTAAATAGCTGATACGATTTAGTAAATCCAACAAAACACATATAAAGTTTATCATTCATCAACGTTTCGGCATACGCCTTCATCAGGATAATTTGAATAACAACAATTTTGTTAAATAGCTGGACATACGTATACATGAGAAATCAGAGACACCATATGCATTAAATTAAGCTAAGATTAAGTCATTGGGTAAACAATTTACTCATCCATTAAAATAGCTCCTATATACATATTTTGATTTAGTGCCCAATTCCAGTCCTCAACAATATAAAGTTATGTGGCCTGACAGCCAAAAGAAGACCTAAAAGCAGCTAAAAATTGTTAAAGATTAAGTTAAAATGTTCTGTCAGTTGATCGCTGATTAGTCTCTCATATATTTGGGGTAGAATTAGTAGTATGCTTACAGGGCGGTAGTTCTTTTCAATAAATGGGTCATCTTTTTTGTAAATTCGAGTAACTTGACTCTTTTTAATATGCAAAGGGAAACTTCCTTTTCTTTGCATTTCATTTACTAAATTAGCAATATGGCTTGAGAGGACTGGAGCAGACACTAACAACTTTGGTGGGATTGCATCCACAACTGTAGCCTTTTTGATATTTATTTTTTTATACATTTTTCAACATCCGTTTTATTTACACTTTTGAAAGGAAAGATTGGGATGTCTACATTAGATGAATTTTTGAATACTTGATTATTTATTGTATACTGGGGTTTTGTTATCAATACCAATATTTTTTGCTATATTTACAAAAAGAAATTCATTTTCTCACACACTTTCTTTTGGTCTGTAATCAAACAGTCACTATATTTTTAATATGATATTGCAGTAATATCTTATTGTGATAAGAAGGGTTATAATTATTGGCCAAAAATCTTTAGATTTTGGCCCACCACCACATCTTTCCAGGAAATATGTAGATATAGATTCTCTTTTAATTTTAGTCTTGAGATTTCTGAATTAAGTATAAGTTTTCCAGTTTTCAGGGTTTTTGTTTTCGCACCTGTCTGGTTTTATATATTTTCTTCTATGTCTTCCATTATGTAGGGGGGGGGGGGGTTCACCTTTGGGATTTAAGACCACGTCAGCCTGCCTCGAGGACTGATCAATGTTTGCTTAAGATGTCAGAATATGGTGTAAATAAATAAAAATGGAGACTTGCCGAAAAGAATGAATGGTGCCACTTCGAACAATATATCCTCCTGTAGAAACCTCCTTGTACGATATCCAGGATACGAAAACTCTGAATAATGTTCACAATTCAGTGTCTGATAAGTATTTTGTCGGTTTATGACCTGTAACCTGAGTACTTAAAACACGCAGACACAAACTGACACACAAAATGCTTACTTACAAAGTCCGAACTTATTTAAACCTTCGTTTTGAAACAATAGATTCTGTGTAACGTAAATTACTATGTTTCCTTCATTTTCCCTGGCTGGACGATACACGTTAGTGAGGGCATCCTGCTTCACCTGGAAAATATATACATGTATTAAAATATTGATAGAAGTGAAAGAATATTTAATGTTTGTATTAATGATTAAATAGAATATGAATACCATTTTTTATTATATGTTCAATTATAAAATACAATATGTTACATATATATATTATATGTTTAGTTTCAAGTTATGCCTGTAATATAGAGGAATGGGGAATAAAATTCCGTCAATAGATTATTTTCGTTTTCGCTATGAAATCATAATAATATATATAATAGAAAATAAAATAAGTATAAAGTTACCTTTGCTGCGATAGCTACTTTTCTTAGTATGGAAGGGTATTAACGCATAAATTGCATCTTGAATTCGTACATTACAACTTGCATTCGTTCATTTACATCTTGCATTCGTACATTACAACTTTCATTCGTACATTTACATCTTGCATTCGTACATTTACATCTTGCTTTGTGACTTGCACATCTTACTTTGTGACTTGCACATCTTGCTTTGTACATCTTGTATTGTGACTTGTACATCTTGCTTTGTGACATGCACATCTTGCTTTGTACATCTTACTTTGTGATATGAACATCTTGCTATAAATAGTGTCTGTTATTCTCGTTAAATTTGATGAGATGAAGTCATGTTTAATATTCTAATTTAAAATAACACCTTCCTCTTAACGAATGACAAATGTCAGAGAGCATAGCAGTAACAATGACGAATAGCCGAATGTGGAAAGCCGAATGTAAACAACACAATACACAAGGCATAATACGATGCGACACCTGGTGTAATAATGACGGGACGACCAAATTATGCTAACAGGTGGCGCTACGCATTTGTTGTCGGCAATTTCCGTAAATGACTGAAATATACTTTGAAGATAAACATAAGGTGGGGCCTACTAAAAGCCGGTCTTCAAATTATCGACGGTCTCCGCCGGTCTCCGAGGTCTCGGAGACCGTCGTTTAGTATGTAGTATAGAATGTAGTATATGTTTACTCAGATAATATATGATCTGACAGAAAGGAAACCGGCCGAGACCGTCTACATAAAACCTTTCACATTATTTGTAATTAAAGTCTTCATAATTGATCAATTAACGCAATTTTAAATCGGGAATTCCGAAAGTACTTTGATGTTATGCACATTCAAAAGATAAATAAGTATTAATTGGTGTAATTAATTTACACTGTTTCACACATTGACATTATTAATGGTAGGTATTTCACGAGAAATTATTTGTTTGGCCATTAGCAAATTGATCGTTGAAAAGAAACAAAGGAAGAAGTAAACAAACATACTTTGATCTTCTTTCATCAAAAACGTTATGAAAGAACATACACAGAGAAATTGTCTTTACTCGCTAAATACTCAATATGTAAATTGATTTAGCTAAGTATAAAATGAATGTAATTTTAAGCTACCCTTAATAAACAAATTAACGCCAGCGTTAATGTAAGATTACAAATAAAGGTTTTGATGTGTTGTGCAAAGGAGGATATAGGATCCGGATATAATAAACTTTAGTATTCAGAATATATAGGTGTTTTTATATGTTGGACAGCTGTGTTGGTTGTAAATTTAGTTTTGTTTTCATTGTGTAAGTTTGCACACAAGAAAATGCCGTTGGTGATAGGATGTATGTGAAATGCCTGAATTCACTGATAATATGGTTCAATGTGAAAAAAAAAAATACCGCAAATGGTATCACCAATCATGCGTTGGTATTAACAACTTTTAAAAAAAAATCAAGTGATAGACGCTGGTCTTGGCAGTGCATGTCATGTTCTAAAACAAACTAACTTGAATAAGTATTCAACTAAACATGATATGAACCAGTATAAATTCATCCTCATTTAAAACAGCTTAAAACGACTGTTACAACTATTGTATCTTTTCAAAATACTCGTATATTGTCGGCAGTTTCCGTCCAGAACCCGACAGTTTCCGAACTTGCGCCTTCTGCTGTCAAACACCGTTGGTCGCGTTCTATTTTGTCGCATGTTCTATCATTTGTTTATAGTAAGACGATGAAACGCCGATCTAGCGAAGAATTTGAAATAAGGTTAAAACATTAAATTAAAAAATGCATCATGCCACTTGAGCAAAATGCTTAAGGACGGTTCCAATATTAGATAACCGAATGTAATATTGAATGTATGAACGCAAAATGTAAATGTACGGAAGCAAGATGTAAATGTAGAATGAAATGTACGAATGCAAGATGTAAATGTATGAATGCAAGTTGTAATGTACGAATGCAAGATGCAATTTATGCGTTAATACCCTTCCATATCTTAGCGCACCTGGATGTGTGATGCTGTGTGAGAACAGGTCACCAATCTGCTTCACGCTGGCTAGACACTTCAAGTTCTTGTTCTCCACACTGCATGTCCAATGCACTCGTCCTTCCTTGGTGTTCCTAAGTATAATTACTGTGAAATATTATTAACATTTGTAAAAGAAATGTGCATTATTTAGTTCACCTGAGCATAACGTACTCGCCTTTTGTCCGTCGTCCGTGCGTGCGTGCGTCCGTCCGTGCGTGTGTGCGTGCGTCCGGCGTCTACAATAACCTTTAAACAACATCTCCTCCTAAACCGCTGAATGGATTTTTACCAAATTTCACAGGCTTGATGCTTATGATTCTCTCTATCAAAATTATTCAAATTATTTTGATTGGTTAAAAAAGGAGGTCACAGGAGCTAAAAATAGATTTTAAAAATGCAATCTTTGAAAATCTTCTTCTGTAAAACTACAGGGCCTAGAGCTTAGATATTTGGTGTGTAGCATTGTCTAGTGGATCTCTACCAAGTTTGTTCAAATTATGGCCCCGGGGTCAAAATTGGCCCCGCCCCAGGGGTCACTTGATTTAACATAGGTTTATATAGGAAAATCTAGAAACTATCTGTCAGAAACCACAAGATCTGGAGTTTAGGTATTTGGTGTAACATGGCCTTATAGATATCTACCAAGATTGTTCCAGTCATGGCCCTGGGGTCAAAATTGGCCCCGCCCCAGGGGTCTCTTGATTTTACAAAGACTTATTTAGGAGTGTCTTTAAAAGATCTTGTCAGAAACCACAAGATCATTGGTTTAGATATTTATTAACATGGCCTTGCAGACCTGAACCAATTTTCAAATCATGGCTTTTGGGTATAAATTGGTCCCGTACTAGGGGTCACTTGATTGTATAGCTATGACCATTACAATTTAGACCGTAGGTACATTTTTTGTGAGGAATTATTTTGCTGTACCTCTTCCTGGATTTTGTATTCAGTATGACTGTTATATAAAAGGCAATGAAGGCAGGTGAACGATTCAGGGCCATCATGGACCTCTTGTTTCTACCAATTCATATTTAATCCTTTAAATCTGTGAAATAATATCGAAAAATGCGCATACCTTTCTTGAGTGTGTGAAGCCGTCGCTGCTAACAAGCTTTTGTCCGCCCCTCTTGCTGCCGCCATCAACGACCTGAAAAGTCACCGGTGTGTCCTCTGGTATGACGTTATCCAGCTGATTGTCTGGAAGGGAATCGTCCATTGCGCCTGTAAGTTGGTGGAACTGTCGCCCGCTAATGTCAAAGGACATATATTAATATAAGAATAATTTGTATTTTTATAGTTATATGAAATACTGAATATATAAAAAAAGTTTCCACCGTGTTTTGAAAGGAAAAAAGACAACAACAAAACCCGTTCTAGTTTGAATAATATCATGCTTTATTTTCTTGTTTAAGAAGAGAAACATCGTTGATTAGTTGGTGTTTTGATCAGATATAATGTAAAGTTGCATTATTACGGCTTTCCGCAACCTGCGGAAAACGTATAGGGTTTGTTATGTTTATTCTTATTATGGCTTTCCGCAAACCTGCGGAAAACTTATTGGGTTTGTTATGTTTATTTGGACTTTCTGCCTACAGGCAGAAAGTCCTTTTGGGTTTGTACTCTTTTTATTATTCTTCTTCAAACGAAATCTAGTTCTTATTCTTCTTCTTATCATTTTTTTTCTGCGTTAATTTCGATGTGTTGCCATTGGCCCAGAACAATGAAAATTGTGGCATATATTTCAAACCATGAGCTCTCGGATGCAATGAATTTCATATTCTGTTAAGCTCTAGTTGTGCATCTCGGTGTCCATTTTTCATAATTCGAAAAGGCAATGGTTCTATGGCGAATCCAAGATTCGAACCATTGACGTCAAATTTCAAATGCGTTTCAAAATGGCTTCCAGAGGAGCTAGAAAGCTGATATTTGGCCAGATTATAAGTCTCTATGTCTTCTTAATGCAAAAATAAATGGTTTTTAAGCCCTGAAGGCTTTATTTTTTGTATGATTTGCTTGAAATTTTGACTGAAAATTCAGTATTAGATTCTATGGAGCCATGTCACTTCCGTTTCCGGAAAATCCCAAAGGTCAAGGTCATACATCAATTATCGGGTTTTTCTTCGTCCTTAAATATCTTAAAAACAGTAAATACACTATGCGTATAATTTGTAGTGCTTAGAAAGATCTTTCAAATGATATTTAGTTTTTGATTTTCGGGGTTGAATTATGGGGGAAAAACAAAAATTTGGTAACCCTCAGTGTGTTTAACAGTTAATATCTCGAAAACCTTTGATTTTTTGAAAATATGAAAATATTATTTGTAGAGCAATATTTGGCCGTTCTATTGATTCTTAAAGTTTAACGGTTGACCTAAAGTTCATGGAGAAATGGGGAAAAAACGAAATTCGTGCATATAGCTTTGATGATTTTTGCAGTTTTCTCGAGGTTTAAGAGCTTGTATCTAAAAAAATATAAAGCGTGTAAAATGTAGAGAATTTCCAGACGATTATTTTGGTACCTTAAGTATTGTAATTTATCAAAGGATTAGGTGTTACATCAAAAATAAGAATTTAAACATGTAGAATTTCAGCGATTTTGCCGTTATGTCACGGTTAAAGGGCTTATATCTTAAAAATCATTGGAAATAAGTCCACACATTAAGCAAGTGAGATGTAGAGAATTTTAAGACCATTATTTTGGTACCTAGAATATTGAAATTGATTAAAGTATAAGGAAGTTACATCAAAAATACGAATTTAAACCCAATTGAACGAATTTTCGGAAATATCATTCTTTCTCTTTCAACTTAATTGAACCATTTTCGGAAAATGTAAGTTTACAGATATGTATTAGTCATATGAATTGCAAAATAATTTTTTTACTTTTATCATATTTATATTATTAGCTAAACAAGTGTTGACAATAAATTAATGTGTATTAAATTACTTTATTTACGTTACTTATACATATCAGTTGCAGCATTGCGTTACCCATAATCCTTTGAGCGTTTTGACACATGTCGTTCAGACCGTTGTTGAAACATTGCACTTTTCCGACTTTATTGTTGCATCAATCGATAAATGCTGTACAAGCTATATTTCAAATTTATGATAAATGATAAGCTATGTGAAAATATATGTTATAGTACAATGTATTTAATTGCCAGCTTGAGATACCGTTTGAAACAAAATGATCAACAAATGTCATCCGTTCAAGACGCTGCAAGCTTAGTTGTCTGTTAGCTAAAGGGCCAAATTGAGGAACTTTGTGTTATACAGTCGCCTCGACCGTATATACGAGCGTTATTGAAATTTAACTCACGAGGCTACACGCGTCGACGATTCTATTGCATGGTAGTATTTACGACTTTATTCCCGCGGCTGTACACTAAATTAAAAAAATAGAATATTGATAAGCAGAATTAAGAGGTTTAAGTTTAATTGCTTATAATTTTAAAACCTATAAAACTAGACCTAAATATGCTTATTTTAATTGTAGGGATTTTCAGGACATTTTTTTTGGTATCTAGAATACTAAAATTAGTAAGTTATAAGAAAGCGATATCAAAATAAAGATTCATTTATTTATTTTGCCATATAGCTTATTTCACAAAGTTCATGCATGAGAAGTCCATAAGAAAAAAAAATAAAAGGTAGGGAATTTAATATATATTCTTTCTAACGGTATAATCTTTACATTTGACAATGTTAGCAGAAAGTCCTTTCATTCGTATCAACGAATGAAATCTAGTTTAAATACTGTCACAGCGACGGTTAACTGCAATTGACAAACAACACAATAAAACAATTCATATGCAAATGTACAAACAATTTGCCTATTGTCGCATTGATGGGTAAGATTCCATTTGATGTTTTCTTATATAAAATTAAATCCCAATCAAGATTTTTACAATGATTACTTTCATATGTTATTCCAACGTCGAAACCCCACGATATATATTCCGTTATCACTCCAGTTATATCGATAAAGGAGCAAAGCGTATTGAACGAACGTGGGTCTATCGACGATGATGTAACTTTGGTATAATAATTGAGCTGTTGTATTCTGTTTTTGTGTATTGGAAATGTTCGGTGTTTTTCTACTTGTTCTATTTTATATGACATCTAAACAAGATACCAAATGACAGTTATGTTGTTCGAAGAAAAATAAAAGTGAATACATGTATTTGAAAAGAAACAGTAACTGTTGTCAGTGTGGCCATGCCACGTTGAAGATATGGCGTCATAGCTCAATTTAGAGAAGAAAACTGCTATAAATATTTTATTTCTTCGTCAATTTTATTGGGATATAGCGCATGCGAAGAGGAAAATTATGCCTGTCACATATGCTCTATTGATCCTTTTGTCAGATGCACACTTTTCCCTAACATTCGGGAAAACATTATGAATGGTGTGCTTTTAATGACAGCATACAAAATTAATGCTCAAGAATTCTGAAGATATACCCGAATGTTTGGAACCCACGTACGCTCAATACGTATACGTTTTGCATCTAAAGAGACCGTGATGAGCAAAACTCCGTGACTTGGCATTTCATTGGATCAATGGATACATATAGTTGGACTTTGAAAGTCAACTTTTGCTTTTGTAACTTCAAATATGATGTGTGATTTCAATGGTCAGCAAGTAGCTGATCAATATTCATGCAAATGAAGTTTTGCCGGGTGAAAATCCGTATACACGGTGGGTTCTGACGATGTCAGTTTTGATGATAGTGTGACTTTCTATTCCTCAACACACTTTTTCATTTTGACAACTTCTTCTGACAGTGCTATATATTTACAGAACAACAGATATAATTGCAATCAAGACATTTCTTCATTATTCGCACTCAAATGTCAGTCCAGCACTTTTCAGTTCCTCCAGCATCATGTCTACACGTGCACTCATTTCCGGTGTGAGAATCTCCTTCCAAGTGCCGGGTATGCCTGAAACAGAAACATAGCAGTTTGCTAATATTAAGTAAAAGTAGGATAGGAGATTTAACTTTTCCTATCTCTTTTTTAATTGAAGATGTGAGTGCGTTTTTTTTTTTTTGTTGTTGTTGTTGTTTTTTTGTTGTTGTTGTTTTATTATTTTTGTCTGTTTTGGTTTGTGTGTGTGTGTGTGTGTGTGTGTGTGTGTGTGGGCTGAGGTGCTGTTTTCTTAACGTAACACTTTGAAGTGGTTCCAATAGATCTACTGACTAGAGGGATTTAAGTATCACAAAACGCAAATGGTATTTTGTTTTTAAGATCGAACTAAGATAAGGCAGGAAAGGGGGGATTAGAGAACATGTTTCCATTTGACGCAGACCCTTATTTATGAAACGCGACTCTGCGTCGTCGTTCACGTATTTAATATCCCGGAAGTAGGACAGATTGCACGTGTCGGTGTTCCTCATATTGTCTACGCTGCAGTAGTCTGCTATCTGGGCAACGTCGTCGTCACTTAGTGTCTTCCCTAGGAAGTCAGCAATCTGGTGGATGGCTTTTGGCTTATCCTAGAGATAGAAAAAACGTACCAATATCAACAAAAGGATACCAATGTGATCATAAGATTGCCCATTATCTTCTTCACAACGGGTATTTCAAATAAAAATTGAATTAATAAACGCACAAATTCATTTAATGAATACTAGTTTATCTAGTCATATGATTCCGAGAAAAAAGTTTCCCACTCAAAAATGCATAATTTCACCAGATATGGATATAAAGGGTTATAATTAATTGTACAAAAATTGACGGCGTTGTGAGTTACATAAGGTTGCGGATCCGATATTATCACGATAGTGTCTTTATTGTAATTAGTCCACAATCTTCCCCACTAAACAGAGATAGCAAATCCTGTAAAAGCCAGAGAAAAATACTGTGTAGACACAAATCAGATAATTTAATTATGCAAACTTTCAAAAAAATATTTAAAAATCACAGAGGAAAATGTTTTAAAATGATAATATCTCTCATACATGGAATTATTTTTAGTTTTATTTATTTTCAAAAATCCTTTAAATTGTGATTTAAATTCATTTCAGTGTAGCAGAAAAATAAAGATTATTACATAGTTATTTTCAGCAGTCACTTTTCTATTTTACATATAACTTCTTACTTTTTTTTTTAATTTTGATGGTTATTTAATGTCCTATTTAAAGATACGTTTTACTTTCACATATCTACAATAGGAAATGAGATATTTGAAAACATGACTGCGTGAATTAGACAATTTGTAACGTGCTTTTATAACATTTAGACTAGTTGCCATTCTTTAGTTATCACGTCTTTGGGTCACTATAAACACAAACCTACGAGGTTGTCATTATGTTACATGGTACTCGCTCATACTGTTCTATATCTTCTTCTTCCGTTTATTTCGTCTTCTGTTTAATGTCTACATTCAACATGTTGAATATACTGGCAAGACGCACATGGCTAAAACGGGATAATAACAGGAATTTAGAATTTAATTTGTGATTGATGTCACTTGAGTTTTAAATATCTCTAGTGACTCAGCTGTTCAGTACAACAACCTACAAGGAGGCTCGACCCAGGGTTGCATACTGTAATGCACGTTAACCTTTAACTGATGAAGGCACTCCAATACTAATGTGATGATAGCCCTGCCATCTCATTCAAGCGCATCATGGAATACATACCCTCACCACTTCTTCAAACTTAAGGAAAAGCACGTTTGGATCGTGCCTCCGCTCCCAGTATCCTAACACATGCCTTGTCCAGGGACAGTAAATGGCTGAAGTACGAACAGATTGTATTAAAGGCTGAATTCATGAAAGAGAATCACTGCAGTATTCAAACTGTAATAGGAGATCACTAATGTTCTAATATATATAATGATAGTTTTGTTTAACTATGACTTTGCCAAGACTGTCACTATATCTAAACACAGGATGTGACGAATGCCCCTGAAGAGCATATTCATGGTTTTGTGAAAAATTTCCCGACATTTCATTTGACTTTTCCCTGACATTTTTTACAGTGAAATCACTACAGCATTATGCATGTACAAAATACACAATAGCTATTATCATAATTATGGTTCATAATCGTAATTGAACCATACGTCACCTACTGGTCGTGCATATTCTGATTATTTCCATTACCATAGCAACCAGTATTTTTATCCAAGAAAAATATCAAAGTGAGGTGCATAATCTCCATATTGACTTCATATACCAAGTTTCACTGAGCTAGCTTATAACATGGTTTTTAGGTTATCACAGCATTTCTGGACAGCAAGGCGGAGGGCAAACCAATGCACAATCAGGGCTTATGACACTTAACCTCTCAGTGTGACCATGACCTTTCAGCTATGAACCCGGGGATTGTACGCAACACATTGTATCATTAAGGTGCACATTAATGCAAAAAGAAAAAATCAAAATCTGATAAGGAGCGGACACAAAAAACAAACCCTTTGAACTCTAAGTGTGACCTTGACCTTGGAGCTACAGACTCGGGATTGCTCGACATATTGCTTCATGGTGGTGAACATTTTTGCCTGTAATTCAAAAAGCCATCAAGGAATGTCAGAGTTATGGAGCAGACATAAAAAAGACCCCATTTCTGACCTTTGATCTCTTAGCGTGACCTTGTCCTGGGAGCTACAGACCTTGAGAATGTGCGCAACACACTGCCTTATGGTGGTGAACATTTCTGACAAGTAATTTCAAATATCATCAAGGAATATCAGAGTTATGGAGCGGATACAAAAAATAGTCCCCATTTTTTAAATATGAATTCTAAGTATGACCTTGACCTTGGAGCTACAGGCCTGGGGATTGCACGCGACACATCGTCTCATGATGGTGAACATTTCTGCAAAGTAATTTCAAAATCCATCAAGGAATGTCAGAGTTATGGAGTGGAAACGAAATCCAGACGGACAGACGGACGGTGCGATTACTATATGCCCACCTTCGGGGGGAAAAATGCATTGTTTTATTCAAAGACACGATTCTTGTATATATTTATATTATAGCAAAAGTTGAGGATAGGTGTCAATAGATGCAACGATGTACACTTTGAGAAAAAAATAACGAGTTGTTCTATTCTGATATAATGCACGTAATGGACTTGACATGAGATATACCTGCAAATACCAAAGTTTCAAGGAGTTACACATATGACGTACACCCGATTCGTTACAGGCGACTTCTAATTCAGGAAGCTATGGTCTGCCCCGATGGTTATTCTTATGCACCTATCAATGTTTTGCCCCCCTCTCCCCCCACCCCCCAACCCACCCTTCCCACGTCATTTTTTCATTTTCAGAAACTTCTGTCAAAACCCCCTGAGTATGCCCGCCGCCCTCACCCTAGGGCTAAACATTGATATCTTTATGTATGAAATATAAACTACTTTACCTTTCCCAGATACAAAGTCTTCGAAGAATTGCAAGAAAAAGCTATAGTTCAGCTCATTTATCCAAGACAGGAGTCGGTAATAAGAGACGACCACGTCTTTTGGGTTTCTGGCTATATAGATGACCTAGGGAAAACAAATGTGAAAAGCATGACTGACAAAATGGCAGTTTAATCTTAAACAACCGCTGTATTTTAATCTCGAGTTCAGCTTTACACATAGTAAGTAATCTTGAAAAGATTCCGATGAAGCGAACTCTGAGAATATGTTAAAGATTTTCTAATTCATGCTTAAAGTCATTCAAATTCTTATTCGCAATCAGAGCAACACATTATATCATGCATGATTGTGTAAATTAACTTCTGTCGGGCCGGAGGTTTATTTTGTATTTATTTTTTGAAATGCTAAATATCTAACGTGACACTTTATAGCAGCTCGTTCACAGATAATCAGTAGAAATAAAACAAGAAATATCTTTTATAAAAGATATGCGGCGTGATGGTGATTAGAGTAATGGGGATAATGTATAGTGGTTATATGATGTGCAAATCATTGATAAAAACTTGGTATTGATGCGTCCCCTCCACCAGAATCGGCGGAGTAAACATCATTGTGTAATAAAGCGCGCCGTCTTTCAGTGAGACGGAAACAGTATTTTTAACGTTTTGCCCGAAACAAGTCTCAATCTGTATCAAAGAGAAGTGTTATGAAATATCATTTTGTAAAATTTACAACACGCTTACTTCCGAATGCTTTATGAAAAATGATATGTGCTTGCATGTATGTATACTTTACTTTTCCATGATGCCTTATTGCATTTCTGCTAGAAGGTTTTAAAAGAAAGGTGTGTAATGGTAAACAGACGAGCTATAAACATGAAAACATTATATATATATATATATCGTTTTGTGTTTTGGGGCAGGAATTGGTGACTACATACCCGACCTTTATTTGCCTGAAGCTGTTTTGGCAAAAACGCATGTAGTAAATGGGTTTTTATCATCCGCGGTGACGTCATTTCCTGGATTTGCTTTACACCTAGAAAACACAAATAAAGACAAGAAGATTTGTAATTGTATTTACTAGTCGCCTCCGTTTGTTCCATTTCACCTTCCTTTGTTATTTCATCTCCCTTTGTTTCCATTTCACATAGATTGACCAAGCACGAATACACGATATAGTTTCATTCTTTCGTCATCAGTTTGCATATAATATGTTGTTCTTGTTGTTGTTGTTGTTGTTTTTTGTTGTTGTTTTTTGTTATGAATGGACATGGAATATATACACTCAAACAAACAAATATCCCCTATGTATTTGATTGTCAGGAAATGAATGTATAATTGTTTGTTTTGGATTTTAAGAAACGTGTAGTAGTTTGTTTTATTCAGGGGCGTGTTGGCACGATTATACTCTTAAAAATAAATTAAAACAAAATTCCATTACGAGCAATATTTACATTTAGACCAAGTACCTGATAACTTCAGATGCATTATAAAGAGAATAAGAAATGTCTTTAGTTCACTTGGGAACATTCAGGTTGATATTTGAGAAATAGGATTGTCTTATTTGTAACTCTTAAGATACAGGAGATGAGTTACATTTTATATTTACATGTCCAGAATATAGTGACATTAAAATTACACATTAACCCTTTCCCTCATAGAGGACACCATGAAAAGACCTATGCGAACAGCATAAAATCAGATCAGCCTGCGAGTAACTCGCAGGCTGATCAGGTTTTATGCTGTTCGCTGCTCCTCGGTGGTCTGGAAACGAGGATTTTGTAAATTAATTTGGTAAAGTTTAAATGTGGTTTTCTGCAGATCAGGCTTTATGTGATACCTATTGAGGGTGTCAAAATGAGTATATATGAGGGAAAGGGTTAAGAAACAAAATATTAGTATATCAATGGCTTATAGAATTTTACATTGTAATAAAAACAAACTTTTATTCAATTACTTAAAAGAAACTTGAAAATGAACACTATCGATAGTTTTAGATAGAACGCGTTTTGTATATGTATATGTATGAGTATCTATTTATGTTTAAGTCGAATGTTAAAGGCTCATTATATTTCATGGTGAAACAATATCATGAAAAAAAATAACATTGATATATTGTAGACTAACTCAAATGGTACATAATGTGCAAGCATCTGCTTTAACATAACAGTTAAACGCATGCATTGAAATGGTGATCAAATTACGTAATTTAGTATTTTGGGTGGATGTCAAAATACTCACATAGTTTGCATTTTGCATTGGCGTGTATTCCCGAAGACGACCAGTAATCGGAAATAATTGCAATTTGAAAAACCATCGCCGAATCACAATTTGTTTATTTATTACGTAATCAATTTAAGCACTCGTGATTTTTAACGGAGACATACGGAAGATCTTTGTAAAACGTCAGAAAATTGCCGGACGAAGATATGCGGAATATGCAAATTAGGTATTTCTGTAAACAGTTGTATGATCTTCAATAAATTATTCTTTCTTACTTAAACATTGTAGTAAAGTTGTTGTCAACGAATATAAACAGACTGCAACACTTACAAATCAGTAACACATAGTTTGCTCTTCTGTCCGAATAATATGCACTGCATGTGGAAGAATAATGGGCCTTTAAAGGTAGAGGCTTATATTTAAAATGAATACTACTCATACTGTGTCGCATGACAGTTCGTCATATGAAGACACGTGTATACCTTTAAAGTACGGGTAACGGTCGTCATTAACGTCGATGATAGGAAATCTGGCGTCAAGCTGTACCGTCTTGGCTGACTGGAAATCCAACGTCTGGACAAGATACGTCATTTCCTGGATGAGGGTTGTCCCTAGGAATCAAACAAAAAATGATAGCTGTTCTCTTTGTTTGGTTTTTAGTGCAATGTATTTTTCTAAAAGTCTTTTCTGTTTTATAATGAATGACCGCGACATATCGTAACTAGTGACGTCTTACCGCATGTAGAAATTGCTTGAACTATCGAAAATAATCACATGCGACATTTTAGTGAGATATCAAGCCGAGCAATACTTCAGTTAAACCTTACATTAGCATTGAGCTTAACTTTTGACCTATGACTATGACTTTTGAGCTAGCAATCTGGTTCTTGCGCACTGCACCCTGTCTAAATAAGGCAAACTTTTCTGTCAATAATTTGAAAATCCACTGTTGCGGCTTTGTCAAGTTAGAGCATGGAAAATACGTTTGCATTGATTTTTATCCTTTGACCGCCAAGCATGACCTTGACTTTTCAACTAGCAATTTGGCACTTGCACGCGACACTGCGACTTAATAAGGCAAACACTTGTGCCAAATAATTTGAAAAGTACTGTTAGAGCTCGGACATATTTCGGGGCGGACCGATAGACGGACAAAGTGATTTTTGTATACATGTAATGCCCCTTTCCCCTTGCCTTACAAGGGGTTAGTGGGGTATAATGATCCGAAGTATAATTCTTAAGCTTAATGTCCAAGTTTGATATTCAGTAGAAAAAGATAACACATCAATAATATACATGAAATGAATTTATCTAAGAACACACGATACAACCGATACTACTGATAGGCCTACATGTATTTTGCAATACAATGTACGAGGGTTGATCAATATTTTCGTGGACATGTGCTGTAATCTAGTCAAAAATATACCAGTCGTCCTAATTTTTGTTTGATATAACATTATTTCTTTATTCATGTATCATTAAAGTAATGTAGGTCATATGGATAACTAGAAACCGGCTGCTATAGCAACCCTATTCTATTTCTCTACCGCAGAATCTTTTGAATGTTGCTCGGCTTGTTCTTGAAAATTTAGCTGATGAATCGGCGGAAAAAGTCACCTTAATCAGATGCGTCATTCACATTTCTCTTAATGTCATTAAGCGCTTTGTTTTGTGAAAATTAATTTTAACGTGTGTTATTTATGCCTATGGATACTGTTTCAACAAAGAAAACGTCAAAAGACGTCACCTTAGTGTAAAGAGTAGTTATGAAAAATTGCTTAAACGTCAGGTAGTCACCGATATAAACAAAATAATTATTGGAACGAGTAGTGAATGGAATGAGTGTATGTAAATCTCTGATATATAAATGCCATAGACGCTTTTATGATGACAAACAGCGATTACGAAAGATACGGTCGGCTTACTGTTCAACACACGACGTCATGAGTGCAGGCCGTTATAGAGGATATTAATATTTTAAATGCTTATCGTATGAGAGCTTAATGACTTAAATGACCTGAGTTTTTGGACAATACAGACATTAAATGCAATTTCAGCATGTAATACTGAAACATTTGCATTTATTTGTTACAAGTTTAATACTCCTATGTTTAAAAAATGCGTTAGTAATTAGATGTGTCCACGAATTTATTGACCAACCCTCGTATACCGAAACCGTCATAATGTTGATTTTATTGTGTCGTAGTCTAGCATCTCTACGAGAGATCGACGACCAGCTAATAAGAACCACCGACGTACAGCAAACCAGCAGAAAGACAACCGTTGCAAGAAAATATGAGTTAAAAGGGTAAGGCATGTAATAAATTATATCATAATTACAGAGTGACAGCTTGCTGACATTGATATTGAAAGGGCGACAATCAGTGAAAAGGTTAATAGAAAAAAGGGGTAGATAGGACTGGTAAGTTCGCATGAAGTGTGGCGTTTCCAGAAATCATAGATAGCTGCCAGTTGGGCCACCATCTAATAAGATTTATTAGGTATCTAATTAAACATTTTTACGCTAAGGAAATAGAAATATATTAAACTTAGAAAGGGCTTTTCAAGATAATGATATTTTAAAGACGGTCAGTGTCATTCAAGGTGAAATTCAAGATCATTTTCAGAAATGCACGAAAAATACAAATTTGACCCAAATAGTTCAATTTACTGCAGCTATTTCCAGAAATCTATATCAAGGGAAAAGTTTTGTTGAAAAGAAACAGTAACACAGCATTGAACAAATTTAGTGATTGTATAAATAGAAGACATACTTTCATACGGGGCCTCCATGGCCGAGAGGGTAAAGTCGATGACTTTAACACTCACTCAACTTCTTACCGCGTGGGTTCGAATCCCGGCAGGGTCTTACCGCGTGGGTTCGAATCCCGACAGGGTCATTCGGATTTTCATGTGAGGAAGCCTTCAGTTGGCTTGCGGTAGGTCGGTGGTTCTACCCGGATGCCTCCGTGCATTCGGGGTCTTCCTCCACCTGTAATTAGCTGGACGTCGCTATATGACTGAAATACTGTCGAATCGACGGTAAACACAAATAGTCAAGTCAAGTCAAAGCATGCTCATTATAAGCAAATGTACGTTGTTCTAATTAAAAAACTAACTTCACTTAAAACACTATTGACCACACAAATAATGACCATATGGCAGAATTTCTTTACCAAATATGTTATTCTCTAAAAACAAACATTTCATAATTATTACTAACGTATAAAATTCTATTAATAACAACTATTTTATTTTAACTGATCGTATACATAAATCCTGGTAAATGAAGTTTGATGACATAAGGCCATGAATTTGTTGTATTTTAATTTAAGTAGCCTTCTTAAGAGAAATATTTTTTTTTCTCAGAAATGCCGACTTAAAAGATTCGACCGTTCAATCGACTCCAACTGAAGTCTAATTTTCCAATTGAACGGTTGTATATCCCAGCTGCTGTGCTGTCCGGTATTCTAATGCAGGAGAAAATGCAGGTTTAACAAAAACATGAAGGTGAACTATTACCTGACCTCGGATAGCTGCACACCCATATATCATCTTCCCTGGTATCCAGTTCCTCGATTTTATCTATTTCACTGTCTAATATTAGAATGCCTTTATAGACTCGTGTAGCAAACTGTAGGACGGGTTTGTCAGAAGTTTCTTCGGATGTCATAGTATAAATCTGCGAATTGCGAACTGTGGAAACAATTTAAAACAAAGAAAGAAAGAAATCGTCCACCTACATGTTCTCCTGATAACCTTAGACTTGACAGGGAAGATAAAATAATGATAAACACACGTTTATCATTATTATCTTACCTGTCAAGTCAAAGGTTCATGGGACAATGAGCGATATCCATGTCAAGTCAAGTCAAGTCCCTACTCACGAGTGTTGTTTAGAAATTATCTGAGTTTTGATTTTAACAAAAAATCTTGTCAGTATAATCCACAGGTATACGGCCCTTACTACACCGTAATACCGTATACTTTGACTTTTCCAATAATTTTAAATAGATAAAACCTCTTACTGTAAAAAACAAAAGGCATTGTCTATGCCGATCAGAACGTAGCTCCACCCCTTGGCTTCACGTGGTTATTGATTTTTGCTCAGTTCTCATTTAACTTTCGTGATGGAAGTGTCGGCCGAGACGGACTTTTAAAAATCATTATTCCTATAAAGGGTGTCAGCGATGCGTTTTGTTAAGGTTTTGCAATGGCATTCGAGGATTTTATATAATTCCTACATGAAGTACCGCAAAAAAAAAGCTAGATGTTGTTAAAAGCCACACGTTCGTAGACCATGATGACAAGGACAAATATCACGCTCCGTTTGACAGTAACTACGCCACATTGCTTTTGCTGTGTTTTATTAATTCAAGACACAAAGTCACTCTTACTAAAACACCCCGAGTTTAAGTGCCACCTGTTTCGTTTGAAACTACATAGTTGGTTTATTTGAACTAATTCATTATTTCCTTGCAAGATTACACAACGTGACATGTACCTGCAGTCAATTCATAGTTCTGCGAGTTATAAATCCTCTCGCTAAGGAGGCGTGGTTTATATTCATCAACCGAAGTGACGTTCTATTTGACAGGCGATAAGGTTGAATGGAATATCAGTTTTTTGTTGAAGTGTAAAGTGGAATCGCACGGCGTAGTACCAGATGTGTTTGTGTGTGTATAAAACAAAACAAACAAAAATCAAAAACAAGCACATTACCATAAAAAATTACGCTGCTATCAAAATTCATTCCTACTTTAACTTATATACGTATACGCTATAAGTCTTAGCAGGAAAAACTTATTTTTTATTTATTTTTTTTAAATGTAATGTGCTTGTGTTTGATGATGTGTTTACAAGACATAACAATGAAGTTATAAGGTGCATAACAACAGTCATTGGTTTATTTCTTGTTTCTATGGCAACTTATGGTATCGCAATTCATCCAAACAGAATAGTAAAGACACCACAAAATAATAAGATCTCGATTACTGGTTGTCTTGTGTGAGTGTTTCTACTGATTCACTCAACCTAACAAATAAAGAGTGAAAATAAAATAAAAAGTACCTGTATTCGAGATTTAAATAATAGTTTATAAAATAAAAGTTCTAGGAATAATTGGGCCGATCTATCGGCATCCCATTATGTGACTTGGTGTGGCATCGTATATCACTTGCCATCGGAGTGATACCACTGTGAGGCTGTACATGAATGTCCGTACATAAATGCACAGGTGTTTGGTGCATACCTTGGTGCTTGAAAAGGGTAAGAAAATGAACGAAAATATGCTTAAATTACCAACTCAAGTTATATTGAAGGCCCAGTAAATAATCGTTAAATTAATCTTACTGGCAAAGAAAATACTAGTAATCAAAGTGAAACTTATTCATTTTTACTTGATCGTTACACGTTGCACTGCATAATCTATATAATGGGCTTGATATAATGTATATACATGTACATGTATTGGATCAAAGACCTATAATAATGATTAATAGGTCTTTGATTTGACCTTGGACTTACAGGTTCACATAAATATCAGGCGTGGATCCAGGAATGGGGGGGCGTAAATCCAGCAACTACGAGGGGTGTTCGAAAAGTATCCGGAATGATGTCATACCTTATTTATTAGTATCGTTATCAGAATGAAACTTTCAAAAGTGACACTTTGTTATATTTTGAACTTAAACATAAAGAGAAAAGGGAACAAACTGCACTCATGCCAATTCCAGTCACTATGGCAACGTCAGGTAATGTTGAGCGGGGCAAAATTTGCAAATCTTCACATATTTACCTGTATTTAAAGATCACATATAGACACATTCCCAACGTCAAAAATGCCCCAAATATACGGACCCCTTCCAAGGCCTTTTCTCAAAGCCTAAACATAATGTCATGAACTGATATCTGACATTATTTCCGTTGATATCGGAAGACGAGAACATTTGTATAGTAAAAAACGTAAATATGGTATGTAGTCGGCGACTCCATGTTCTCTGGTTCTTTGTACGTTGGGATATAACACTGATGTTCTGCATCCACAACTTTCTTGCAAAAATTGCATTTCTTAGTGCCGGGACAAAGATGGTTCTTCTTTGTGCCAACAACCAATTAGACCGCAGGTCTTGCAACTCCATGCACGTTCAAAGATGTTTGTTGTTGTTGTTGTTTTGTTTTGGTTTTTTTGTTGTTGTTGTTTTTAGATTTTCCTTGTTTTGCTTTGTTTGATCAAACCATTTCTGACTGTAAAATGTTCTACCAAACTGACCACATAGAAAGAATCCTTCTTTTGGACATAGTGTTGAGGCGTAACACAGTAAAATGTTCTTGCACATGTGGGCTTCTCTGTGGATATAACCGTAGTTACAGTCCATTTTCTCAAACTGTGGCCACACTTTGATCACATAGTGGATAATGGTGGGCTTGAATCTTCTTGTATTCTACTATGCCACAAGGTTGATTTGGACTAATACCCACACTGTCTAACAATGTCTTGGCTTCTTGGGTTTGGGGTAATTTTGCAGATTATCTCATAGAATGCCATCGCTTCTTCCAGGCTCCATCGTCCGTTATATTGAATTTACATATCCCTACCACAATTGATCTTGCCAAGCACACACTGTCGTGAGCATTATCTATCTTCACAATACTTTGTTTTACTTTGGTCATGTTCTCAATGCTCATATGCGATCCAAAAGTTATTTTCTTCTTATTCCACCACCATCGGGTATAATGACATGTGTCAATTCTAACTGGAGATGCCCATCATGAGTCTCAAACTTGTGGTTGCTCTGTGATACTTTCTCTATTTCGTTCAACAGCGTATCTCCAGAAATGTGTGTTGCGTTCCCGAACGGGATGTGGATACCAAACGCTAGGTCAGGATGATTCATGGAGACATGAATTTGATCGTTGTCATTGACCCGTGCTTCTTTGTATAACTGTTTCACCATGGCATTGAAAAGTTGTGTAAAGATGTGTAAATTCAAACGGTTTTTTATATCTTTCAAATGTAACATCATACACGTGGCCATTCGTTTTAAACTTTCTTAAATGTTCTCTGTGACCGTGGCTGTATGGAATAATATTCCCGTATTTCACTCTTGGTCTTTCTTGCAGGTGGCTCG
>CM037793.1:1771721-1821721 GCA_021229015.1 Solen grandis | reverse complement strand
CTGGGCCTTATGGACTTAGTGCGGGGTCATTTATCTCCAAAGGGCCACCATTTTGAAAATCTTGATAATGAACCATTAGATGATGCTACATACCAAATATCTAAGCTCTAGGCCTAATGGATTCATAGAAGAAGATTTTTAAAGATTTTCCTATATAACTCTATGTAAAACAAGTGACCCCTGGTGCGGGGTCATTTATCATTGTAGGGCTATGATTTGTACAATCTTGGTAATGGCCCATAAGATGATGCTACATACCAAATATCTAAGCTCTAGGCCTAATGGATTCATAGAAGAAGATTTTTAAAGTTTTTTCTATATAACTCTATGTAAAACAAGTGACCCATGGTGCGGGGTCATTTATCACCATAGGGCATGATTTGTACAATCTTGGTAATGAACCATAAGATGATGCTTCATACCAAATATCTAATCTCTAGGCCTTATGGATTCATAGAAGAAGATTTTTAAACATTTTCCTATATAACTCTATGTAAAACAAGTGAACCCTGGTGCGGGGGCATTTATCACCATAGGGCTATGATTTGTACAATCTTGGTAATGAACCATAAGATGATGCTACATACCAAATATCTAAGCTCTAGGCCTAATGGATTCATAGAAGAAGATTTTTAAAGTTTTTCCTATATAACTCTATGTAAAACAAGTGACCCATGGTGCGGGGTCATTTATCACCATAGGGTCATGATTTGTACAATCTTGGTAATGAACCATAAGATGATGCTTCATACCAAATATCTAATCTCTAGGCCTTATGGATTCATAGAAGAAGATTTTTAAAGATTTTCCTATATAACTCTATGTAAAACAAGTGACTCCTGGTGCGGGGTCATTTATCACCGTAGGGCTATGATTTGTACAATCTTGGTAATGGCCCATAAGATGATGCTACATACCAAATATCTAAGCTCTAGGCCTAATGGATTCATAGAAGAAGATTTTTAAAGATTTTCCTATATAACTCTATGTAAAACAAGTGACTCCTGGTGCGGGGTCATTTATCACCGTAGGGCTATGATTTGTACAATCTTGGTAATGGCCCATAAGATGATGCTACATACCAAATATCTAAGCTCTAGGCCTTGCAGTTTTGCAGAAGAAGATTTTCAAAGTTTGCATTTTTAAAATCTATTTTTAGCTCCTGTGACCTACTTTTTTAACCAATCTGAATAATTTGTACAACTTTGATAGAGGGCATCATAAGGATGATTCCTGTGAAGTTTGGTCAAAATCCCTTCAGCGGTTCATGAGGAGATGTTGTTTAAAGCAAATTGTTGACGACGGACGGACGCACGCACGCACGCACGCACGCACGGACGACGGACAAAAGGCGATCACAATAGCTCACCATGAGCACGTTGTGCTCAGGTGAGCTAAAAACCGGATTACCGGAGCGCGGATTAATGAGACTTCACTGTATATGATATGTCTCTCGCCTTTTCTTGAAATAATTGTCTTTGATAATGATTATGGTAGATGTCATAATTTTTTCCGATATATAAAAGTTAGTTTTATGTTTTAGGTTTTATTTGCGGAGTATTTTATTGTTCTTACCAAAAGTCAGGTATATACAAACTTGCCATTATAAAAAAAATGTACTTTTCTGCTAACAATAATAACATGTGAATGTGGGAACACAGGTTATAAAACAGATTGCCCCATATTATATTTAACCCTTTCCCTCATATAGACTCATTTTGACTCACTCAATAGGTACCACATAAAACCTGATCTGCAGAAAATTACAGTTAAACCTTACCAAATTTAATTATAAAGTCCTCATTTCCAGACCACTGAGAAGCAGCGAACAGCATAAAACCTGATCAGCCTGCGAGTTACTCGCAGGCTGATCTGGTTTTATGCTGTTCGCATAGGTCTTTTCATGGTTTCCTCTATGAGGGAAAGGGTTGTATTACTGTAAATGTAAATATTACATATATATTATTGAAAATGAAGATCTTCGATTTAGTCCTGTTGTTATTATGTTGAAATCACCTTCATCAGCGAGTACGAAAACAATTAAGTGTGAACGTCAGTTTTACATGCTGGATAAGCACAAAGCAAGTACACCAGTAAAGCAGCAAAATGGATATTACAACATTTCCCTACATTGACTGAGAATCACACTAACAAAAATAGTCCTTTGGCCTGATTCTTAGACGCCTGCGTCAAAAGTTTTCTTGTTTACAACTGTAATTATAACCCATCATGGGGATCATACATGCCAAGTTTCATTGAAATATCTCTAAAGCACATGCAGATGATAGCGCAACTGACTGGCTGACCAATAGACCAATCGACAGACCAACTGGCTGATTCCAGTCTAACCTCAAAAACTTTTTTTGCCAAGGGTATAGCAACCCCAATAATAAATACAGTAGACGTTTAAAATCCCGCCCCTGGATTAAATCTTTGTTTAAGAATACAGTGTAACATCCCTGTATCGTGGCCTAGATCTCGGGTCCAAGCTCAAATGCAGCACTCTATTGGGCCATGTTGTATTATGAATTCTGTGTGTGAGTGTGATTTTATCAGTACTTCTTTATCCCCATTAATAACAAGAGCTAATCAACTATCCGCCACTTATTAGAATAGATTGTGTTAGTCCAAAAAGGACCATAATTTGTACAAAATTTGATCATAAGTTATCTGACTTGTTTGCTTTATGCCCATAAAGACCTTAGTGAAGTCTTACATCAATCAGCTAAGTTAGTTACTAAAATATATGCATCCTAGTATATTGCATGCAAAACTTAAACCAAATTTACTTGCTTGCAAAAACTAAACCAACATTTCTAAGTTCAAAAGGGGCCATAATTTACAATGAATTCAGTCAAGGGTTAGCTAACTCGATGCCCCTGAACACGAAAGTGAAGTTTCAAGTCAATCCTGTAACTGACTGCTGAAATATAAGCATGATATTATGTTGCATGTAAAACCTTAACCAAAATGTCTAAGTCCAAAAAGGGCCATAATTTGCATTAAATTTGGTCAAGAGTTATCTAACTTGTTTGTTTAATGCCCTTGAAGACCATAGTGCAGTATTGAATCTATAAGCATAGCTAGTTACTAAGAAATATGCATGATAGTAACTTGCAAGCAAAACCTTAACCAAGGTGTGACGCCATCACCACCATAGTGAGTAGAATAGCTAGACATACTCTGTATAGTCAAGCTATAAAGTAATATGAATAAAAATGTATTTTTAAGTTGTGGCATCAGTCCAGCTGAACATTATTGTTTCTAATATGGATATACATGTTTAGCCTAATGCAAGAAAGAGTATTTAATTTTTCATGAAACTAATATTTGCATGATTTCCTTGTTAACAAAAAACGCAGATTTAAATAATTAACTTTGAGAGCACTGTGACTGTCCAATACAAATTGTGGTTTACTTGGTATAAGCAGGTATTTATCAAGATAAAATATAAAATGGTTGCAAGGACAGTTTTCCTTCTTCATATATCCAAGGGTCTTTAAGTTGTTCTGAGCAAGTTCTACATGTAATTCTCATTTAACTCTGTTTTTCTCTCTCTACCTACCTACAAATTTTGAATTTGATATGACCATGGGTCTTTGAATTTATTACTCTAGACAAAAAAATATGATGGGTGAAAGGGAACAAATCACTGACTGTAGTGCTCACCCCATGAGAACATTAGGAACAATTGTCACACCTATGAGTATCTACTAAAATGTGACTAATGTGGAATTTCATTCCTTTCACAACTGATAAAATTTAAGCATAATGATAAAACTAAAGTCACTTGAACTGTCCAAGTGTAAATATCAGTCAATACTGATAAAACAAAAAACTTCCAGAACAAAGGCCTGGTATAACCACTTCAGTCATAATAACCTGCAGTTTATTATGGCTCTAAATGCAATTAATTGAAATATTTCACAACATGAGACAAATGTCGCTAGCTGGATATCCCCAACTGAGATGGTGGACTTTAATGTCTTGCATATGACCCTTTCATGTTAACCTGCCTTAACCTGAAACAGTGACATAACTATGTATCAGTCTGCCAATCAACCCCCACAAACACTCACAATTAATCATGACTGAATCACGGTCCAGGATGAAAGCAGACGACCAGTCCACAGGGGGTCATGTGACACACAGGCCGTCATCGACTGCACCAGTGATTGGAACCTGTCTGTGGTTGACTGGGTCCTGGCCAACATTGCATGGTAAATGAACCTTTAGAAAGATGGAAATGTCAACTCCACGACCCTGATAATCTTTCACAAATAAACAGACGCAGCTAATGAGACATGCTTGAAGCTTTACGTAGTCTGACATGCTAATCACTGACTTTAAATCCTGGTGTTTACCATTTACATGGGAAGCCTCATTTACCGTTCCTTGTAATATTGGCTGAAGTTATTCTATGAGACTAATTCAATTTCAAGTGACACGGTTTTACCTTTACCTTTCCTGAAGAGAAAAAAAGCAAATAATTTCCGTTAATTATTTTTGGCTACCTGTTGTTATATGATGTTTTCAAAATCACAGATAAGTTAGCCTGATTAAATTTCCTTGGATGATACAGGATGGTTCAAAGCTCTGTACTTGGAAGCTTACTTGTTTATACCAAGGGTGGTATGTTTAAATAAAGAATTACAAAGGTCAAGGTCAGCCTCATTCTGAGGATCTGCTAGTTGATAACCTTGTGTTGTAATTCTTTACTATTGAAAGTTGTCAGAAAAAGTGATGACGCACATTGTCAATTGTAGACAGAATTTCAGTCTGACATTAATCAGTTAGATACTGATGCATTAGTTATATGTTAAATTCTGATGTCTAATTTTCATGATCTTCATGCAAATTACAAAAAAACAACAACAAAAAAAAAACATCAGTAGTGTAGAACAATTCTTTAGAGGAAGATAAATTACTGTTATAATTAATGATATTATTTGGTTTCTTCTCATATTAATTCCTTCCAAATCATATCAAAAGAAATGAAATTTACTTGGGGATTTTATGTTAATATCTGCAAATTTCAAATTTCATGATATATCGCAGATTTCAAAAGCCTACATTTTGTGTCAAGATAAGTGCTACAGTTTTCCTTGGGTACCAGTGATAAATTTATGTTTGCATGATATTTATGTAATATACAAATATAGAATAACTGTTACTACTGTAATCATACAATTTTTTTATTCATATGTGCATCAATACATTTGTATCTTTGACATTTGTATATATATGAAACAATGATCTTGTCAATAAACATTATATGTATACAGTTGGTAGGTAGATGTTAAACTAATCAAAACTTCATGGAGATCATTCTGAGAAATGCTTAGACTCATTTTGGTGCTTTGTTAAACTGAAGAAACCCAGATCAGACTGCTCATACCTTTTACAAGCTGCACAAAAAAATAGAAAAATCTACTGTTTCATATACCATTTGTAGTTCATCTAAAATCAATATCCATCAAGTGACTAATTGTACACTTGAACTAATGGGTTAAAAAAACTGTTTTGGATGTGCGTCTACATGAGAGAGATATAATGATGCCTACCTGTGATATCATAGTACAGACAAGTGGTAATTGATACCACACTCAATCACATTACACTAACACTGGGCCAATCATTATCAAACTTGAAATACTGAATGCACATTATAATTGAGTGCCAAGCACAAGTGAGATATACAAGTAACTTTTTTTAACAACTTTTGTGATATGTTTTGCATGGCAGGGATCATTTATTTAACCCTTTCCCTCATATAGACTCATTTTGACACACTCAATAGGTACCACATAAAGCCTGATCTGCAGAAAACCACAGTTAAACCTTACCAAATTTAATTACAAAATCCTCATTTCCAGACCACTGAGGTGCAGCAAACAGCATAAAACCTGATCAGCCTGCGAGTTACTCGCAGGCTGATCTGGTTTTATGCTGTTCGCATAGGTCTTTTCATGGTGTCCTCTATGAGGGAAAGGGTTAACACATGTCCTGGTTTTCACCACTTGGCTTAAAAACAACATGTATAGAAGAAGTTGCACTCACAATACCTATTGATGGTAATGTCTACTGGTACTTCAAAATGAAAATGACACACAGGTACTCAAAGAATAATTAGTGATGTATGGAACTTTATGTGCTGATATCTTCTTTGATGTTCTAATTGTTAATCAATTGTGTAGTCTTTGATCACGCACAACTAGAATATAAAGGTGTCACACTAATGAGACACATGCTGTAGAGTGCTAGCTCAATAGCAATAAATTCAATAGAAAAAAAACAAAAAACAAAAAAATAAGAGCTACATCTGAATGAACACCATGCCATAGACCTTGAGGGTCAAGGTCATTTGAATGTCAAGGTCACCTGGCTGGAAGAGCTCATCAAGATGCATTCACCTGTGTAGTTTTGAGGTTATTGATGGAAGCACGTTCATTATGTGGCCAAGGTTAATATTTGCTATTTTGGGTCATGGTGACCTTGACCTTTGACCCCGTGATCTCAAAGTGGGTGTGGTGGGTACAGCTTATCAAGGTGCATGCACCTGTGAAGTTTTGGGGGCTGTAGGTGAAAGGATCTCCGAGTTATGGTCAAGGTTTAAGTTTTGTGACAAACAGACAGACAAAAAGACAGACCAAAAACAATATGCCCCCGATCTATCGATGCGGGGACTACAATTTCTCCCCTCTTTTCTCTTTAATTGAAGATCAGCAACACATTTTTGTTTTCAAATCTTTATCATTTTGTTACTAAGTTTTAGTGAGTTTAGCTATTTATATTCTTGCATACTGAAGGACTGTAAAATTATCAATTTTTATCTACATCAATTAATATTGTTGATTATGTATCTAATCAAAATTTGTTGAAACATTATTTGTTGATCAGTTTAATTAAAATAAATGTGTTTGCTTGGACTTAATATCATCAAAGCTATTTCAAATCATATGGGGACTCTGTCTGCATGAAACATGGAAGTGCTCCCTCATTATTATATGATGTCTTTGAGAAACATTATGATATCACAACCCATCACACTATCCTGACTCAAGGCCAACCAGTCCTGGAAGAGTATCATACAACCAGTCACACTATCCTGACTCAGGGCCAACCAGTCCTGGAACAGTATCATACAACCAGTCACACTATCCTGACTCAGGGCCAACCAGTCCTGGAACAGTATCATACAACCAGTCACACTATCCTGACTCAGGGCCAACCAGTCCTGGAACAGTATCATACAACCAGTCACACTATCCTGACTCAGGGCCAACCAGTCCTGGAACAGTATCATACAACCAGTCACACTATCCTGACTCAGAGCCAACCAGTCCTGGAACAGTATCATACAACCCAATGACCACTATCCTGACTCAGGGCCAACCAGTCCTGGAACAGTATCATACACCCAATGACACTATCCTGACTCAGGGCCAACCAGTCCTGGAACAGTATCATACAATCAATCACACTATCCTGACTCAGGGTCAACCAGTCCTGGAACAGTATCATACCATCAATCACACTATCCTGACTCTGGGCCAACCAGTCCTGGAACAGTATCATACAACAATGACACTATCCTGACTCAGGGCCAACCAGTCCTGGAACAGTATCATACACCAAATGACACTATCCTGACCCAGGGCCAACCAGTCCTGGAACAGTATCATACACCCAATGACACTATCCTGACTCAGGGCCAACCAGTCCTGGAACAGTATCATACAATCAATCACACTATCCTGACTCAGGGTCAACCAGTCCTGAAACAGTATCACACAATCAATCACACTATTCTGACTCTGGGCCAACCAGTCCTGGAACAGTATCTATAAAGCACAACCAATATTTATACCTGTAATAAGCTGGAACAGTATCATACAACCAGTCAAACTATCCTGACCCAGGGCCAACCAGTCCTGGAACAGTATCATACAACCAGTCACACTATCCTGACTCAGGGCCAACCAGTCCTGGAACAGTATCATATATTGAGCACCAAGCAAAATTCATACCTGTAACATTCTTAACAACTTAAATATGTTGCAACCAGGGATTGAACCCATGACTACTCATAACAAGAGGGCCAAGATGGCCCCTGGTCGCTCACCTGAGAAAGATGATTGCTTAAGAAATAAAGATGCTTGAGTGTAAAAGTGAAATCTGGCTTTTTTTTTATGGTGAAATGGGCATAACTCCTAAATTTACAAGTCAATATCAGTTATAATTGAACCTGATTGTGAGATTATGGGCATAAACATTGTCTTAAAGTTTAAAAATGATTGTTAAAAAAATGAAGATGCTAGAGTGTAGACAAAGTGAAATATGGCTTTTTTTTATATTAAAAGGGGCATAACTCCTGACCTAATTAATGGATCTCAGCATTAATCGAACTCAATCGAGACCTTATGGTCATAAACATTGTAATAAAGTTTGAAGATGATTGCTCAAAAGATGAAGATGCTAGAGTGTAAACAACTTGAAATATGGCATTTTTGAATATTAAAAGGGGCATAACTCCTGACCTAATGGTACGATATCAGCCATAATCGAACTTGGCCGTGATTTTATGGTTATAAACATTGATATAAAGTTTGAAGATAATTCCTCATGAAATGAAAATTTTAGAGTGCAAACAATGTGAAATCTGGCTTTTTTGAATTTTAAAAGGGGCATAACTCCTGACCTAATGATCCGATATCAGCCATAATCGAACTTGGACGAGATTTTATGGTTATAAACATTGTTTTAAAGTTTGAAGATAATTGCTCATAAAATGAAGATGCTAGAGTGCAAACGAACAAATTGTGGACGACGGACGAAGGGCGGACGGACGGACGACGGACATTCATCGATCCTAAAAGCTCATCCTGAGCACACGTGCTCAGGTGAGCTAAAAATTGTGTTAAATCACATGAAATCACGTACTGAAAATAATGCAAGCTGGTACTGTAATTGATGGAAAGTTAACTATAAAGTAGACAGGACATCTTTATAGAGCAAGGAGAGGAATGAAGGACAGAAATGAACTGAAACTGTTATACAAGCTGTCATTTGGGGCAGTATTCAATGTACATTTATGTCTATAAAATTTCTTAAGAAATATCCAGAGCTTTAGAGAAGCCTTAGCCTATCCAGTTAAGGGAAACTTTTGCTAAAATTCATAACAAAATTTTAATAAGATTAAACATTAATTTGAAGTTTGGGAATAACAAGAATTTTGGCAAGTGAGATGTAGCCTAGCTAATACAGGCCTCAATCAAAATTCCTTTACCTTAGCAAAGCTTGAGAAAAATATCCTAATCAAAAATATTTTTCTTAAAACATCAGGAAAATAGAAAATATTGTGAGACTTAGGATTCATCTTAATCTTATGATGTATAGTGAATATCGGTCCTGGCTTTACTCCAAAGCTCTGGATACCGCTTTAACATTTCTATTGAACATGCAATAGGTGTCAATCTGGTTATAAATGGCGTAAATACAAGCTTTCTTTTTTCCGACAGATAACAAAAGTTTTATACCAGGCCATGGTATATTTTTTCTGTAAGACCTGAGATGCTTATATATACAGATAAGGTTTTAAAACACTTGGATAAAGATTCATCCTCTCATTCATTTAAACTAAAATCAAATAATTTTGATTAATATATTATCAGTGGACATTATAAAGCATGAAAAGATCTCAAAACCCACTTTCTCATGAGCAATTAAGCCTAAGTTCTCTAGCCTAGAAACTATAACTTATTTTAATTCAATCCAGATTACAAAATAAATTGTACAGGTTAATTAAAATGACTGAGGGCATACCAATGGATTTGTACTCCAGTCATCAAGTTCATTCAAAGAAAAGACGCTGAAAGGTTCTAGTATACCATTGAACACCGGTACACTTATGATGGGATCTATCACATACAATGACAAGATGGCAGATAAACTTGACAAAAAAGATAAGCTGTTTTGTTGAATGGATTGGAAAAGGGATTAAACTGATACACAAAATACTAGATCAGTTTGAATGCAATATTCATTCTGACAAGGTTTTAAAGTTTTTCTATGTTGTCTCTAAGGAACAATGGAGCAGCAAACAGTGAAAAACCTATTCAGGCTTTGAGTTCTGTGCACGGCGATGTATATTTATTTTTGTCGTATAAATTGTTACTTCTTTGTTCTCATTTTGTGAAGGATTAATTACACAAAAAATGGAAAAATTGGAAAACAATATGTAATAAAATAAATTCTATGGTTCAATACAAAAACTGTCTCTCACTGAAAGACAAACTGAATTATTTTTACTTTCAGTTCCAACATAAACAAGAAATCAGTGTTAACCCTTTCCCTCATATAGACTCATTTTGATGCACTCAATAGGTATCACATAAAGCCTGATCTGCAGAAAACCACAGTTAAACCTTATCAAATTTATTTACAAAATTCTCATTTCAAGACCAATGAGGAGAAGCGAACAGCATAAAACCTGATCAGCCTGCGAGTTACTCGCAGGCTGATCTGGTTTTATGCTGTTCGCATAGGTCTTCTCATGGTATTCTGTATGAGGGAAAGGGTTGACAGTGGAGCGCTGAATACCTTGATCTATTAATGTACATGAGGGACAAATGACCAAAAGAACTGACAAAATGGCAATAATATTCTCTTCCCCGGATGAGTATAAAATACTACACCAAAGAAAATACTGATGCATTTAAGCTGAGTTGTCAAATTCACAAAATGTAGATCTTGATGTGCCTATGACCTTGACACAAGATGCTCTCACATTGTTCTATTTTCACTGTCAGGGGCCATAACTCTAACATGATTCAATATTTTTTTTAAATTTAACTCCAGGTGCATAACTTCCCATGCTGATGAACATTCCAGTGCAGTTGTATTTATGATACTCACTTATACAGTTTTTGAGATATGCAGGACACAATATTCTGTGAAGGAGAGACAAAAGGACAAAAATACCAAATCTTTATGCCAGTCTCTCCAAATTCAAAGTGGGGACATAAAAAATGACCTTGAGTCAAGGTCATGACACACGCTTTGATCAGAAGCAAAATTTGTCGAGCACTGTCAAACTTGAGGATGATAAACTGAAAGTAAAACCTGTTGAACACGTCGTACAATTCACACTGTATATAGAGCCCTTTAATTACTTTAGAAATGCATTTCTATGGGGAATGGGATATCACTTAAGTGACAATGCAAAATTGCTAAATTCTAAAGTGGGTTATGGTTGCTAGGATAGATCAGATTTTCAGGAATTGGACACGGACCGAACGATGCTCAGGTTTACAACGAGTGTCAGTCTGCCCGACTCCCCCACTGTCATGTGACACACTGTCACAGGTAATCGAGTATACAAACAGGAGTATTTTGGGACAACAGTGAGTCAGTAACCTCGATATTGGGTGATGTCACAAACTATAGTGATAGGAATGGTCACAATCTTAACCCTTACCCTGATGGAACCGTAAGTGCTAACCTTTGCCACCAGTAAAGAGCCAGGCCAGCCTGCACATCTGTGCAGGCTGGCCTGGCTCTTTACTGTTGGCTGACCAACTACAAGTTTTCATCTTGTTATCCCTAAAATTGATAATTGACAGTTCCAAAAAAGATGTCGGCTATGTCCATTTGAGAAATTCAGCAGGTTATGGGTTAACACAACTTAAGGATGATGGGGTCGACAATATCAGTGAGCCATGCTGATAAACCATGTCAAATATTCATAGACATGTTTACTTTAAGGGTTTTATATTTTTGCTTTATGTCTTTTTATCGTATTTAGTGTTTTAACACTTCACAATGGTGTTTTAAACTGGGGTTATTGTGTAAATTTATCAAACTTCATGACATATGGTAGGAAAAACACAGGTAAGAAGAAGTAGCTGAATTTAATCATAAATGTTTGTTTAAAAGCTTATTTTATAAGTACAGTATGGATGATATGAAATATATAAATATCACCTTATTTAAAGTACAATGACCTTATATGGATTTGTCTAGCCTTGTCACAGTGCTTGAAACTAGGTTAGTGACCTATCCTACAGACTTATCACCTGGCGTTATACACACCTCTCTGTAAAGGATTCCTTGATCAGTTAAAAACGTAGGAAAAGTAAAGAGAATCAATTAATAGTTAATTAGGTGTGCTATGACTCAGTCACACATACGCTGATTAATCAAACTTGAGAGTACACTGATGATTAAACTTTATCTACTAAGGAAAGGTTAACTAGAGTTATCACTGAAAATGATGACTACCCCCTAAAACCCTCTCCTACTCACACCCAACTTGCAAGATAACAATGGTAAACTAATAGCCTGAATTTTGAATGGACCACGTCTAATTCCAGCCAGGAGTTTTGGAGATGTTGTGCAAATACCTTTTGTTGATGTTTTGATGTTTACTGTCAGCTCAACATAGCAATGTATAGTTAATTACAGGTGGAAGACACAGAGTGCACAAAGGTAATCTGGTGGAACCAGCCATCTACCATTAGTCAACTGGAATGTTTCCAGTGACCCAGTGTTAGGATTCAAATTCACAGCTGTAAGGGATTGAGGGATACAGGTAAATGTGTGTATAGTATAGTGATACATAATCAAAGGGCCATAACTCCATAACATAGTCAACAAGAGGTTAATGAGAAAACTGCATTTTAGCTGGATTTTCAAAGGCAAATTTGCAGTATGATGTTGAATTCATGTCCAGAAAATTTTAATTCAAAAATGAATTCTAAGATTAGATCTAGTGACCTAGTTATAAACCCCAGCTGACCCATCCTCAATCAAGCAGACAAAGATTTTGCACAAGTTTCATTAAGATTGGATAAGTATGGTTGAAAATATGCGTCCAAAGCAGAAAACTTTAAAATACAAAATGTTAATGACGCCCAACCACTCTGGTTTTGCTTAATCTATAAACTGAAATATTGCTCTAAAACAACAAAATCTAACCAGAAATCATTTCACCAAAATGCACAACTAAACTTCATTGGAGCCATTCATTCCTGTGAAAACTACCATTTCACACTATATGAAAATGCTCCTTAAAAAATCAAGTCCCAAATTACAGATATATGGTTCAATATTTGATTGTGTAATATTGTATTTTGCAAGATAATGGTGCATGTTATAATGGATCAACATTGTATATAGTATAGTTATCTAGTGCAGGTGATTCACATGTAAAGAACATACAGTCAAACCTGCATTAACCCTTTCCCTCATATAGACTCATTTTGACGCACTCAATAGGTACCACATAAAGCCTGATCTGCAGAAAACCACAGTTAAACCTTACCAAATTTAATTATCAAGTCCTCATTTCCAGACCACTGAGGAGCAGCAAACAGCATAAAACCTGATCAGCCTGCGAGTTACTCGCAGGCTGATCTGGTTTTATGTTCTTCGCATAGGTCTTTTCATGGTTTCCTCTATGAGGGAAAGGGTTAAAGGTCGCCTCTAACAGCCTAACTGACCTAAGTGACTGGATTTTTAACACTGAGTTTATAGGAAACTTAACCTCTGAATAACAGCAACCTCAAGATATAGACCAGTTTTTTTAGTTTCTCTTAAGTGACCTTTGTTCCCAGGTTTTATTGTATTGAGACCTATCAGGACCTTGAAGGTGAGCCATTGGGAGCATGACTTACATTGCCACAAGCGGAGGTAGCGGACTTGGCCTGTGCTTTCCCTGCCTCATCGTCTAGTTCCTCCGCTAGGCCACACGTGCAGTTCTTACAAGCCTTTTTCTTCTTGTTTGGTCCTGTCCCACAGTCAGCTGCAAAGAAATAAATGCGAGGATGCATTCATATGCTTTCTTACATCATATAAATACCATCAGAACAAAAAAACTTTATCTAATAGGAACCATCAATGTAAGCATTAAAGTCCCAGTATCATATTTTTTTAGCTAAATCTGAATTTACATACACCGTGAAAGCCTCAATGTGAATTTCATTCCCATAGGATGTTGCAAAATGCATATTTACGTGAATGATTCTATAAGAAAAACCGCAAGTTTCTCCTTCTATATCTAGCTCACAACACCGTAAACATAAAATTAACATTTAAGGAGTTTTACAGAAATTTGTGAATTTATTTCCTATCTTTCCTACTTGGGTAGATCAAAATTTGTTCAAGTAATAACAAAAATCCATTAACTTCTGAAACACCCCCTTTAAGTTGAAACACCCGTGATTTTACTGCACAGTATGTTTAACCCTTTCCCTCATATAGACTCATTTTGACGCACTCAATAGGTACCACATAAAGCCTGATCTGCAGAAAACCACAGTTAAACCTTACCAAATTTAATTACAAAATCCTCATTTCCAGACCACTGAAGAGCAGCGAACAGCATAAAACCTGATCAGCCTGCGAGTTACTCGCAGGCTGATCTGGTTTTATGCTGTTCGCATAGGTATTTTCATGGTGTCCTCTATGAGGGAAAGGGTTAAGGACATGATTCACCCACTTTTCTCACTAGATTATCATTTAGTGTTCTGTCTGAACAACTAAGATTCTGTGGGACTTTCCATATTCTTTCGTTAAATATTTCACAATGTGAATTGAATTATGCATCAAAAGGTGAATTAAGAATCATTTATTCGAGGCTTTGCCATTATGAAATATGAAAAATAATAACTTGATCTTGTAAATTTTAAGCTTAAACTTTCAATTACATGTGAAAATTCCACAAAATCATAATTTCCTTGTTTAATAAATGTACTCATGTTTGACTTTCAACATTTAAGTGTGACCTTGTCCTTTGAGCTATGGACTCAACTTATATGCCTGCACATCTATACTGAACCCTTTAATATATGTCTATGATACATCATGATGAACATTTGTAAATATCTCCAAGCATGAAATACTTACAGTTCAGACTAAGACAGTTAATTAATCAGGCTGCTAATAACCAGATTTATCAACTGGAAAACCTCAGGTTTAACCCTTTCCCTCATATAGACTCATTTTGAAGCACTCAATAGGTACCACATAAAGCCTGATCTGCAGAAAACCACAGTTAAACCTTACCAAATTTAATTGTAAAATCCTCATTTCCAGACCACTGAGGAGCAGCGAACAGCATAAAACCTGATCAGCCTACGAGTTACTCGCAGGCTGATCTGGTTTTATGCTGTTCGCATAGGTCTTTTCATGGTGTCCTCTATGAGGGACAGGGTTAAACCAGATCTGCCTTATACTCAGTCACTGGACCTAATTCTGACACTGTATTATAAAGAATAGCAGCTTGTCAACCAATTTTTGAAAATCATAGTATTCTGAATGTTTGTGAGGAATGAAGACTTTAGTGGAATTTGACTAGCAAAAATGTAAACCGAGAATGACGTTTAACCCAGGAATTGCAACAATAACATGTGATGGAAAGTGTGATTATACACGTGACATGGATCTTTCTTGAAGTAGATTAAAAGACAAACAGTTCTTTCGCTATAAGTTAAATGATTTGTCAAGACATTCCCATGAGGTTCAGTCTTAATTGACATGACAAAATGCATGAGGTTGTGTTGCATGACAATTACTCAATGAGAAGGGGAAAATAAAAAAAAAATGGATTTATGGCTTTGACATCCCCACATTGCTCTGAAGTGTCCTGTGGTTAAGTTAGCCATTAGATATTTGTATAGTTGCAATTGGATTTTAAGTGTGAATTGCATATGTTAACCTTTACTTGTGTAAATTTCCATCAACAACCAAATATATGTTATTTTTTTTACATATAAACATTATCCATTAACTTTATGAACTTTATGACCGTCCCTTTTACCAAGATAAAAACTGAGATTTTAAAACATGAAGATGTCATAGGTAAACTGTCAGGATGCTAGTCATTTCTGTTGAACAAATTTAAACCCACATTTAATGGTTACTGAACCTATTAATTTTTCTGATGACAGGTAAAAACATCATTTCATTTTCAAACAAGCCTGATAAAATCGTGAACAAGAATTAAAGTTGTAACACACCGCCTCCATAACAGAATAATACTAGTTAATTAAATTGTGTTTAGGAAGCTATTGGTTTTACGGTCATAAATATCGTCTTATTTTGCTTCAAACACAAGCTGTAATATGAGCTGATATACATTTATGAGCTTATCTATTTTTCGCCTCTGCATCATTTATGGTTATAGTATTCATGAAATTTAACATTTATTCTGCACCTCTGACCTAAAACACATGTATACTGATCGAAAAAGAGAAATACTGGGTAAAAAAAAATAATGCAATATTAACATCTGAGTAGCCCGATTCCAGAATTTGCTTCTTTGATTTTTAGGTTTTATGTCCTGTCTTCAGTATTTCAGTCATTTGGGGACAATTTCTACTTGAGACAGAAATATCCCTGTCACATTGCAGTATTCTACAAAGACATGAAGCATGATACCACAACCAGACACATTATCCTAACACCGGGCCAACCAGTCCTAGAATTACCATTATATGCTGAGCACCATGCAAGGGAGCTATACCAATACCATTTTTTACTATGTTGCTGGCAGGGATCGATCCAACAACCTCCCCATTCCGATGTGGATGCCCTACCAACTTCTCCAACAGGATTGGTCAATTCAAAATTTACCAGCTGACTTTGTTGTTAACTGTATATTGTCAGTCAAATCTCATTTAAAAGGAATCGTTTTACTTTATCAGGGACTTCTCATAGGTCTCTTCCACTCAATTCATGCAGTTTTCCCCAAAGTTTCTATTTATCCAAGGATTTCTCTTTCCCCAATGTAAAGATAGTGGCAATTTTCTCCCCTCCATGCTGAATCTTTCAAGGGCCCTAACACATCAATCTCCTGGGTCTATAAATGAGACACAGACTCAGAGGGGCTGCCGTGGCTGAGTGCTTACAGTCGTAAACTACAAATCTCTCAGCCCCTCACCGCTGTGGGTTAGAATCCTGGTAGGGACTTTGGATTTTTCATGTGAGGAAGCCTTCCAGCTGGCTTGCGGTAGGTCGGTGGTTCTATCTGGGTACCTCTGTGTACTCGGGGTCTTTCCCCCCATCTTCATAGTTATAAGGTCAGAAGGGGGAATAATTCCATTAAAATCCATGTTAAAGTTATGGGTCTTGGTAAGTGGTGTACAATTATGACCCTCAAGACAAGTGTGAAGTTTTAAGTGAATACCTTTGGTGGTTGTGGAGACTGAATTTGCAAGTGTAACATTAACCAGGAATTTCTAAGTTCAAAAAGGGGAATAATTCAGCAAAAATCCATGCTAGAGTTATGGGTCTTGGACAATGGCCTACAATTATGAACCCAAAGACATTTGTAAAGTTTCAAGTGAAACCTTTGAATTTGCATTAATAATCTTAACCAGGAATTTCTAATTTTACAAAGGGAAATAATTCAATAAAAATCCATGCTAGAGTTATGGGTCTTGGTCAGTGAGCTACAATTATGACCCCAAATACATTTGTAAAGTTTCAAGAGAAACCTTAAGTGGTTTGGAGATATAAGAAGATAAAAAACTTGCACGCAAAACTTTAACCTTGAGTATTAAGCCGACGCCAGAGTGACTAGGATAGCTCTCACTATTCTTCAAATAAGCGAGCTAAAAATTGCACAGCTAAAAATTGCACAACATTCTTCCCCCTCAAAAAGGCCAGGCAAAGTCCCAAAAATCAGATATAGAGCCCTGTCCATACATTGTGTGTGTCATTTTTATACACTTTTGAATATCTTTCTAATACTGACTAGTATATCCCTCCAAACCATCATAAAAGTTCATCAAACATTTCTCATTCTATTCAGTATATATTTCTCAATGCTTGCAGCTAGGATACACAATATCACATTAACCCTTTCCCTCATAGAGGACACCATGAAAAGACCTATCCGAACAGCATAAAACCTGATCAGCCTGCGAGTTACTCGCAGGCTGATCAGGTTTTATGCTGTTCGCTGCTCCTCAGTGGTCTGGAAATGAGGATTTTGTAATTCAATTTGGTAAGGTTTAAGTGTGGTTTTCTGCAGATCAGGCTTTATGTGGTACCTATTGAGTGCATCAAAATGAGTCTACATGAGGGAAAGGGATACTAGGAATAAGAAATTAGATGGCCTTATATCTGACACCTTGCTCTTATTGGGTTTGATATCAGCCATATTTGAACTAGGCCAATTTTACCTTAAAATCCATAGACATTGTCCCATGTTTGATCAGAATTGGTTGATAAATGCTGATGCTAGAGTATATATAAATTCTATGTCTCCTCTGGGTTTCTCATACAATAGTGTAGTTCAGAATTAACTGTTTGAATTGTAAAGAAAAGTCCATTGTTTTATGTTCCATTTAATATTTCAGTTATAAATTTGTACACAAATATTCTTGAAGTAAAGGGTTAATTGAGTTATCAGCATAAAATACAGTGTCTTAAATACAATTAGGACTCTGTGGGAAGCTATATCTGATCATATTTAGAAATGAAGGTTTCACTCTAAAAGATTTTTTTTTTTTAAAATCCCCTACATATGAACGGATAAGCAGTAGGTAAAGTGGGAATCTGCCAGGATGTAATTAATTTTACACAAAACTGAACTTTTTTAAAACTTAATTTACATTGATTGCAAAACAAGTTATCAAAATTTATATTAATCACCCTTGATGGCTCTGATGGCGGTGTATTTAGTCATTATTGTGGGAGCAAACTAGAGAGCCTGGAGAAAACCCACGTGTCTAGACGGGTGACTACTGTACCCTCTCTCATACATGACCAGGAATCAATCCCAGAATGCATTAATGAGAAACGAGGTGCATTACCACTTCGCTTTCCAAGTACACAAAACTTACAAAGTCACTAAGAATTTAATTGCAATTAATTCTACCCATCAATTTGAAAATAATACGGCATACATATCTGTTAATCTTTAATTGAGTTATAAATCAATTACAATCTGTTACCCTGTAGAAATATGTGTTTCTTTTATCAACTATAAACCGCTATCTGCTTGAGACATCAGTTATACAATACCCTATCATGGTGACACTGCGTGGGAGAAATGCTGAGATGTAAATCCCATTAGTTTCAGTTCATTCTCCAAACATCCTTATACAGTAGGGGTAAACACAGTGACTCATTCCCTTAAAGTGTTACCAAGGTCCAATACAAAATTAGGGCAAAAATACATGTTTTATAACAGACATGGAATGTGGAGAGGTGAGATGATAAGGGAAGCAACTCTTAAACACTAATCATAACCAACATTTTGTTACTTCCCCTAAACACACAATTTAAGCAACTGCAAGAGGGCCAAGATGGCCCTGAAATCGCTCACATTAGAAACATTGCTTCATTGCCTGCACTGCTTAGGAAATGAAGATGTTAAGAGTGTATAAATGGTAAAATCTGTGTGATGTTCCGATATTTCAAGAGCCTAAAATGTACATCTATCATCCAATATCAGTCCTACTGAGATATTGTTGTCATTATGATTGTGTATTAGTTAAATGATTGCTTAATAATTGCTGATGCTAGAGTGTAAAAAATGTAAAAATCTGGCATTTTTTTATAAGTTAAGGGCATAACTGCTGACTGAATTGGTCGATAAAAATCATAATCAAACTTATGATTAAAGCTATAAATATTGTTGTGACATTTAAAAATTATTGCTAAAGAAAATGCTACGGTGTTAAAGTGAAATCTAAATTTTTATATTAAAAGGGCCATAACTCCGGACCTATATGGCCGATATTAGCCACAATTAAACTTGGCAGAGACATTATGGCTATAAACATTGTCAGGAAGTTTGAAGATGATTGCTTGAGAAATGAAGATGCTAGAGTGTAAACAAAGTGAAATATATGGCATAACAACTGGGTTTGATATCAGCTTTAGTCAAACTTGGCCATTAACACTGTCAATAACTAACAAAGCCATGTTATCCTGTGCAAAAACCAGATCAAATGATATCAAATGATATCACCCATGATATCCTAGCATTGCTATAGAAAAACAAGTGCTACGTTCAAATGAATGCCATTGGAAGGTCTTATACTAATAAATAAATTTCAAATGACCTCTGGGGTCTAGGTCATTTGAAGGTCAAGGTTATCTAGTGGGTAGCGCTCATCAAGGTGCATGCCTGTGAAGTTTGGAGGCGGAAGGACTTCAATGTTATGGTCAAGGTTAAAGTTTTATGAGAAACTCGCAAACAAACAGACAGAAGGACCAAAAACAATATGCCCCAATCTATCGAACCGGGAACATAATTAAAGTTATAAGGTTTAAAATAATTTTTTATTTGTCAATAGAATGTTTAATTGCATCTAAACTGACTAGCCGTGTGTTTTTATTAAAATGACATTTATTTTCTTTTAAAATTATTCAAATACTTTAAAACATGGTTTCATTTTTTGACAAGGAGAGTCAAAAAAGATCATATTTTCACCAAAGATTGTCAGAATTTTGATTTCTTGATGTGGGGGGGTAATGTGACACCACGAAAACAAGAATTAAGCATTTACACTTACAGGAGTACTGGACATTCTTTTCCTGTGTTGGTGTTATGTTAACTATAATAATGTGTATGTATGCAAATCTGCATGTTACAATTCAAAATGGATGCATCTAAGTTATGGCAGTGGTAATGTAGAAAACAAATTTTTTTTTTTATATCCGCTGACATCTGCAGAATGTGTTATGATATAAGTGAAATTTAAACAGTATTTTTCATTTTATAGAGTTTCTTTTCATAAGTGTGAAAAAAAGACTAACTGTAAAGAAATTTTTATGTTTTTTTTTTAGCAGTTTTACAACTTAAATATATCTGTAACAATGGGCTTGACTTGACTATGTGAGTTTACCGTCGCTTTGACAGTTTTTCAGTCATACAGCGACGTCCAGCTAATTACAGGTGGAGGAAGACCCCAAATGCATGGAGGCATCCGGGAAGAACCACCAACCTACCGCAAGCCAGCTGGAAGGCTTCCTCACATTAAAAATCTGAATGACCCTGCCGGGATTCGAACCCACGCAGTGAGGGGCTGAGTGAGTGTTAAAGTCAGCGACTTTACCCTCTCGGCCACGGAGGCCCCCTGTAAAAATGGATGTTTGTTTGTTAGGTTTAACGTCCCACCGACAGTGTTTCAGTCATTTGAAGACGATGTCTATTGAAACAGATATTATGCTGCAACACTGCATATCACGCCATAGACATATGGCATGATAACACACCCAGTCACATAATCCTGACACTGAGCCAACCAATCCTGCAACTGTTTACCAAAGTATATTAATGATCACTACTCTTGGACAAACAGCCCAGTTAATATAATATTCCTGCCAGAGAATAAGTTACAGATTTACAAATACTGCAAAGTCATTAATTTTCATTGATAATTTTTGCAATTAAGGGACTTTCATGAGTATGTTTATGTATGGATTCAAGTTCTTGAAAACACTTTGTTATGAAATGAACAGTTTTTATGGATTTTAATACTTGTGAATGTATAATATACAAATTAGTGACTCCTGAAGATAGTGATTATACAGTAGATACCATAGAATGAGGGGATTATAGACGAAGCGTACCATTACCGAAGCGTACCAGGACGAAGCGTACCATTTATGCGGTCGAAGCGTACCACTTTAAAAATTATATCGGGAAATTGCTTGAATATGAATAAGTTTATGTTGCTGATGTTCATTAAGCATCCATAACTTGAATTTATTTCATATCTGATGTTTATGTACTTATTTGAAAACAGGGACATCGATTTTTGTAGAAAAAAAATAAGACACGGATCCTCACACGGCAACAGGATATAAACTATATACCGGGGAATGTCATTTAATTTCAAATTCAATTTTGTATATCATAAGTGTGTCATTATCATCCTACATTTATCTAAATGCATTCATGTTGTGTTAATATTTAACGAAAAATGCCAACGCAATATTATTACTTATCTTAAAGTTGCGAAACCATATACATACAAGCATGATGCCGAACCTTTTAATCATTAAAGGCAATAATTATGTACAAACATCAAAAGCCGACTGTTAATTACTATTATCAAATCAATTATGATTGATTAATTGCTTTAAGTAGGAATCATCATAGGTTAGTGTCAGTATTACCAAAACCGCGAATCGTTAATGACATCGGTTTGCTTTATCGGTTTTCACACATAAATTAAATCATACCGACACGAATTACTCAAACAACAATTCGCATAGAAATAGAATGCACTCATCATGCCGGACTATCCGTGTATCGACTGTTCTTTGAACATTACTGGACGGAGTCAGGCCATTCAATGTGCAGACTGTGAAAGATGGCAACATTGGAAATGTAATACCGAAATACTTCAAAGAAAGCCGAATCCTTTAACCATATCCAACCCGATTACACTATGTACAGTGCGTTTTAACACCTAGCTTTGCACAGAATCAAATTTCGTCACAGGGTCATGGGGTTGGCGCGTGTCGAGTAGACAGTACACAATTAAATCAGCAATATCTCACGTAGGCATTTGAGGAAGCACGACTTTTTTTCTTTTAAAGACATCAATTCCTTTTCAATCACATACGGATACTACATTTGGATCCATAATGAATAATGAGACATGGATTTCTTAATGCCAAATTGCAGTTTTTCAAAATCGTGCTGGTATGTTTAATATATTAATCCTATTCCAATATTGATCTAGGTACTTACATGCATGCATTTTCATAGTAACAACAAGATCCCGTATTGACTAAAATACGTCATAAACACACACAAAAAAAGAAGATTATCTGCATATGTAATCTGACATTATCGGCGGTATATCACTCGATTTTTCACTCAATGTCGTGCCTTTTATTATTTTAATATTGCATGTTTGACAAAATATTATTCCATTCTGTCATATATCACCTTTAAATCAATTCAATTTAAATAACAAAACATAAAATATTAGCGCTAAATTACTTATTTTGAAAAGTGGTACGCTTCGACCAAAAATGGTACGCTTCGGTAATGGTAATGGTATGCTTCGTCCATTACCCGAATGAGGAACATACAGCCTAGCCATGTTATGTCGAATTGTTGACTATGAACATTCACTGACAGGGAGGAACATCTAATCATACAGCTTTGATAGCTTTATATGTATCTTATATGAGACCATATAATTATGATTGTATTCCTACATCAGCTAAAAGGCATTGTCAAGATAGACTATTTTGACTGTGAATGTTTAAAAAAAGAAATAAATATAAACATGGTATTGAAATTATCACAACTATATGTTTATTTGCATACAGAACTGGATAATTTGCCGCTCAAACCATATTCTGCTGTTTAAAACCAGATATTTATTCTTTGTGTGTAGCTTCAGTTTTACTCATGATGATAGTTAAAGGCTTTTTCAGTTACACTGTCTCAGTCACAGGACAATCTACCATCTCTCCACCCATGTTCCCAAGATGACTCCATCATCCTGCCTTTATGATTTGGTGTCTTTTTGGTGAATTTGTGTATGGGAATGTGTCTTAATCCATTTATATATATTACCAATTAAAATGCTACATGTTATACAACATGTGAAAAAATATGTAAACTAAACAATCATGTCAGCCTATGTTGTCTGCCTTGTGCAATCTTCATTGTTCCAACACAGTGCATATTCACCCCTATCAACAGCTCTTTCACCTCCTTACAATTTAATCAACTGACTTGAACAATAACAAAACCATACAACAAGAGCTGTCAGAGGACAGCACGCTCGACTATTCAAAATGCTTGCTGGTAAATAATACAAATCTATTCTTGCCTTTTATATACCCTGTATATAATAATAGTCAAAACCGATATCCACTGATAGTCTAATGCCCCAAAATATGTTTATGAAGTCTAAAATCAATCCCATGCCTAGTTACTAAGACATAATAGCAAAGTATAATAACACTTTAACCAAGTATCCAAGTAGAAAAAGGCCATAATTTGTATAAAATTCAGTCCAAATCTTACCCTTCTAGATTTTCTGATGCCCCTGAACACACTCCTAAACTTTCTAGTCAATACAATAAACAGTTTCTGAGATATAAACTGGATAGTAACTTGCATACAAAACTTTGACCAAAAAGTCTAAGTCAAATAGTGGCCCTAATCTACATTATATTCAGTAAAAAACTATCAGCCACTATAGAACGATACCATTGAACATATTAAAGAAGTTTCAAATAAAACCCATGCTTGGGTTACTGAAATAAAAGCATGAAATTTCTTGCATGCAAAACTTTAACCAAAATTTCTAATTTAAAAAGGGGCCATATTTGTAATAGAATGATACCAAGGTTATCTACCTTGATAGTATGATACCCCTTAACGTATTAAAGAAGCCATGCAAAATTTTAACCAAAATTTCCAAGTCAAAAAGGGGCCATAATCTGTAAGAAATCCACCAAGAGTTGTCTACCTTGTTTGGCCCCTAAACATATTCATAAACTTTCAAGTCAATACCATGAATGGTTATTGAGATACAAGCCGAATAGTTGCTTGCATGCAAAACTTTAACCAAATTTTCTATTGCATGCAAAACTTTAACCAAATTTTCTATTGCATGCAATTAAAAAGGGGTCATAATTTATACTTAATTCAGTCAAGAGTTATCTTACTTGGTTGCCTGATGCCCCTGAACATATTCATAAACTTTCAAGTCAATACCATAACTGTTTATTGAGATATAAGGTTGATAGTAACTTGCATGCAAAACTTTAACCAAGAGCTGTAACGCCAACTCCGACCCAAGGGCGACTACAATAGCCCTCATATTCTTTGAATAGTTGAGCTAAAAACAGACCTCCAGACCACAAAAAAAAAAATAAAAAATAAAAAATCAAGACAACAAAAGTATCAACACAAAAAATAACAAGTAATAATTGTAAAAGTGAACTGTCATTAATTCTCGAAAACGAAGTTTCTCCCGAGACAATCATACACAAATGGTTTTTGAGATGTAAGGTCATAAGTAAATTGAGGGGGTGCGGCCTGACCCCTGGGTGGCCTTCGGGGACACCAAAGTAGTACCATTCAATCTGTCTCATCATGAGGAACAAAAAATATATGATTCAGGGTTGGAAATTCAAAATATTTAATCAAAATACATTTTTTATGCAAAAATCCATCCTCGAGTTGAGGGGGTGGGGCCTGACCCCCAGAGCCCCCCATTTACAAAAATTAGGGGGCATCACTACTCATTGAGGACTATAAGTGTGTGAAGTTTTTTAAAGATAGGTTGTGCAGCTGCTGAGATATGGCCCATACAAAGTTGCCGGCATGAGAAAGAAGAAGAAACAAAGTAAAAACAATAAGTCTCCAAACTTCATTTGGGAGACTTAATTATCTACTTCTTCATTTTTATTTATTACAAAATAATTTTGGACCAAACAAAAACATCAACATACGTAAAATTTAAAAACACCCTATGTTGACATAACAGGGATTAACTGTTATATACTCCCATCTTCGGTTTCATATAAATTACTTAATACTTAATGTGGACACAATACAACTCTTTTTTTTTACTACTCTTTTACTGACCTTTTTTTTTTCAACTGGATATTACTTTCATCAACTCAGACATTGCTTACTAATTTTGCTGACCAAAAGAAAAAAGAATACTGGACACACATTATTAGCAAAACAGTCAAATTTCTTGAAACTTTCACAGGGGTAGACACTAATAGTGTCCCAGGATCCTGATGACACCAAAACTTGGAAAGGGACTCTAGAATTGACATTCAAAGTGTTTTGTTGGCACACCTGCTTTTCCAATTTAATATAACTAAACAGCCGCACTTGTTGAAAACCTATGTAATCAGCTTCATTAAACATTCTTATTAGTAACCCTCTTTGATGAATCATAACTTTTTAACCAATTGTTATGTGAATAAAGACATCATATTTCTAAATGACATGACAGGGACACCTACTTTTAACAAAAGATTCTTGAATTTCAAAGCAGGTGTTCTGTCGGGATGCCTGGCTAAAAAGTTAGTGTCAAACACTCTTTCAAAATTGTGGTGATACAGAATTGAGATATTCAAGTTAAAGAAATCCCCAAAGTGTGATGCTTTGTGAACACAGTCTGATCTAGTTTTGTAACAGCATTACCCTTCACACGACATATTGTGAATCTTAATTAACTATACAGACTGATGCTAAATGCAGGTGACTATAGTTTAAACAAGTATTATAATTAGATGTAGTAACACTACATAAGCAAGAAAACTCACATACATATAACTCAATACAGAATAATACTGAGATCCTGGCTATCAAATCCTTTCCATTTCATAAAAGTTCCTACAAAGAAAACATACCTTGCAATGGGTGTGTCAAAAGAAAAAACAGGCAGTGACTGGTCAATAATGTATTTTCATGCGGCTATTATTACCTTTCAAGGACGCAGCATCTGGTCGTTTTAAATCCTCCTCATCCAGGAGATCATCATCATCCACCAGGTCGATACCATCGTCACCCATGTCCATTGCGGACAGCGTCCACACCTTTGCAGTGTTCTCACTTACAGAGGCCGGCTCTGCAAGATATTACATTAGTCAAGTCACATTTTCATCTTTTAATTCAGTGTTCACAATTAGACTTTCACTGACCAGGAAAACTCTGAAAACAACAAGTTTGTTTGCTTTGGGTTTCACATCTCACCAACAGTAATTCTGTTATTTTGGGACTTCAGTCACATAAAACAGATAAAACAGCTGCCTAACTGTAATAGCATGCCATTGACAAATCATATTATCTAGACACTAGGCTAACTAGAGTCCTGGAATTACCCTTATGTGCTGAGCATAAAGGAGATATAACAGATACAATATAAGTAATTCTAAAATTATCATTCACCCTTCACCAACTTGAGATGGTCCCATGATTTTCTAAGCAGATGCTCTGACGATCTGACCACTAGCCTTCTAGTGAGGTTTGATGTTAATTTTTCAGACTGTGGAATGACAAATCAGAACTGTTTAAAATTCCCCTTGAGCTGGCTAATATTTTTGGACAATGGATTTGTGCTGAATATGACTTCCAAAATTCTGCCAGGCAACCTGGCCAATATTTTTTGAAAATGAATGAGCCTTGCAGGTATTTTATGGGTATCTGGTCCCTGGATTATTTTTATCACAGTTTTAAAAATTATTTTGAAAAATATCTACATGCTTAATGCATAAAATAAGAACCTCACCTGTTTTCTTCTTGCCAAAGGACAGTTTGAGTTGTGAGGAGGCGCCCACCTCGTAACCAGGCTTATCAGCGGTGACCAGAACAAGGGAGATACTGGAGGTACCAAGGTCTTTAGACAGGCTCTGCTTTGTGTCATCTGACAGGGACACTTGTGTTGGCTGTAAGAAGTGTACCTTCATATTCATTTGGCAATCCAATTTAAAGCTTATTTGATTTAGACTTTTCTGTGTATAGAATAGAGTTTATTATGACATTTCTACAGACAATAGAAGACCAAAGTGAGCGTAGGCTTCTACTGTCTATAGAAATGTCTTAATAGACTTTATCCAACTTATAAGTCACCTATATTTGTGAAACACTGACTTGATTTTATCAAATAGATTTGTATACAGTAAAATAGAAAAGTGTTCTATTAAACTAAATTGCTGTTGCTGATGAATTTGAATTTTCAGAGTTTCTGATTGGTCACAAAATCTAAGGTCTACCATGGTGAATTATGGCACATCTGAGTGGTAAAAGTTTAAATTTGCAATGGCATGTAACATGATACACTTACCTGAGATATTTTGACAAATCCTGAAAGCTTGAGAGTGGAGGTGAGTTTCTCTGTTTGTTTCATTTTGTTTTCATCACTGGACTCGATTGTAACAACCTGGCCAACATAAAATCTACCATCGGGCTTCAGGACCCGACATATCTCTGTTAGAGTATCGCTGTCATGGGCAGCTGTACTGGGCTGCAGTAGGCCCACAATGGCAACATCAAAATAGGAGGAGCTATGATTGGCTGAAAAAAACAAAAAAACATGTCATATAAACAGAAAATATTCACTAAGTTCCTATGGAAATTATAGAAAATGCTTTTACACTATGAAAAAAATTTCTTTAATTAAAACAATTTGTGTCACTTTCCCTCATATAGACTCATTTTGACGTACTCAATAGGTATCACTTAAAGCCTGATCTGCAGAAAACCACAGTTAAACCTTACTAAATTTAATTACAAAATACTCATTTCCAAACCACTGAGGAGCAGCGAACAGCATAAAACCTGATCAGCCTGCGAGTTACTCGCAGGCTGATCTGGTTTTATGCTGTTCGCATAGGTCTTTTTATGGTGTCCTCTATGAGGGAAAGGGTTAATTGCCATAACTGCTAAAGCTGCAGGGAAATGTATATATTCATTAGGCAATTTTAGGCTAAAGACGTGCTAGTAAGTTAGAGAAGTCAGTAAATGAGACATATAGTCAACCAGCCTGGTCTGTATATATACAAAGTCATGTACATGCAAAATCAAAATTCGATTCCGAGTTATCTTCCCCATTTTTTAATTTATGTTTTTTAGCGCTTGAAAAAATTAAGAATAGAGACCTAAGAATTGTGTCCATGGGGACCAGCCAAATTACACATCTCAGGTTCCACTGTCTAGTTGTAAGGCTCACATACTGAAGCTCTTTTAATTGGGAGTTATGCCCCTTATTTGGTTAAAGACTCTTTCAAAGATTTCCCTGGCACAAAGTCCTTTCCAAGACTCAAGTTGTCAGAACAACATAAAAACTAGAGATATTGCACAAGGTGATTGATACCGCTGCTATACTGCCTTATCTCAATAATATAAACAGAAATATTTAGTAAAACATGATATGATGCTACATGACACTATATGACCAGCCAACATCCCTGTTCCCTATATAGCCCCTGCGTCGGATACCCATGACTGCCTATTACATCTGTCAGCCATAAGAAACTTGGCTAGCACTTTATCGTTATAAGTATATTCATAAGAGGTATGTCGACCAGTGAAAATGCTGGTTATATAAATGAATACCCTTCAGTTGGAGATCTAAAATCTGTAAGTCGGTAAAAGTATGAGAGTTTCTAGTGGTCCAAAAATCCCCACTACCCTAGTATGGCTGCAAAAAGTGGCGCGGCTTTTCAAATAATCAAAAACGAGCAAATGCTAACAAATAATCCCACGGGTGATGTATGGAGTAACAGAATGAGCGCTTGTGGGTTTGCCTAGCTTTACTGTACTTTGTAAAGCTAGGATAAAGTAACAAATTAAAATAAAAAGAAGTTACCCATGGTCAATCTGTCTGCGTGTTCCACCTGCACCTTGCCTGTCCCCACCTGTGTCTGTAGGTCAGTCACTGCCTGCTGTAGGCTCTCTGTTGGGCTGGACCCTGACCAGAGGATCAACACATGCTGTCCTGCTTTTACTTCTACACCTTCCATTGTGAAATCTCTATCTAAAAGTGAAATATGTATGTTAAGTTTAAAGCTGGCAATGATGGTGTAGGAAATGGAAAAAGATTTTTACTTTTATATCTATGTTTTAGTTTAATTGTTTGCATGGGCTGGACATCCAATCAATAATATTTCAGTCTTTTAGGGACTTTTGTCTACACAAGACAAATCTATAGTGCTATCTCCCAAAGGGTTCTCACTAACAACTCTTAATTTTGAATCCTGGATGCCAAATTTGGGGAAAAGGACTCCTGTATTTGCTGAACATTTCTTGCATAAGTACTTAGAAGAACTTCAATTTTTGGTATTTCTTTGTCAAGAATCTCAGTTTACAGAATCCTACTGAGAATCTTACTCCCTGCGATAGCACGACATAGACAAGTGGCATGATACCACACCAAGTCACATTATCCTGACAACTAGTCTTGGAACTCGCTTATGTGCTTAGTGCAAAGCACAAGGTAGATAAACATGTACCATTTTCAATGACCTTGGTATGCTGCAGCTTCCGATCCAAGCTTTAGGATGTATAGACTCAAGTTTATTCCTTAATCAACACATCTCCACTGTATCATTGAGACATAAGATTAAATAATGTATATGGCCAAGTGCAAATAAAGTGTGACATTAAGGTCCAAAACTGAACTGCTGTTGAGACTGCTTTTGCTAGTTCTTTTTCATAGTACATATAGTGAAAAACGCAGAAAGGATGCTTTTTTTTTAACAGATGCAGCTTTCTTAAAAATATATTGATTTTAGATAGAACTAAGATGGGGTTTTTTACACTTCATAAAGCATGGTTAAATTTGAAAACTGTTATGTAAACCATTGGGTTTGACAATATTTTTTCATTATACATTAGGCAAGGGCATGTGACAAACTTTCAAGCTATATTTCATTTAGATTAACTACATTCTTGAAAAAATATGGCAATTTGATGCCAGGAAATGTAACAATACAAAGAAACACACCTTTAATAATTTTTATTCATAGATTGTAATGGAACATTTACTTAAAATAAATATTTGAAATAAAAACTTTATCAAATTCCTTCAAAATAAAACCAACCTGGCTTTGATACTCAAAGGCATTACTTAGCATCGTCCAAACCAAAAATGTAGCGAAATTTCTGTTTAACCGTTATGGTTGGGACATATTACACTTCTTGTTTTTAAGGCTGAATTGTAAATCTTAACAAGCCTTATGTTGTTTCATTTCACCATTAATTTAATATATGATGTTCAAAGTCTTCAAATACATTGAAATTGTCACTGATATTTATGGCACAAGTCTTCTTGTAGATCTATGTTAATTGCAGCAATAAGTAAGACACTTTTCACAATAAATGTTTGATTCACACATAATAATTCCAGCTCAGATCATTACAGTATTAAGCAAAATCATTTCTAGATCAGAACAACTACTTTGAAATAAGATTTTGATTTTGATTCCAGTACACTTTTTATTTTAAAGTACATTAATTACTGTTATGGTTGGGACAACTTATATGCCTAAATATTTAGGCTAAATATCTCCTGATGAAATAAGTCATTCTGATGTATTTCATCATCAAACTTACATAACATTAAAAAATACTTCAACACTTAGAACTATATAAACTAACTTTAAGACTTTTTCAACATGTTCTTGCAAGATGAAGACAGTCTGTCCTTCTAACATTTTGTTAACTAACAAGCACATTCACAGGTTGCACACGGGTCTGTAGTGGATTTTTTTTACCAGCATTTGGTGCATGTTTGTGGCTTTCAGTACCTGAAACAGCCTGTTTTAGTTCCTTTAGTTTTTAGCTATTGGTGAGCTATTAGGATCACCCTGCGCATGCGTCTGCATGTCTTTGTCGGTTGTCAACAATTTGCTTTAAATGATATCTCCTCTGAAACCACTGGACAGAATTTGATTAAACTTGCTAAAATAAACTTGATCCATGTAGAACGCTGGTTGCCATGGAAGCAAAAAATATGAAAGTTTTAAAAATCATCTCCTTCAAAACTACTGGCCAGATTTCAAAATGTTTTAGTACAGATGTTCTTTGGGAAACCCTCTATCAAGATTGCTTAAATTATTCTGATCCATAAAAAAACATGGCCACCAGGGGCAGGGCTAATATGCCTTATATGTATACAGTGAAATCTTTAAATGACATTTCCTCTGAAACTGTTGGACAGAATTTAATTAAACTTGGCAGGGATGATCCTTGGGGGGAACCTTCACAAAAGTTGCTAAAATAAACTTGATCTATGAAGATCTGGTTGACATGGCAATGGAAAGAAAAAAATTATGAAAACTTTAAGAATTATCTCCATAAAGCTACTGGCCAGATTTCAAAATGTTTTAGTATAGATGTTCCTTGGGTAACCCTATACTCAGGTGAGCGTCCCAGGGCCTCTATGGCCCTCTTGTTTAAAATACTTAGCTTTTCTCTTCCGTTCTTGTTTTCTTAAATGTACATCTAGTTTAGCATTTTTTTTCTTTGTTCTTTCATTTTTTGTCTGTAACTTGCACTATGGGCAATACTTTTTCTTATTCATTAGCTCATTGTTTTTCTATTTTTCACAATATATTTTTGTCTCTTAGCTTAACATACTTTACAACAGTTGTTTTCTTTTGTAAGTTATTGGACCTTAAGTCCCTTCCAAAGTTCATTTTAATGACTAATTTCTCCATCGTAGTCTGAAACAGCAACCAAACACCATATATTAACTAGCACGAATCGATTTTAAAATTGTCCCAACCATAACGGTAGCTGTCTGCATTGCGTAAGTCTTAAAAAACAGAGTTTTAATAAAGAGAGTAAAATAAAATATCTTTTTCTGTTGCAGAATTAATGAATGTAACATAATCTAAGCTTTAAACAAGCATGTGGCTTGTAGTTTTGAGTTTGCAAATTGTCTTTCTGAATAAACATTAATTTTAAGAATTACAATAAAAAGGAACAATATTCAACATACCATTATTCTGACTGACCTGTGTCACTTACAACTAAATAAATGACTGATTTAATTTTAAAAGATGTTAAATGAATGTCAGAGGGGAGGAATTTAACCGTTATGGTTGGGACAGAACCGTTATGGTTGGGACATTACGTTTTCTTCCTCTTAGGGCTTTCCCATAGATTGGCTGAAAGATCTCTTGAAATGCAAAAGTTCTGATAGGCATCAAGGAAAATAAAACAGGGCTTGTGAGAAGTGCAAAGCATAACTGTAAGGTAAAGGTTACCAATAAACATAAGGAGGGTGTTAACCGTTATGGTTGGGACATATTTTTTATATTAGCAAATGATACAACCAAGTAGTGTGACATGCAAACTAATCAAAGCAAATGATCAAAATTTGAAGCTACATCTTACCTGCACCATTTTCAGTCTTGTTTGATTAAGTAAACCTATTATTTGCTTATTTCTGATTTACCTTTATATTGGTGACTTCAAAATTTAGATTTTGGAGACATCTTGACCTTTTTTTCAAATATGAAAATTTTAACTATTATAAAAATAGTTGGTGATTTTACTAAATATATGGATACATATGATACATCCATGTTAAAACCCACCCAAAAAGCAATTTATTTTTATTTATTCAAAAATTAAAAAAGGTAATAAAGTGCATGTGACACAAAAAACAGCGGTTTTCGACTTCTTTGCATTTTTCAATCTGCTATAACTTTCGAACCAATCATCCGATTAACCTGAAATTTTCACCACAAAACCATCACAATCATACCTTTCAGAAAACATCAATTTCAAAGTTGCTTTATTATTTTCCTTGGTGATATTTATGTTTTATTCTTGGAGACACAAAAATGAACCCTTATTTGCACTTGGCCATATAATACTATCATTGACTTAACTATATGTGACAACTTCTAGTTCGCAACAGACCATTTCACCAGGGACTCAGCAATTTTCTGCATAGTTCGCTGACTTACCGGTACAATGACCAATCAGTAACAAGAAAAAATTTTAAGTGTATGTTTATTTCCCATTGAATAATGTTTGAAATTTTACACCAGCATATAGATTAGGTGTTTGGGGAGTGCTTGTTGATTTACGTAGGTTTAAAACTCATTTTTGAGTGAAATGGTCTATGTGAAACAATGTTGAGTCAACTGAAAATGACAGGGTGGTAAAATGGGGCATATGATATCTATCAATATATCATATGTATGACTTGTTTATCGGTGTTATCAAGGAGCAAGAGAAAGCTGAAATACCACAAGATTGATAATATTATTTCATTGGTTAAACAGTAGAAAATACATTCTCATCAGAAATTTTCTTAAAATACTCAGGAACTGGTACAAAAGAAGTGGTACACAGTTAAAATTTCAATAGACAACATATATGTATCTGAAGCTTGATTTACCTGTCATTACCAACTAAATGAATTTCCTTCAAAACTTTTTTTTGCATAGACTGCAAAGAAAAAATAATAAACAACATATTTTATTTCAATGTAGTGAGGAAAAACTCAATCTTTTCTGACTCTGTGACACATAAGCCATTAAAGTATAAAAAAAACCTTTCAGATGTGTTTGTTTAATTAGATTGGTCAGTTAAAGAAATGGATGAGCAGATTCTATTACTTCTTGGATGGGTGACAAGTTCAGGTTACAGTTGTGTAAGCCTTCTTCTAATCACTTGATGGAGAAAGACTTGCCATAAAGCATATATCCCCATGTTGTGGGTGAAGGGTGATGATACAAGACTAACTCTAAAGTAGAAAAGGGGTAGAAGTGTTACACAAATGATTCCCCAAGGCCTTTCTTTAAAATACCTGGAAATGCACCATCCTGCCCTTTCATCAGGTGCTGACCTCCACCATGCCTTATCCATTAACAGTACATGCCTTAGGGCCTTACTTCTCCCTACAGCTAATCACATGGCCATGTATTTAACACACTCTCTAGATAATTATAAACACAGATTAGTCATAGTCTGCTACAGTGTACATATCATCTGCTGTGCTTAGACTGATAAGCTAAACACTGATTTTTATGAATTCTCAGTAAATAAGGTTAAAATTTTGTCATTTACAAAATATAAACACCATATCTGCTAGTTCTGAATGTAAAATGATTGGAAATTTAAAGGATTCATGCATTAAAATGTAACTGAGTGATTTAAAGAATAAAAATAAAATCTGTGTAATATGAATCAGTACACCTTCTGTCTAGTGAAAATGGAAGTTGTTTACTTTGACTTATTGAAGTTATTCAGTGAATCCTGGGACTTACTCTTAACTAAAAAAATTATGACTATGAGTCCCAATAGGAAAAGTTATGCATCCTACTATCCTACATTATCTAAATAGCATTTTCTGTATATCCATAGGGATATCATTGCATCTATATATGATGCAGAATGCTTAATAAAAAAAAAATTCACTTATCATAAATGTGTCATTTTCACATCCCTTTGATCTTTCTTTGAGTTTAAACCCCCACCCTCTCCAACCATTGCAGAACTATAGTTATATTTAATCTGCGGAGTATTCAATAACATAAGTACTTGTTTAGGTTGTTAAGTGTTTGCAACCAGTCAAATGCTTTTTGGTTCATACCCCATTCCTCTGTGAGAACAGAACAAACCTTTTTTTCCCCTTAACAATGTTAATTTTTTACAAAGGGGTATCAGATGATAACGGATCCATTCACAATTGATGGGCCCAAACCTTAAACAGGTATAGCAAGACAAGCAGACAGCTGTCCAAGTAATGTTGCCTAACTTTGTAAGTACATGTACCAATTTCGCACTAATTCTATCTTAAATGCAAGGTAGTTATACTCAAGGCCTATATCATGGGTATGACTATAACACGAAAGGAACAAAAGGGACGAAAGGAACGAAAGGAACTTATTAAAATGGTATTTTCAAGAGAAAATTGTTAATAGTCATGTTTTTATTGTGGATTGTTAAAATACTAAATAATATTTATAAAATTCGTAAACTTTAAGTCCAGTATTGTTCAACTTTTGTTAATATATAATTTATAAGACATGCGGCATGCGAAAGGAATGTTTTTCTTCCAGTACATTATTCTAGGCGTTTATCTTTTTCATGTATCACGCTTACTTTTTCATTACTTTGCCAAATATTACAATAAGATAAGTTTTTAAGTAACATATTTCGCATTTGACGACAACAGTTACAAAAAATACACAAGCCTTCTTCAGTAGTTCAATATTGAGTTCCTTTCGTAGCGAAAGGGATACAGCAGGCATATCTAATATTTGTATTAATAGCTCAAAAATAACATTTTATCATCAAATTTTATTAAACGTGATGGCTTTTCATATTTCATAGATCAAAAACTAAAGTATTACATTTTTGTAGTGATAAAAAATCACTTTCATGTTTTTTTGTTAGTTCCTTTCGTCCCTTTCGTGTTTTAGTCATACCGCCTATATCATTACACTCCTCCCTTTTTTCTCTTTTGGGAGTTAGATCCATCTCAAACCTTTACTCTGAAGCCTGGTTCCTACAAACCCATCTGTCACATCAAGTTACCAGCAAGTCTCATGGTAACCTATTACCTAAGCCTTTCCCCATCAGAGAATCAGGGAGCAGACCAGCCATTTACTGCTGCCACTATTATAACCCATCAGGTATTGTACATACATACATCCTCTTCATGAAAAAAGGCTTACGCCTGTAACTCCCACTCATTTCGTCTTATTGAACTGGACATCGCATGCGTGGGGTGGATTTTATACCGCATGTTCTTCCAGTACTTGTCCAGTTAACATAAAATGATAAAAAGTCAAAAGTAGTTTTTGAATACACCACATAGTCTGGTAGAGAATTCCAATTATTCACTACCCTCATGCCAAATGAGTATTTTCTGATGTTTAGCCTGCTATGTTGTTTCTCCAGTTTCAGACTATGAAACCTGGTACTGGTTGTGTTGGAGAGTGGCAGTAGCTTCACTTTGTTAATACAAAAGTACTGTCCTTTCAGGTGAGGATGTTGTAAACCTGGATCATGTCTCCCCTTTCTCTTCTATAATACAGTGAATGTAAATTCAAAATACTAAGTCTCTCTTCATATGGTAGGTCTTTAATGTCAGAACACAGTTTTGTTGTCCTTCTTTGTACTTTTTAAAAGTTTTGTCGATGTCTCCTGCATGTTGTATCCTTGCTGCATTCCCATATTCAAGAATTGGCCAAACCATGGTTGTATAGAGTTTTTTTTATGACATTTTTATCTCTGCTACCAAAGGTATATTATAATGATTCCCTCGGTTTAGTTTGCTTTGGTCACTGTTTGGTATCCTACCAGACAAGTTTCAGAGAAGACCATTTCACTCTGAAATGAATCGTTAACCTATATGTAAATCAAAGAATACTCCCAAACACCTAATCTACATGTATGCTGGTGTATTAATCAACTCTTGGTTCATGAAAAATAAACATAGGTACATTTGAGATTTTTCCCCACTTACTGATTGGTCAATTTAAATCAGCGAATAATACCGGTTACTGCTGATCCTCTGGTGAAATGTCTATAGCAAGTAACCACACCATCAAAAAGCTAGCTCAACTGCACTACAACTGCAAGGTCGATCGTCCTGTGCATGGGGAAAGTCACGATGTCATTCTCACAATTTTTACTTAAAGTTGTCATAAAAATTCGTCTTTTCAATGACAAAAAAAATGAATATGAATCATGAATTCAATACGTTCTGCTTTTAGAAAAGAAATGAAAGAAAATTGGGATAAAAAACAGTACACATCATTAGAAAGGACGACGGGTCATATAAAATGAGAACTACTCATACCAAGTCTTTGGCAAAGATAAGTCTCAGGCAAATTAAAGCATTATTCAAACAGTATTTTTTTTTTAATTGTTAGAGAGGGAGAGGCAGACAGAAGAAGAGAGAGCGAAATCTTACAATATATGTTGTGGGAGAAAAATGATATTGCGATTTCGACCTATCCGAACTATTCCGAATAAATTCGGTGCTCTTGTAAGAAATACAAACTATAAAAATATGCAATATGTAAATTTCAAAATTTCGTCTTTTTTTGCAAATCTTTCCATCGAAGTAAACTATTAAATGAAAAATTATACTTAATTATCTTTTCACATTTTTGTATATGAGGTTTAGTCAATACTTAAAAATAAAGGTAAATCTTGTATGGTAGAATTTTATGTAAACACCGGCATTTTGTCCAATCAAAACGCGTATTGCATTTCGTAAATTTCATTGGTTAACTGTAAAATTGCGGGCGGCTCAAATTTGTAGAAAAATTAACTTTCGAATAATTTACTATTATTTAGTGTCTAACGAAAATGGAAGACGAGAATGGGTGGGAGTTCAATGCCCCGCAGTTTGTAGATTTTACCGGCGGCAGTTCGCTTTTGCAAGATGACAATGCCGATTCATATTTTGGTATGTTTTCAACCTTAAGCCGTCATTCGAATTTAATTGTCTGACCAAAACAATGTTGTACCCCATGCTATGTATATAGTGGTGATGATTTTTTTTATTGGTTCATATGATTTAATGTTCTTTTCGCTGATATTGTCAGATCGTAGAAATTAAGAAATAAGATGAGTAAAACTTTAGACCGAGATCGATTCTGAACTAAAGGCTAAACAACTCTTTCTTTCCTGGAATAGCTTATCACCCTCACCAAATGTCTGGTGCCAGTTTGGATACATTTAAATCGCGCTTGAAGACATGATTAGAAATCTGAGAATATATTTAGTTTAAAAATAAAAAAAATATGTAGGATTTTTTTACCCTTTAAATACAGACTAAAAGAGAGACTTGACAGCCATCACCATGCATTGATTTTTGCCGTGCTGTAATGGTCTTGTTAGATTCCAGCCTAATAAATGAAAGAAGAATTGTATTTAGACTGACAGTCACTCATCCAACTGGCAAGGATTTTCTATAGATACGTAACTCAGTGTTAGAAATCTATATATAAAAAACACAAGAAAAAACAGCACAGTGCTTTTTTCAGTTTTTTTTATAAAGGCCCCTGCCTAATATGGGAATATTTTTATCGGTAAAATTGGCAAATTGGAGAAAAAAAAAATTGGCAAATTGATGGAATTGGGAAATTCGACCCATTTGAATTCATAAAATAGTTCACTTAAAACATCATAAAAACAAACTTTTTTTATCAAGAACCTTCAGTTTTATTCAATTTACAATGCAATTCATGAATGTAGACTAAACTATACCATGACCTCAGACAGTGCATTTAGTACCTGTAATTTTACTTATGAGAATTGTATATATAATCAAAACTGATTTGACAGAGATTTACTTGGGAAATATTTGATTTTGAAAAATTATATTTCTTGGCTTTGGGATGTTTTTTCTTGATTGGGAAAAAATGTACCTAGATAGCATTGGAATGGGGCCTATGTTTAGCCCCAAGGGATACCTGAAAAATGCCCTGCAGCATTGCAAGCCTAACGTTGTATTAATTTTACATTTATAAGCTAGCTAAGCTCAGAGAAACAGATAAGCTGCGTATCTGCGTATTTTACGCAAATAAAATGGACCAATACGCTAAAATGGCTTTACTCAATTCTTTTTAATTCCTTGTGTATCGAATTCCATTGCTGCCGATGTTTTAACAAACAGCTGATTGTCACTTTCTGCTTTAAAGTGTATTGCCTTCAAGAACCAATGATCATTTGACGTTTGTACATTCAAAATTTCAAGAGCATCTGGCGCACCTTGATGACTTAACAGTGTTGTCGATAGTACCCCAGCCCATCAATAGTGGACTGAGCTAAAATGCACAATATCATCTTTGTTGGGTTATCTTTTTTTAACGTTAAGACGTTTATGCAACTTAGAAATTAATTATATGCAACACAAAGAATAAAATAATAACATGCTAATATTTATATTTTTTCATAAAAAAGACTATTGCTGTATTTTCAATTATGCCACATTTGTCTTGTGAATTAGACCTTGTCATCTTTACCTTCTGGCAAGAAAAACAAAATGTCACTTCGAGGTAGAAAATCAAGTTCTGGAAATCATCCCTTACAAGTAACCAAAATACCATTCTCAAGTATTGCATAATAAGCCACTTTTTTAAGGTAAGAAAAAGTTTCACTCAAAAAAGTTAAAATATTTGAAGTAACAAGTACTCATAAGAAATGGGTTTCACTCAAATAGTGCAAAAACAGGGAGTGATCACTCAATTGAAACAATTCCTTATCTGTTCCTCTGAAGCTGCAAGTCAGTTCTTATAAGATTATATTAATTTGAGTCATATATCAATAGAGGTGCGTGGCTTTATCAGTATACAATGTTAAACCATGGTCCAAAGCAGCTTGTAGTATGAACTGGTACAAGGACATATAATACCGGTACTTTGGGTTGCTAACAGAAATGAATGAGTTCAAATTTTCAATAATGTTGTTACTGATAATTTATTGTTTAACAACATCAAAGTCCTGCATTGTTTTTATATAAATGTATCTATTTAAATAATAGAAAATACATATTAATTTGAAAAAAAAAATCATTCATTTCAATTTTGATTACCAGTCATTACCTTGAAAGGAAATAAAAATTGGCTGACTTTGATGATTATGAATTTGACATAAGTTCCTGAATATTTTGTGTGGTATATAGTGGTATGTATTGTGGTATTTACCTAAAAACCAAGGCACTGTGATACATTTTCAACCCATGGCTACCAGCTCTGTATCAAAATATAATTTTGTCAGCTTTGAGCTAAGCTTTCTTCATCAGTTGACTATTTTGAAAATCAAAACCTTTAACTTAAAAGTTCATTCAGTTCCTTATTGTATATATCATCAGAAATGTAGCACTCCAAAATTAATGTATTACCATCAACTTGATCAAGGACAGCAACTAGAAAATACAGTTAAGATGGATGATCTTGTCTCAACATGAAATCAGAATAAATACAATTATCTCATGCTCCAATCACATTACCATTATTCAGATTTTGGAATGGGCTTAGATGTATGGTCAAATCTAATCCAAGCCAAGTCACATTCAGGAAGAATTCAGTCAATTTCTGAGCCCTTTAGATGGTTTTATTTTTAACCTAGCAATAGCACTTTCATGGTCTCTGTATACACTTTAGTACTTTTATACTTTCAAATCTTTAAGTTTTAAAATTTTTTTTATAGATAGCATATATAACAGTATTTACACCATAGACTTACAATATATTGTTATTATTGTCAAGCCTGCTAGCCGGAGCTCGACATAGCCGCCCTAAATATCCATACGGTATATGTGCGTCAGTGCATCCGGATTTGCTTGTCGAGGCTGTAAGTTAGACATGGAGCATAGGATTTTTCAAATAACATGGCAGTTATATGTAGTACAGTACCTAAATGAGGAGAGTTGTTCGCAAACACAAAAGTCTAGCCTTATACCTTAATGAAATGAATACACCCTAAAACATTTAATGTTTCTAGAAGTTTCTCATTTTTATGTGTTAATCATAGAAATAACATGCTAGTATTTTATGTCTCCATTAACGAATCACAAGTGCATGACGTTGCAGATAAACAAATTGATTGTGACACATTTTTTTCAAATTCAAATTATTTCCAATTACCAGTACAGAGCGTCTTTGGGAATACTTGCCAATTGATGCAAAATGTATACAATGAGAGTATTTTGACATCCATCCAAAATGCATAATTGTGTTATTTGATGTATACATTTCATAATACAATGTAAATGACATGGTGCATGAACATAATACAAACATAGATCTATAGAATATTTTAACCCTTTCCCTCATAGAGGACACCATGAAAAGACCTACTGCTCCTCAGTGGTCTGGAAATGAGGATTTTGTAATTAAATTTGGTAAGGTTTAACTGGTTTTCTGCAGATCAGGCTTTATGTGGTACCTATTGAGGGCGTCAAAATGAGTCTATATGAGGGAAAGGGTTAAATAAAAAAATTGACTCAACATTTTCAATGAGTTTAACTGTTATCTTACAGCAGATATTTGCTCATTATGTATCATTTGTGTTAGTCTGCAATATGTCAGTGATATTTATATTATCTTTTAATGAAGATTAAATCATTATGAAACATAATGGGCCTTTAAGCTGTCATTTTGTCAAGTGTCATTCTGTACTGAGGAATCTGAAACCATTTTCTTTTTGTCTTCGACAGATTATGATCATGAGAATGGTATTGCTGTCGTGGCTGATGATGAGGAGAATGTGATAGAGAGTGATGTGTTTAGTACCCCTCAGACTGAGGTCCTGAAGAATACAAGATCGGCATCAGTCAAAAAAGCAGGTATGACTAGAGTGGCCAAAATATAACTGCTGACCAATCATCTTTCATGTACATTCTTTTAATTTAACCACTGACTTGCTATTCTGGGAGTTAAAATATGAATTTGACTTATTAAAAGAAATGTTTCTCCAATGAAAAGCGTATATCAGAAATGTTTTGTTTATATAAGTTTTAGGTTCTTGTGTGTGTTTTTAAGCCTGAAGACAAACAACCAAATTAATGTTTGTCTCATTTGAAGTAATGTACCTACAAATTTACAGAGCTACAGATAACTTTTTTATGAAAAGGATAATTTACCCTACGACTTTATATGAATTTGAGTTTTATGCAATTTAATTGAGTATTTGACAAATGTGTATTGGGTATTCTGTATGTTTTGTATACAAATATCAACATTTTAATTGAGTTTTCAAAAATTTGCTTTTAACTTACCCCATGATTCTGAAAACTACTGCTTTTTTACCACAATTGATTGGGTAAATACTCAAATACCTTGCTTTTCTGTTGCTCTGAATTTAGCAACAGTAGGAAAAAAAATTAAAAGTTAAAAAACAATAACAACAATATTTGTAACTAAATAAATTCATGTTTCTTCTCTCCTTTTTTATCGGGCTATTCATAGGGATCTTTCCCTCAGACAACTTTTTAACTGAGATTCTATCCTCATTGTATATGTTATTGAAGCCCTGCCCCAATCATCTAAAATAACGCCTGAAAATATACATTTATATATGACTAACACAGGAACAGATAAGCTGCATGTTTGCATAAATATTCAATTTAACCCTTTCCCTCATAGAGGATACCATGAAAAGACTTATGCGAACAGCATTAAAACCAGATCAGCCTGTGAGTAACTCGCAGGCTGATCAGGTTTTATGCTGTTCGCTGCTCCTCAGTGGTCTGGTAATGAGGATTTTACAATTAAATTTGGTAAGGTTTGAGTTTGGCTTTCTGCAGATCAGGCTTTATGTGGTACCTATTGAGTGCGTCAAAATGAGTCTATATGAGGGAAAGGGTTAAAATGCATAATGACTATATAATAGAGGTAATAGAACTGATTTTTAGTATCATAGATATTATTTTCATTTGTATGACTGTCTATAATCCATGAATATAAGAACAAATAAATTTCCACACATTTAGCCGTAGAAGAAGTGACACAGACTCCAAGTCCACGGGTAACCAGGTCGACGAAAACACCCAACAGTGTCGGTGAGTAGTTACTGTAGTTTCATTCATTATTGCTATATATTATATACTGTTACTCAGTTTGTTACATTTCACCCCTCTTTATAAATTTTTACATGTATATTGAAATATAATGTGGTATATGAAAATTGAATCAAATTACTTTAAAAAGTAAATCTATTTTTGATGCTGACCTTTGAGATTGGGACTGGCAGTTTTAATTACATTAACCCTTTCCCTCATAGGTCCATGAAAAGACCTATGCGAACAACATAAAACCAGATCAGCCTGCGAGTGACTCGCAGGCTGATCAGGTTTTATGCTGTTCGTTGCTCCTCAGTGGTCTGGAAATGAGGACTTTATAATTAAATTTGGTAAGGTTTAACTGTGGTTTTCTGCAGATCAGGCTTTATGTGGTATCTACTGAGTGCGTCAAAATGAGTCTACATGAGGGAAAGGGTTAAATGAGTTACTGGGTGTGGTGTCATGCCACTAAGTGGCCTGTCTACAGAGTATACTACAGTGACTGAGACAACACAAGGTATCGTGACAGTCTTGTGTAGACAAAGGTCAGAAATACTGTCTGTTTACTCCGTTGGATGTGACACCCAGGTATACACTCTCACACTGATTTTAGATTATATTTCTGGTTTCATTAATAAACTTCACTTTTATTACTGTCTATGATTAGATGATTTTTGATGAATGTTAGGCCATGGTCATTTTCTCACACTCAGTTGTAAAAGAAGAGACGCAAACACCAAGTCTACGGGTAACCAGAGCGGCAAAAACACCTAACAGTGCTGGTAAGAAATTTTTATTATTTTTTGCTATCTTGAATCAGTAACCACTAAAGTTTTAGAAAAAATGTAATAATTTTTATGTCCCATTTGAATAAAAAACAATATGATTCAAAATGTCTTACAAAACTATTAATTAAAAACTTTAAAATCCATCCTGTATAACTGTTTTAAATCTTGATCTTATCAATAAAAAAACAAGATCTAAACCACTTAATAGTGATAAGTAACTAACAGTATTTTATCAAAATATCTTTCACATACCTCCTTTTGCTTTCTCTGCCTGCACATTTAAGCAAAGATATTTCATAATTAAATTTAAATGAACATCAGAAGTGCTTTTTATGTCCCCGCATCAATTTAACAGGGGCATATTAATTTTGGTCTGTCTGTCATAAAACTTGAACATTGACCATAACAAGGAAGTCCTTCCACCTACAGCCTCCAAAATTCACAGGTGCATGCACTTGGATGAGCTCTACCCGATAGGTGATCATGACCTTCAAATGACCTTGACCCCAAAGGTCTTAAGGCCCCTGTGGGGGCATGACGTTCATTCAAACGTTGTCCTTGTTTAATTATATGTAATATCTGTGTAAGTTGATTGAGTACATTTGTTCTGTACCTGTATGGAAATGGATCTATTCTGATTTACAGATGTATTTAAATTAGACTCATGGGCTATCCAATAGCTACATTAGGATAATAGGTATTCAGTGGTTGACTCAAAATAGAACATGATTTGACAAAAACTTGCGGTTTGAAATTTCATGATGTTGGTGCAATCGGATTGTACCGTTGTTAAATGTTGTCAAAAAATTTGTATCATACAGGAAAATGTTCTAAAAATTTTGTTCCAATATTCAGCATCACACACACACAAAAACGTGTCACTGTGAAATTTAAGTATGTACATGTACATCTTGTACCACATTGCAGAATATGGATCTCAGTATGACTCAAAACTATTTTTAAATTACGATGTCTTGGCATCTTTCAATATCTGTGTGAAATTATGTTTTCCAGTTGTCAAAGAAGAGAAATCGATTTCTAGCCCAAAAATCACTAGGTCAGGGAGATCATTAGGGACCCCCAAAGTTCCTGGTAGGTTCTTCCAAATTTTCTTTGTTCAGAAATAGGTGTATGGTTGAACCAGAGTTGCAATTGCTTCTTTTATTTTTTCTTGAAATAATTTGATGACATTTTATAACATCAGAAAGCCTGAATCTCATGTACTTCATCATTTCAAATAATCTGACTTATATGAAGTCCTATACCATTTTACAAATTTTGCTCTAAATTTTAGACTGTAAAATGTTCTTCTTCACTGACACACCCTGTCATAGCTCAATATTATATAAGTTTGTTATTTGTTTATTTATTGTTTGTTATTATGATTTGTCTATTATTGTTATTTTGTTTAAAAGTGCTAAAAACATTTTTTTCCCTTCAGAGGTTAACAAAGAAGCACAATCAAAACCCAACAATATATGCAACAATCTGGATGAGTGGCGGAAGAAGACTGCTGGCTCAAAAGTTATTGTCAAGTCAAATAATGGGTAGGTTGATGTCAGATATAAATATTCATGCTTTTTTTTCTGATGATGGGGAAGAGGTGTTAATATCATTTTATTGAAATAAAAAGCACTTTTTTCTCAGGTATGTAGATAGGAAAACAGTAGTTTCTGAGTAAATAGTTTTATAGAAAACTTTGAGAATTTAAAGAAATTTTTTTTAGAGCCACCTATAAACAGCCCCTGATAAAGCAGGAAAGAAAGCCTGGCTTGAATTCCACCAACAATACTAGCGCTAAGTAATACTTAAAATTACCTAAACTAGAAATGTATACATTCCACCATTACTATTTTATGAAATATTCAAGTACATGATTAAACTGAAATTAATTATTGCCTTAATAACTAACAAGAAGGGTTGGGTCCAACACAGGAACCAGGAAGAGGAAAATGGTAAAATTTTGTTTCCCAGTCAATGTCTAAGAAATTTGTATAAATTTTACATGTACAGGAGGGACCCAGTGGTGGCAACCCAGGCGGGCAACACAGAGAAGGCAGGCAGCAAGAGGCACCACCGCTCCCTGGAAAGGTGTGTTTGCATTCATACATACTGGTCAGATGTTTATTAATAGTCCAGGCCAAAACGTTTTGCATCCATCAGTTTCAGTGTGTACTTAAAATGCATTTCTTTCCATAGTGTAAAGGAGCATTATTGAGAAGTTTTGCAATTTGTCATTTATAAAGCATACAGGTAAAGGTGAACATTTGGTTTTTGCCTTAAACTCCACAGGATTAAAATGAATAAATAAAGCCTTAATATTGACAAATCCTAGTACATGTATACATTCTTTCAATTTGCTTAACTTTGCATCCAGAAAATAATTTTTGTTAATCAGACATCATGAGATTCACTTACTGGCTACAGGTCCGATTCTCTGCCAAAGAAGGCCAAGGTGGTCCCAGGAGCTGAGCGAGGGAGGAGTCTGTCCAAAGCAGGAGGATCAAACCTGCAGCGCAGCAGTTCCTTCTCTAATGTACGGACCCCATCAGCAAACTCAGCCACAAAGAAGCACACACGGGGGTTATCAAGTGATCGCACTCTACATACTAGGTCTAACTCCAATGTCCCAGTGAAACAAGTCAAGCCGAATTTGAAAAGTAAAATTACCATTCCACTGACTCCAGAAATAATGAGGTAAATGTTATTCAGATTGTTCACATCTTTATTATGTCTTTATATCTGAAATAATTATATTAACAATTTTAACAACAGTAATATTAATAAAAATTGCAAAATAGTTCCTGTCCAGTAGCTTGATTTAAAGTGAAATGGAAATCATCTACATACAGTACAGCAATATTGTACAACTATCTACCACTTGACCATTCTTGCTATTTATATAAGCTTTTGGGGGAATTTGTTTGAAAATTGGGGGGGGGGGGGTGACATACTTTTTGGCTAGGGGAATGGTGCCTGATAATGGCACTAAAAAATGGATATCGTGAGCCCTGAGCAGGGACTTCAGTAAAACTTGGTTTAAGCAGCCATTCAAGAGATGTGGTCATTTTTGCAGTTTAAAGCTTAAATACTACAATATGATTAATATTCAATGATATTTTGGATAGCTGGAAGTTGCTATAATGATCAAGATATATTACTGTTACTTATTCACTTAACATGCAAAACTGAACTAGTAAGGATAGAGATGTATGAGGCATGGATTCAGTCTTGTTTTCACGGTGCAAGATCTGTTGTATTTTCCCCACGTCCTTTTTGCACTCAGCTTCATCAACCGTCTTGATGAAATAGGCCCAATAGTTACTTTTTGAAGCAGACAAACTATTTTACAAAATGAAAACATGGTTGTGCTCAATTCAGTTACTAAAGTTATCATAAGGTTCTTTCTGCATGCAATTTACATAATAAAAATGCATGGTGTTTAATGTACCAAAAGTTGTTATTTTTTCCTTATTTGCAATTGCTTGACTTTTTACAATCAATAAATAACATAATTGTTAAAAACATTCAAATTGAACTGTCTGATTGTGATTTTTTTATCATCACTCAAAACAATGGCAAACATCTCTGTTGTTTGTGTCAAAAAAGTCTGAATGATTATTTGTTTCCTGGCAAGTTGAAAATGAAAGTATGTGCGACCTATCAAGGTGTTTTTTTTTTTTTTTTTATACTCTTTGATTCCATATATGTATCAACTATAATACCGGTATACAGTATATATCGAGTACTGGTATGGAGACCTTGTAGTTGTATATGGATTTCAGTACTCACTACACATCATCATTTTAGTAGCTTATTCAGTAACAGAAGATACTTACATTTGTTTGTAAGTGATTGGATATAATACCTTGTAAGGACTATTTCATAAGAATTTGTAAACACAAATACATTGGTGTATTCATTTGTCTGCATTAGTTTCAGCATTCTAAAAGTAGGCTCTTACTGTTGTTAATGTTAGTTGTTTTATTTTGACAGTTTTGGAGGTAGGAAAGCAAAAAGCATTTAATTTGATGTCATTATATTAGTTTTATTAATTGAAGATTGTTCTAACCTTCATGTTCTTATTAAAATATCACAGAACAAGTTTCCTGGTCTTTTTTGAGAAAGAGAGGTACTTTTTGCATTTTAAATAATTTAATTTTTTCAGTTTGACATATTTTTATTCAGAGATTTTGAAATGCTTTGTTGTGTCTTAATGACCCTATGGTATTTGCGCACAGAAACCATCTAAATAATTTTGTGTTTCCATGAAGGTTAATTAATATTGAAATTAAAAAATGGTTAATGTCAAACTTTCAAAGAAATGATAATATTGTTTATTTTAGGAGAAATGCTGCTAAACTTCACACTGTAAAAAACACTGAAGAAATGGAGCTGGAAAAAATTGCACATTACAGACAGGAGATGGCTAAAAGATTAAAACAAAACGAGGAATCTTGTAAGGCAGCTTTATCTGGACCTGGACCAGCAGCTGTTCTTGCGCACAAGGAAGTGACATGTCCCCGTGGTTTCCAGTTTGAGACGGACAATCGTGTCAAGTCTCATAACATGGAGACGAGGCAAGATGCTGATGTGAAAGATTTTGCCAGTATGTTAAGGTCTGCAAAAAACAAACAGGCAGTAAGTAGCTGGTCTGAATTTTATCTGCTAGCCTTACCTTAGATAAAAAAAGTAATATACATGAATATTGCCTTGATTCATTCATTATTTCAAGGAGATTGAAATGGTATGCATGTGTTTTTATATTCATAAACCTTAAAGTCTTCACTGACAGTCCATTCGTGATGAGACAAAGTATCACAGGACCATCCAATTACTTCATTCCGTCGCATCTTTCCTTTCACCACATCTCTTATTTATAAGCATGATAATGGCATTTTGCAATACTATCTGTATATCTACATGCCATTTTAGAATCAACAGTTTTGTAAATTGGCAATGCCATGATAAATTATGGTTGGGATATGTTTTTGTGTGTTGTTAATTTGTTTATAATGTTTAATAAATTGTACTTCCATATGAATTAAAAAGCAAACAGATCCAAATATACTTTTGCGATATAACAAAAACACAAGAGCAGCACAAATACAGTAGAACCTTGTTAACCCGAAGTCCTTTGGACCAAGCTGAAAACTTAGAAGTAACGATTATTCGGATAAAAAAAATTCAATGGAAATTTCATTTTTTGCGTGCATGTTTATTTTGCCATTACCACTGCATATCATTGGAGTTGTTATGCCATTAAAACCACCTATTAGGTGTATGTATATACTATTTGCAAATTATGAAAAATAATAAAACAACAATTGAATAAGAATTAATTAAATGGGTAGACTTTTAATGGCATGATATGACCATAGATTTTAATTTAAAATGTGAAAAAAAAAGATTTATAAAAATAATCAGGATAACATTTCATAACAAAACTTTTTAAGAACATTAAATTGATTCAAGAGATGTTATTTTCATCTATCAAATTAAAAAAAGCATTGATTTGATCTACATTGAAATGAAATATTTATGAAAAGACCATAACTCAATAATGAGACCAACTCAATAATAAGACCACTTTCAGATGGACCCAATAGTGGTCTCATTACCGAGTTTACTGTGGTTCAAACAGGTCAACATAGTGACATATTTTTACGTAGATCTGCTTCAGGTAGCGTGACTAGCGTCACATGTTGGTGACAAATGCAATGATATGGAATGTAATCAAGATCTGACACCTAGGTTTTTTCGGCTGGTAGGTGCATATTATGCAACCTGTCAGACAGTTTAGCAAAAATCAACACTTTTGGACGGACATATTGACTAACCTGATCTCAAAAAGAGGTTTGAAAAACTTGCCTGCGCCATCACTCCAGGTGCCACTGCAAAATAAATTTGCTTACTGACCCGGATACGATTGATGATAAGGACAATAATTGAATTATGAAAAATTATGAAAATTGACTTCAAAATAAAAATGGAAAAATATACATGAATTCCGATCTCGGGACTGGGATTTTTACTTTGAAATAGCTAAAAAAAATCGAAATAGCAAAATTCGGATTAAACATTTTATTTTTAGTTAAAATAAGAAGGGAAGAAATCGGGACTGACTATAAACTTTGAAAGGGTGAGGAATTCAGTTTAACAATGTTTGGTTTGGTGACGTTCTGCTGTATGCATAACAGTGTGTCAC